>JAOWBW010000218.1:1525854-1834625 GCA_026119855.1 Campanula takesimana | reverse complement strand
AACAGTTGGCTGAAATTTTCAAAGCCTTCCCAAAACCTTAAACCTTCCTCTCAAACCGATCCTGAGCAGAACGAAGTGTCTGAGGATGCGGTTCTGTGAACAAACCGCTGTATCTACCATTGTGGTTCAGCCTGAGCAAACCAATGAGTTTGAGGCTGCAGCATTGCCTGAGCAGACTGATATTCGAGGCACTTGGTGAACCTGAGCAAGATGTTGAAGTTCTTGAGGTTCAAACCGCCAAAGAAGAAGAGGGAAGTTGGTGAAGAAAAAGTGATTATGTAGAGCATTGGCAGTCAAGGCCACCAGGCGCTATTGACTTCAGTGAGGCTGACTACAAAAGAGATCACTCACCTCTTGAAGGAGCTTTTGCAAGAGAGCTAAGAGAAAGAGCTGAGATGAGGAAGGCAGGCATTGACCCAATGATGGTTGAGGTCTCTCCTCCTTCACTTAAAAGAAAGTTGGACTTTGATTCACCTGAGCATTACTCCCTCTTCATCTCCTGATTTACCTTATGCTCCAACTCCGATTTTGCCATCTACTTCTGTGTCGGTTCAACCACTGCCTCTTCCTTCAGTTCAACCACTGGCTATTACTCAAGCTCAACCTCTCTCTCAGCCGCCAGTTCAGCTATCTCCACAGACATCGGTTTTCATTCATAAAACCGAAGACAAAGAAACGAAAGAATGCTGCTGACTTAGCAAAATATTTGAAGCGGTTCAAAACTGAAACCTCTAGGGAAAGAAGGGCTGGGAGCCCATGCTCGTGCCGCCGCCAAAGCCGAAGCTAGATTCTTGAAGGCTGGCCGCCCTAACCCTTTTGCTATCTTTCCCAAGGATGAGATGGAAGCCGCAGTTGAACACTTAATTCTTTCAGTTGCAGACAAAGTGATGGGTGAGATTGCCGATCAGGTACTCATGGATCCCACTCTTGCTAGTCAATTCTTTCTACAATTAAATGCTAGAGCCTATCCTCCTATGTTGAATTGGAGATTTGTGCCTTCACCTTCCATTCTTTTAAATGATGATTATTTGAGATTTCCTCTTCTTCATTCTTCACCTCCTCAAACTGCAATTATCCCTATTCATTCTTTTCCCCTCTTTGATCCCATTGAGCTTGAAACCGCCCTTAGGATCTCTATGGGTGAAACCTTAGAAGAGGCACACATTCTGTTGAAAGGTAAAGCAAGATGCCTTCTTCTCCCCCATCAATCTGATGATGCCATCCAAATTTCTGATGATGATAATTCCAGTGATGAGCACATCCCTCCCTATACTCCTTCTGATGAACCGCCCTCTTCAATTCCTTCCTATCCAATTCTACCTCTTCATGCTTCAACCGCCGATTTGATAGACGCGGTTAGAAATATTCAATTTCATCAACAAACCGCCACTTCTCGGTTTGACACTCATCTCCTCACCATTCAATCTGATCTTGATGCCATTAAGGGGGAGGAGAGAGTAATGAGAGAGTAAATGAGATTTGAAGATAGGTCAAGCCAACAACAGCTAGATGAGAGACTGAACTTAATCTTGGAAAATCAACTAGCCCTTCAAGATCTTGTCAGAACCAACAATGATCTTTGCAACTTAAAGTTTCAAGCCGTTGATGCTTCACTTCAATCTGTTGTTGAGAAACTGGAATTCTGGCCCAGCATGCGCTTGATTGTTCTGAGCTTATACTTCATAGAACCGGGAAACTGTCAAACAAACCGCTGCAATTGAATTGAAGATTGATGAACCGACTGAAGTTCGGCTTCGTGCAACTGACTTTGTTTTTGAAACCACCCGTGGATCCGGTTCTAGAAATGTTGATCAAACCGCTCCCGCTGTTAATGTTCAAATTGCACAAGAACAAGCTGCTCAAGATGCTCAAAACGTTCAGAACCAAACCGCAGATGATGCTGCTGCTGCAAGGGGTTCTGTTGCAGATGAAGTAGACTAGACCTCTTTTCTTAGTCTTCTTTTGGTATCTCTTGTAATTCATACATTGTAAGTTACTATCCTGAATGATTGAATTATAATGAGAATGACTGCATAGCATTCTATTTCCAAAACTTTGTTTATTCAAACTGCTTGTTTGTGAAACAATGCTTGTATTTCTTAAAACCTCATGCACTACATTCATCATGAAAATACTTTTAAGTGCATTGTGTTTTAAACAATTCAGTTTAAACATGCATTTTGATCCTCAAAATCATATCATTCTTTATGCATCTGAATGTATTTTCTTTCTATCTCTTATTCATTTCCTTTATTTTGATAGATTAGAAATCTATGATCTAGCATAGTGTGTGCATTGACTTGGGACATGCAATTTCATGAAATTTATTTCTGACATGTTCTTACCAAGTACAATGTTTTGCTATTATCATAGTGTGGTAATGGCATCAATCAAATAGGGGGAGATTTTAGGATTCATTGTTAGTGCACCCACCTTAATTTGATTGATCCATTCCACGTGTCTTTTTATGACTTTAGGACCGCATGTAATGAAGTTCTACTTCAATTTTTAGATAAGTCCATTTCTAGATTTTTTTGTTTTCTAGGCTGAGTATTGTTCGGTTTGTATCATTAGCGGTTTAGTGCTTCAAGCCGTCATTTTAAGAATGCCAGCATGGAGCTCTTCAATTCTCATCAAACCGCAGTTTGCATGTTTGATGAAACCGCACATCAAGACCATTCTTCAAACGCCCTATGCTTGGTGAAACGCAGAGCAGTTATTGAAGAATTAAAGAGATGTCATTTATTCCTTAGACAAACATTCCCTTATTGACAGTATAAGGATGTTGTTATGTCATGTCAAAATAACTCTAAGTTAACTTGGAGTTTCTGCAAGGAATGTCGGTTTGTCATCAGTTTAAATTGTTTACCGTTAGTCCTTTCTGCAACAAAGGACAATTGTCAGGTAGTGGTGCAACAACTACCTAGGACTACAAGACAAGACAAAACCAAGGACGAAATGACAGCTCAACCAATGGGATTTCGACAGCACTGTACCTTCAGATTTGATTCAAATCTTTACCCAACGGTCACAAGGGTGCTCTGCCTATAAATAGCCTTCATTATTCAACAATGAAGGTTGCTGAGCTTCAAGAGATTCATTCCCAAGTATTCAAGTTTGCTTTGAAGAGTTAAACCCAGATATTCATATCTTCAACCATCTCCATTGCAAACCCAGTTCAGTTCTTCATCAAAGCTTCAAGCCTAACAACCATTCATACTTAGCCTTTACACAGAAATAATTCTATTTGCTCCACCATCATTTAGATACTTAGAGCATTTGATTTCTTTTCACACACACACCCGATTTATATGATCATATAGATTATATACTTCGAAAACACCGGTTGTTATTATAGCTTAGGTTAGACTTATTGTTTAGAGTTTAGATTTATCTTGTAAAAAACCTCCTCTAAATTAATACAAGTCTTATAGCTATTAGAAAATCCTAGACTAACCATCTAGGTAGAGGACGTAGTTCATTTAAGAACGAACCTCTTCAATTTTGTGTGTTTGATCTTTATTTTCTGTCTTGATATTTATCTTTCTTGTTTGTGGTCTTGAACTTGTTTCCATATACGAAATGACTTGAAAGATGAATTGTGTTTTCCTTTAAACTTTAAGTTTAACTATTCTGTTGCATCATAGTGTTTTCTCAACCCGAGTCAAACTTCCCAACTCTTTAACTAACCTATTTGGCCAAACCGCAAACTCCGCTGTGCATTTTATCAGTTCGGTTCTTGTGCCTTGAACCGCAGTTGGCCAAACTGATAAGTACTCGGTTGATTTTAGGGTATTCGAAAAAGTTTCGGACCGCTATTCACCCCCCCCTCTAGCGGTTCTATACCCTTGTTGCCCTCTGGGACCAACACCAACTATCACAACATTTCGCCACTAATTTCTTATATTAGTTTGTGATTTTCTCAAAACCCAATATTATGCTAGAGCGAATTTGGGTTTACTGAAGGCATTTTGTTATTTTCTCCAATATCAAAATTTTGTTTTAGTTTTGTGAAGAAAAATATGAAAAATGACTCTTTTACATCAACTGTAAGATCAGAATTAGTCTTATACACCAAATATAGGAGTTTGACCAGATTTGAACAAGTAATATTAGATTTTTTTTCTTAAAAATGAAAAAAAGTGAAAAAAAAAAATGATTCTTATAATTCAACTATAAGTAGCGAACTGGTATTATACATCAGTTATTAAGAGCTGACTGCAGTTTGATCGAATATGAGAGTCAACATTTATAAGATATTAAGATTTTACTTTATTTTTGTGAAAAAATGTGAAAAAATGATTCTTATACTTCAATCATAAGAGGAGAATTGGTCTTATACATTAAGTATATTGACTGCGATTTGACAAAACAATATTAGTTTGTTTTAAATGGAAAGAAGTGAAAAAATGACTCTTATATACTCCCTCTGCCCCGCTCGACTTAGGACGATTTTCCATTTTGGGCGTCCCACTCGACTTAGGACGGCCCAAAATGGAAAAGTTATACTACTTTTTAATTTAATAGGACCCACTTGTCATACTCACAACAACAATCTTTTTACTATTCCTCCCACTCATTCTCTCTCATACTTTACTTTTTATACTCACAACACTTTCTCCACTCATTCTCTTTCCTCTTAAAATAATAGTTTTCCTTAATCCCCGTGTCGAAACCAAAAATCCTAAGTCGGACGGGACGGAGGGAGTATCAGTTATTAGAGGTCAGTTCAATCTTTTTGCAAGCGAAGGGTGTGGCTGACATTAGTGATCTGTTGGGTCCTTATTTATAATATAAGTTGGTACTGGAGTGGCCTAGAGTACAAAACCCTTTGGCTTTTTAATCCTTTGCCTTAAGCTCTCTCCTAGTGTTTTTTCTTTTGCTTCGAGCATTTTCCCCAATATCTTTTCTTAATTTTCTCGTCTAATTGACGTCTTCTTGCTTTTATGCTTTCCTTGTGGCAAAACTATAAAATTTGCCATCGTGCTTTGGGTTCACCTACAAATTTGCCACTGTACTTTATTTTTATCAATTTTTCCATTGTACTATGAGTTTTGCCATCATTTTCTTCCTTCACCCAAACGAATGTTAAAAACTTAAACAAAATGTTAAAATTTTAACAAAATGTTACAGCCGTCTCTTGAAAATGTTAAAATTTCAAAGTGACATTGAAAATGTTTTAAAAAAATATTAGAAATATTTTTTTAAAAAAAATATTTTAAAATTATTTGGCAAAATAATTATTTTAAAAAACATTTTGAAAGTTAGGATTTTTTTAATAATATTTATAAATGCTATTTTTAATATTATTATTAAAAAAATAACTCCAATGCTTTAATTTTTTCAAAAAAAATTCTTGGGTGTAGATAGCAACAAAATAAAAAATCAATTTATACGATTGGTCGTTAAAGTTCAAATACCCTGGAAAGGGGTGGTTCCGATTTTTTAACAGGAAGAAAATAATATTTTACATGCAATTCAAATATTATTTAAATTCAATATCATCATAATACTCCCTCTGTCCCAGAAAGATAGTCCACTTTGGATTTTTGACGGTCAACACATGTGAGCTTTGACCAAAGATTATTATTAATCTAATCATCCCAATGAAATTTTAAAATTTGTCATTGATAAATCACTTAATGAGTAATCAATAACAAGTTTTAAAATTTCACAAGGATGGTTAGATTGACATTTATATTTAGTCAAATTTCACTTGTGTTGACCATCAAAAGTCAAAAGTAGACCATCTTTCTGGGACGGAGGGAGTAATATTTAAAATATTATTTTAAAAATATTTTATAATGAATATTTTTTAAAAAAATAATATAAATATTTCAAATGATATAAAAAATAATAAATTTTTAAAAAATAGAATAATAAATCTATTTAATTTTAATTTAAAAATATTAACATTTTCAATATCTTTGTCAAAAATTTTAACATTTTCATTATGGTTATAACAATTAGTTAAAATTTTAATATTTTTGTTATGTTTCTAACACTCGTTTGGATGAAGGAAGAAAATGACGGCAAAACTCATAGTACAGTGGCGAAATTGATGAAAATAAAGTACAGTGGCAAATCAGTAGGTGAACCCAAAGTACGATGGTAAAATTTATTGTTTTGCCCTTGTTAATCACTGCTTCTAGTCTCATGCCTTTTTGCGTTTTTGGATTTCCTACTACATGTGAACCAAATGTATGGTTACTTGATACCCTATGGTTTTAAATGTTCGCGACACACATTTTTTTTTTTTTTTTAAGGAAATGATATTATTTCGAGCATTTCTCAAGAAAAAATGCGCCAACATATTTACAATACACTTTACATACGTAACAACAGAGTGAAGAGATTGGAGTTTAAAATTAAACAATAAGCTTCAGTTCAATCAATACATGTGTCAAATTTTGCTAATAATATCCAGATAACCGAATCTCGATCTACTACCATTACGAACAAAGATTTGAGACACCTAAGTGCCTCTCAAAATAAAATTTGGACACTGTACAACATCGATATTAAATCAAAGATAAATAAATTTTGGTTTTGAAGTCACAAAAACTGAAGTATTTGAGTCGGTAATAAATACCAAACCAAGTAGTTAACAAGAAGAAATACACACATTACACACATACTTTCAACCCAATGGAGAGAAAAATGTATATTTAAGCCTAAAAAATTTAGTGTGTTTAAGCCTCAAATTTCTTTTTAGGTAATTTTCTTATTCATATGTAGTTGGTTTATAATATTTGATTATTTTATCAAATTTTAAGTCTTAATTTGTTATGTTAAAAAATAAAACTTGACTTACTAATTTTCTTTAGCTATTTTCTTAAGGGGGGGGGGGGGGGACAAAAATATAATAGATAAAAATAAAAAAGGACCCGTGCTCTTACAATTTATTAGTATTAAGCACAAATACATAAAAACGACAACAAAATTTTCTCTTTTCTAATTAAGAGAGGACATTTAAGAGTCATACCTCAAGATTTAAATTACAGTTTAAAATTATAAAAAAAATCTATAGTAAAAAGAACGTCTAAACCGTTTGTTTTCAAGCTCGAATCTTAAATAAATCGTGAACTACCGGTCTATAGTATTACCGATTGATCTTTTTTCAACGGTCCAAAACCATAAATTCAAAAGTGAACCGCGAAGAAATATAAAATGATATTTTTGTAATTTAAGCTAGAATATGGGCCATAACGAAGTCATACGTAGAAAAAGGAGGTCAACCCCTTTAATTTTCGTAAAATGTCATTTTAATATTTTTTAAATTGTTATAATTTTAGGGGCGCAAAAAATCACAAAATCTTAGGTGTGATGATTGTATATGTGTTTTAATTAGAGTGTGACAGGTCCATTATCGATGCAATCAATAAAATATCGCCAACTTATTTTGTGAGCAAGATTTTGTAAATTTATTTTGTGCCCCTAGCAATGCTCTTGTAAAATACTCTCTCTGTTTTGAAAAATTTGTCTTATATCGACTTTTTATTTTCAATAAAAATGAAAATTGACTACATTGATCACGATCTAATTATTTTAGTCAACTTCTAAAAATTGTAATTGCAGATCATTAAGTAATTATTAATAACAATTTTTTGAGATGTCATTGTGATTATTAAATAGACTCTAATACTCGATCAAAGTACATTTATATTGATTATAAAATATAAAATCTATATATATATATATATTAAAGTTGGCCAAAAATGGAGAAAGCTTGCATTTGGAGAAGCCACCACATCAACAACATACTAATAAATAAGTGACTTTTCATTTCTTTTCATTAGCTAATACTATTAGCTAATAATAATAGTTACTAAAAAAGGGTAACTATAATAGTTAACTATTATAGTAACTATTACTATTATAGTAATAGTTAACTATAATAGTTAACATTATAGTTAACTATTACTCTTATTTTAGTAATAGTTACTATTATAGTTAAACTATATTAGTAACTATTACTATTAATAATATTAGCTAACAATATTAGTTACAATACAAGTTAAATATTACTATTAATAGTATTAGTTAACTATAAATAGTTACTATTATTGTTAAAACTATATAGTTAACTGTTATTATTAATAGTATTAGTTAACAATATTAGTTACAATACAATTGTTAAATATTAATATTAATAGTATTAGTTAACTATAATAGTTACTATATTAGTTAACTATTACTATTGATAGTATTAGTTAACTATAATAGTTATATAATTAATTATTACTATTAATAGTATTAGTTAACCATAATATTTACTTTATAAGTTATTTTTTACTATTAATAGTATCGGTTAACTATAATAGGCTACATACATTAACTATACTATTATTAGTATTAGTTAATTATAATAGTTATTATATAAGTTAGATTATTAATTTTTAATATTAATTAATCATAATAGTTACTATATCAATTAACTATTACTATTAATAATATTATTTTATTATAATAATTATATTAATAATTATTATTATATAGACAATCATTGCTATTAATATATATATTAACTATTACTATCAATGGTATTAATTAATTATAATAGTTATTATAATAATAGTAATCATATAGATTAATTTTTATTATTAATAGTATTAGTTAAAATGATGATTATTATATTAGTTAACTATAGTTAAAATATTTTTTTAAGACATAGTATTGGTTTCCCGTGCAGAGCACGGGTTACCCGCTAGTAATTAAAATGAAACAAACTTTTTATACGAGGGGAGCATACACTTAAAAAACAAAATACTACTCCCTCTGTCCCAGACTAAGCTTTGTACTTTGCTTTTTTGTTTGTCCTAGACTAAGGTTGTTAGTTGTTTTATTACTTAAAATGGACAATGAGACCTATTTGTCATTCTCACAACAAAAACTTTCTACCCACTTTCTCTCTCCTACTTTCTCATATTTTACTTTTCATACTCACAACATTTACTTTTCCTTAATCTCTGCGTAAAGGCAAACTGAAACCCTTAGTTCTGAGAAGGCGGGAGTACTATTTTTACCAATTGCCTACCGCCTTTGAACAAATTTCTGATTTGGGTAGTAGTATGATTTTTTTTTTTTTTTTTTGAACATGGGGGAGTACTATATTTCTGTATGTATGATGGGAAATAATAAAGTTATAAAAAATGGTTATAAAATGAGGTGTCATAATTGTATTGGAGTTTTTAATTAGAGTGTGCCGGATCCACTATCGATGTAGCCAATAAAATATCGTTACCGTATATTTGTATCCTTCATTTTGTATTTTTTTTTTTTTTTTTTTTTTTTTGTAAGGCTAGCATTGGCGTGTGTATGATTTTTAATTCAGGTTATATGCGTGTTCAACAGTTTAGTTATCCAGGCCCAACATACATTCCAAACTGGAAATCCCGAAAATCATGGAGTCGCCGGAACAACCTCAATCCGAAATCCCCTCCACAAACCCTACTCTTAAACCGCCTCACGGAAACCGACCCCGCATTCGCTTTATACTCTCAACTCCTCCTCTCCCTGCCGGCGCCGGAAACAAACCAATTATAACCATGGAAGACAAGTTCAGAGACGCAATCATGAAGATTGCCAATAACACTGCCAATCGAATGCGTTTTTCCGGCCGTCATAAAACACTCATTGAACAAACATTAACTGATTTCCTTGCCGACCTACACACTCCTGATCACCCCCCTTATGCTGCGGTATGTTCAATTCTGCACCTCATTATACAATTATGTTATGCAGATTTAGGTCCTGTTCTCTGTAGAGCGTGGAATTGATGCTGAAATTACTTTTAAACAGATACCCAACTGCTAAATTGATTATTCTTATCAAAAATTTGTGTTTCTGTGTTGTTTATTGTTGCATTGTGTACTACCATTTCCTCTAAAAGAGATTTTTTTTTTTTTGTGTGTGTGTCAATATTGGCATGCACTGTGCTTGTTTCTTGTGACACCCTCTTTCCAGTAGAGGGGTAACATTTGATCAAACACCCAGATTTTGAAATTGGGTTGAAAATTGACTACTCCCTCCGTTTCATGTGAATTGAATAATTAAGAGAAAGTAGTGAATGTGTGATGGAAAATGAAGAGAGAGAATGAGTGGGGTAAATAGTAGTGTTGGTTGGATAAATGAGTGGTGGAAAATGAAGAGAGAGAATTGAAAGGGGTTAAATGGGTGAGGTTGGGTGAATATAAAATATTAAAAAGTTTGCCATTTTGGGCAGTCTCAATTGAGGTGAAACGGACGAAAAGGGAAATAAGTCTCAATTCACATGAAACAGAGGGAGTATTTCTCTAATTCGCCCCTCAAAACATTTGAATTCTATTTTGGAGCATAGTTGTTCAAGGCGAGAGGCGGTGAGAGAGTCCTAGAAAAGCAAAAGGCGAGGTGGTTGAAAGGCGGCCGAAAGGCGAGCAAGGCAGTAAAATATAACAAAAAAATAGTATAATAATATATACTTAGCATATATTAAACAAGGGTCGTTCTCCAATGAGAACCACTTAAAATGAGAACCGTGAGAATCAAGCATAACCGTTTGATTAAATACAAAATCAAGGGTTCGGATTATAGATACTCCCTCCGTCCCAGACTAAGGTTCTTAGTTGCTTTATTACCTAAAATGGACAATGGGACCCACTTGTCATTCTGACAACAAAAACTTTTTACCCACTTTCTCTCCCCTACTTTACTTTTCATACTCACAACATTTACTTTTTCTTAATCTCCGTGTAATGTCAAACTAAGAACCTTAGTCGGGGGCGGAGGGAGTACATTGGATACACTTGGATACAGTACCTAATTTTCAAAATACACTTGGATACATTAATCATTTAAGCTACTGTATCCAAGTGCACCAATTGGATACAATACTTATTTAACTACTGTATCCAAGTGCAATATCAAAATATAGGTACTGTATCCAAGTGTATCCAATGTATCTATAATCTGGCCTCTTGATTTTGATTCTAATCTAATGGTTATGCTTGGCTCTCACACAATTGTGGTTCTCATTTGAGCACCTACCTATTAAACAAAGCTTAAACATGTCATGAACATAAATTTTGCATTACGTAAACGTGATTCCACACGTAATAGCAACTTAACATAACTAAAACCCCCCAAAAAGAGAATTCTAAGGCAAAAGGCACATTTGATGTTCAAATTAATAAACATGTAGTCGTTTAAGAACTCGAACATAATTTCAAAGCATGTTAGAAAAGAGAATAATATATGAATAAGCTAGAATAAAATTTTAATAGTATAGTTCCATGCGTGGATAGAGATGAATATAAGAGATGATTAAAACTTTAAATAATAGAAGGAGACCCCCTAAAGTAAAGAGAAAACATTTTAAGTTAATACCCCCTCCGCCGTATTTCAATTGCACAAAACCATCATTGCACGAGAATTAAGGAAAAATTGGAAAATGTGATGTGTTGTGAGTGTAGATAGTTGGGTAAGAGAGAGAGAGAAAGTGGGGTAGGGAATAGTATGTGGGTTATTTGATGTGAGTATCGCAAATGGGTCCCACTAATTAAAAATTATAAGAAACTTTCTACTTTTGGATTTTGCGATTTCTATGGGACACCCAAAATTGCAAATTTTGCAATTTGAAATGTGACGGAGGGAGTACATTAAAGCTAAAATTACAAAATGTCACAGCTTACATTACACGTACGCCTATTATGTCTTTTAACAAAGGCGGATGCCTCATGCCTCTTGCCATAACCAAGAAAGGTGTCGCCTAGGCCAAAAAGGGCACAACAGCCCGCCATAAAACCAAAAGGCGGTCGACCCCTAAAGGTGCCAAAAAGGCGAGGCGGGCGAGGAAGGCGCTAGCCTTTCGCAACTATATTTAGGAGTCAATAATTGCATACAAATTTGGTGGAAGATAAAGGTTAGTATTCCCAGTTCGTTGGAAAGAGATTTCATTAAACGGAAGACTAAGATTGGATACTCTGAGAGGGAGTATGAAATTTCTCTTATAAACTTTTCGACATTAGAAATACCATGAGTTATAGTTTTTCTGTAACAGTAAGTAAACTCATAACATTTAATCAAGTCGATCCTAATATAAAATACGAGTATAAATTAAAAGTGTTTGCATTGAATAGAGGGTATATCTTTTAGTTTTTATGTATATTGTGTATATTTATAATTCCGTTTAGGTGATATTTCTTCACATAGTACTGTTCAGATGATTCTTTGTATATATATATAATATATATTTAACATTATTCTTCATCATGAAATCTGTCAATAAGACACATAAGAGTGTACTTGGTCACTTGTAATTAGTAAGGTGATTTTGTTGACTGCTATAGAATGTTTTACTGTCACAGTAAGGGGGTCAAGATTTCTTATGAAATTAAAAATACAACTTTCATAGAGATATTTGGTACAAAAGGGGGTCAAAATGATATCATAGTGCAAATTTTTCCACGAGTGAAGGGGGGTCAATATTGACAGAAATAGTATTTTTTAGTAAACATTTTAAATTTTCTGGAGGTACTAGAAATGACATTTCCTAAAAATTAAGTGGATCGAGTGATCCCCATCCCCTTTATGCGGCTTCGCCACTGCTCGTGGCATCCTTCCACTACTTGTTCTGTAAGTATTTAGAAGACTACAAGTCCATAATGTCCACTAGAGAATGTCGATGAGCATCATTTCTCAACCTTGAATCTCTATTTCCGTAAGTGTTCTCAAAAGTAACACCGGCGTAACATCACTAGAGTTAATTATTCTTCATTGGAAATGTAAGATTGATCTGCATGATGAAAAATTAACCAATTGCATTAGCTTCTAGCTCTTTGGTTCTTGAGACTAGAATTTATTTTCTACCAGTTGTCTTTTCCGAGGTGAAATCGTAGAATAGGGAGATACACAATTTATAGAACAATGGCCAAGTTCATGAGAATTGAGAAGAAGTACATCTGAAAATGCTCTCTCCTAGTTGTATACTGTCTCCATCCCAGCACAAGTAGGACTAGAGGAGTTTGCACACTAATTAAGAAAAACTAGTAAATGTGTGGTAGAAAATGAAGAGAGAGAATGAGTGGAGTTGATTGAATAAATTGAGTGGTGGAAAATGAAGAGAAAGAATGAGTGGGGTTGAAACATTTCCATTTTGGGCAGTCTCACTTTTAGTGGGACGTCCCAAGAGGGAAAGAAGTCTCACTTGTGCTGGGACGGAGGGAGTATTTATTATTTAGGCTCCTTCGTTACTTGAGCATGAAATTCTTCCACTGTTTTTAGTCTGATTGCCAACCAGAGTTCCATCTCCTATGATAGTTTAGATTTAGAAGCAGGTAAGCTGGAAGCAAAGACCTTATTTAATCCAATGCAATACACGGGTATCACCACATTCTCGACCATGGCATATTGATGCTCATGTATGATTACTGTATTAGTAACCCTGTAGGTCCCACAAGCTAAACAGCAACCATTTCTTGGTGTTCAATACTTCAATGTACATAACCCCTTTTCAAATTAAGCTTCAAAGTTATAAAGTGTTACACATAAAAAATTGTTAACTAATTTACACACACGTCTTCATCTTCATATGATTGTGTCTGCGCGCCCTACAACTTGGATTTGAGTTATGTTTGGCATATCAATTTATAGTGCCTGATTTTCTATTGAAATACCAATATGGATATTATTTTTATTTTTTGAGAATATGTTTCTAGTGTTTAAACATGTGTATTCTGCGTGAAATTAACTTGAGGGCATACTTCATCAGCAATCATGTTAAGATGACATGTTAATGTTGCAGTAATATATCTAAAAGTAACTAATCAATTTTGGATTTTTATACAACAACGTTGCTCCGTTTGTCCCGAATCAGATGAATTTACCGTTCTTTGTGAACTTGTCTATTTCTGTTTAAAAGTCTAATACGTTACCTTTGATTACTGATTCATGATATTGCTTCCTGATGTAGATGATACTGAGGGCAATTGAAGAATTGAAAGAGAAAAGGGGTTCGACTGAGGAGTCAATATCCAAGTATATAAAGAATGAGTATAAGGATTTACCTTGGGCTCACTTTACGTTACTGAAGCACCATCTTGGGAAGCTTTGTGATGGTGGTGAAATTATTGTCACTGATAAGCGGCGTTATTTACTTGCTGGTGCAAACTGTACTCTGAGCAAAAGTAGTGCACCAAAAAAGAAACTGAAAAGAAAACGGAGTTTAGCATCAGGTAAGATGAAAAGTAAAAGGTTCAAGAAAGACGAGATTAGGGAAGATAATCAAGAAAATGAGGTGCTGGAAGGGACGTATCCCTTAACTGGAAAATACCACGGAGAGGTTGAAAGACAAAATGAAATTGTTGAAAGAGAAGCTGAGGTGATTGAAGAAGATGGTCAACTACTTAAACTTCCAATTGAGATGATTGAAGAACATGTTGAAGATGATCAACAACATAGAAAAGTGCCAGATTATGAAGTAAATGACCAACAAATTGAAATGATTGAAGAACAAGAGATTGAAAATATTCAACCAGGATTGCTTCAAAGTAGGAGCGGAGAGGTAGCTTGTGATGATAAGGATGAAGAGAATACTTTGGAAAATCACTCCAGGGTTCTTCCAAGTGGGTCCCATCAGAACTTTTTAATCAAGAAGAATGAATTTTGTGTGGAGGGTGAGAAGATAAACAAGGTGGGTCCCGGTTTTTGCACGGATCTCAAGCAGGTCGATCCGAAATGGAAACCTAATGTTTCAGATTCTGAAAGGCATATTGGGCTTGAATTAGTTTCGATGGAACAAGATGAAATCTTGCGCCAGCTGGAGCTTCTGACTCCTTCCAAACCTCAGGAGTCGAAACAAAAACAAGCACCGGAAGGATCTAATCAAATAGGAGGGCAGCGTTCAAAACTCCGTAGCTGGAGAAGTCAAAACACTTTGGAGAAAAATGGCAATAAAGAAGCCGAGTCTCTGTCCGTCCCCGTTAGTTTACAGCATTCTGAGTCAAAAGTCAAACGAGAAGAATCCAGTAACACATTGGGGCAGCAGCGTTCCAAACTGCGTAGTTGGAAGATGCTGAACCAATGTGAGCAAAACAAAGATTCTCTTCACTCATCTCTTACTTCACTGACAACTCCACAAAAAATAAAAACCGAAAAGCCAGTAAAAGGTAAACGTGGGAGACCTCCAAAAGTGAGACGGACAAAGGTGAAACTCTTGAAAAATCTTGTAAAGCTGGATGCGGAAGAAGATTAAGCGCTATCTTGTGAAGGTAATTTAAATTTCTTGCAATTTCGCATTAACATTAAGCTTGTTTAGATATGTTAGTTCAAGATTTCCTTTTTCTATCTGATAGTGAACTTTATGTTTAGGTACAAAACTTAGATTTCAGGTAGTCAGAAAACTTATTCTAACAGGAAATAGTATGAACCATTAGAGCCTTAAGGATCATTTGCGGAAGTATTCTTTTAGTTTGTGTTGCAATGTTGCTATATAATCTAAGCGGGTGTATGCGAAGAATGCGCCCTAGTTACTTTTAGCTTCCTCTATTTATACTTCAGTTATGTTTGGCACTTCAATTCCAAGCTATTGGATTGGATTGGATTTGGAAGAATAAATTTTGTTTCAAGATTTTCATTTTGTACTCTAAATTTCAAATTTTGAAATTAAGGTTGAGAAAATTTTGGGGGAAACTAGTTTCTCCATAAGTTATAAAAAGTCTTGTTTTTATAGGGGTTAACGTTTAGGGTTTAGGCCTTTTAGGATTTAAGAAGGGTTAAAAAACAGGACTTTTTATAATTTATGGAGGAACTAGTTTCCCCCAAAACCAACTCATTAAGGTTTCAAATGTAATAACCGCAATTTTTTTTTATTTAATTACTTTAAATTGGGTACATTAATTTAATTAAATAAAAATTAGAATTATTAGATTAACTAAGGAGTGGGCCGAAAAATTGGGTTGGCCCGAACTTAGTTAATTAGACCCAACCCAAATAACAATTACCCAAGAATATAAAAACCTTGAGTTAGTAAATCCTAGGTTTTTATTCCAAATTACCAAAACAATAAAACCCTAATTTCCCCCACCACCAAGAAGCGACCGCCGGCCAAGAGGGAGAAGAGGGAGGAAATTTTCGATCTTTTTGGAAGTCTAATCCGATCATTCTCAAGGTAATGTCAAACCTCACATTCTAAAATTTATTTCATTGAATTTGGATGTGTAAATCTTAATCTACGCATGTTTAAAGGAAATAAACATTAGGATTTTTGCATGCTAGTAAATCAAAGATGAGAATTTTAATGGGTAAAATGTTGGATCTAGATGTTATGATAGTATGAAGGTTTTCATACTTAACCATAAATATTTTTATTGATTTTAAGATTTAATTCTATGATCATGAATTTAAATGAATACATATTTTACAATTGTATGGAAATTGATCAAATAAGGAATTGAGGTTAATTAGGATTTAACAAAAAGAAGAAAAATATGGGTTTACACCCATAATAGGTTTCGGCCGAATGGCCTAAATGAGATGGGGAAATTTGTTTGTTGATTTTAATGATTATTGTTATTGAATTGTGAATAGATTGATGTTAGAAATTACAAGGAAAATTAAGAACACGAAAAATGGACCAAATCAATGAATATTGATGCTATAGAATTCGGCTAAAGGCCATATGATATGGGTGTTAATTTTTGACTAAAGATGTTAATAGTTATGACGGAAAAGTTACTAATTTCGTTAGATTTATAATGAAAAGAAAACATGATCCTTAGGAGAGTCGATGGAAAGTTAGAAAACTAACTTGGGAGAATGTAATAAATACTTGGAAGACCTTGAAAGTTAGAAAGTTAACAAAGAGAGGAAAAAAATTAAAAGATTCAGTTAGTTTCCTAACGAGAAAGGATTTAACTGAAAAGAATTAAAGTTAGAAGAAATAAAAGAGAAACCCTTGAAGTTAAAGGGGTCTAAGTAGCTAAAAAGAAACTTGGGGGACCCTTATGAACAAAATCAAAGTCAAAGGACCTTCCTGCAATTAATCCAAAGTTGAAGGACCAATTTGCAATTAATCTAAAGTTGAAGGACAAATTTGCAATTAACCTAAAGTTAAAGGACCAATTTGCAATTAATCCAAAGTTGAAGGATCAATTTGCAATTAACCCAAAGTTGAAGGATCAATTTGCAATTAACCCAAAGTTGAAGGACCAATTTGCAATTAATCCAAAGTTGAGGGACCAAATTGTAATTAAACCAAAGTTAGAGGACTTAATTACAATTATATTAAAGTTAAAGGACTGACTCGCAAATCCAAGTCAGAAACCTAAACGTAAGGAAAAGAGTAACGAAGTAAAGAAGTAAAAACGCATCTCTCAGTTAACTAAGTAGAAGTAGTTAATGTAACACCCCGAATTTTCTTACTGTATCTGAGCATTTAATGGCATTAAATAACAATAATTAATACCTCAATTTAGGGTTCACAACTGACCCTTTATTACATCATCAATTCAAAATAAATGCGGAAGCGTAACTTAAAAACTTGTCTTGGCTGGTAAACAACCCTAGCCATCAATGTACTTTAACTTACACCAATTAAATAAGATTCTTAAAATAACTAAATAAGAATTCTTCAATCTGTCGTTCTTCCTACGGCTGCTCTCCTTCTCTTGCCCTTCTACTTAAATCCTGAAATAAAATTATAGAGAATGGATGAGCGAACGAATGCTCAGTAAGTTCATACGTGGCCTCTCCGGTTACTAAGGAGAGACGACCAGAACAAATACTTTGAATAACTTTTACAAGGATAGGTTCAGTTACTTTTGATTCAAGACTGCAGAACAATACATCCGTATTACTTTTAAGATATTACTTTCAAAGGGTTATGGCACTACAATCCAAAGGGATTCATTCAAGTTCCGTCAATTCCAAGGTAACGTACATTATAACCTCAATGCCAAAGGTACAATTTTGTACACCTAGCTTTTTCCAAGCCATTAGTGTAGGTCGTAACATATATGGTATCCACACATATATGCTCGGGGTCTAGAATTATCCTTGTAATCAGACAATTCCTGAGAGAGGGCATGTGATCACTCATGCAATCCCTAGTTTAAGGACGAGTCTTTTCTAACTGGACTGTCCCGTCAATGTCTTTTCTAACTGGACATTGGCCACTCTAACAAGTAAGTGATTAACTTATAAGTTAGAATGAGAACATACTAAGGTACAAGTATGTGATAACAAGTTTCAATCTTCGATACTTAGTAGATCAATGAGGACATCACTAAGTAAGGATTCTTCCAAAAGAACGTTCAATAACGCGGAGTTTATTCAATTACTATCATGCCATACTGATAGTCTAACTTATAGAAAGAATATAGAATTCCAATAAACAGGAGTTCAAATAACAGTAAAGAACGTAATCCCTTACCTGAATTGCCTTTCCTTGCAATCTCCTCTCTGTGCAAATCTACAAGGCACCGAGTAATTTACTTTAGTACTCTCTTATAATGTTAACTACTTCTACTTAGTTAACTGAGAGATGCGTTTTTACTTCTTTACTTCGTTACTCTTTTCCTTACGTTTAGGTTTCTAACTTGGATTTGCGAGTCAGTCCTTTAACTTTAATATAATTGTAATTAAGTCCTCTAACTTTGGTTTAATTACAATTTGGTCCCTCAACTTTGGATTAATTGCAAATTGGTCCTTTAACTTTGGTTTAATTGCAAATTTGTCCTTCAACTTTGGATTAATTGCAAATTGGTCCTTCAACTTTGGATTAATTGCAGGAAGGTCCTTTGACTTTGATTTTGTTCATAGGGTCCCCCAAGTTTCTTTTTAGCTACTTAGACCCCTTTAACTTCAAGGGTTTCTCTTTTATTTCTTCTAACTTTAATTCTTTTCAGTTAAATCCTTTCTCGTTAGGAAACTAACTGAATCTTTTAATTTTTTTTCCTCTCTTCGTTAACTTTCTAACTTTCAAGGTTTTCCAAGTATTTATTACATTCACCCATGTTAGTTTTCTAACTTTCCATCAACTCTCCTAAGGATCATGTTTTCTTTTCATTATAAATCTAACGAAATTACTAACTTTTCCGTCATAACTATTAACATCTTTAGTCAAGAATTAACACCCATATCATATGGCCTTTAGCCGAATTCTATAGCATCAATATTCATTGATTTGGTCCATTTTTCGTGTTCTTAATTTTCCTTGTAATTTCTAACATCAATCTATTCACAATTCAATAACAATAATCATTAAAATCAACAAACAAATTTCCCCATCTCATTTAGGCCATTCGGCCGAAACCTATTATGGGTGTAAACCCATATTTTTCTTCTTTTTGTTAAATCCTAATTAACCTCAATTCCTTATTTGATCAATTTCCATACAATTGTAAAGTATGTATTCGTTTAAATTCATGATCATAGCATTAAATCTTAAAATCAATAAAAATATTTATGGTTAAGTATGAAAACCTTCATACTATCATAACATCTAGATCCAACATTTTACCCATTAAAATTCTCATCTTTGATTTACTAGCATGCAAAAATCCTAATGTTTATTTCCTTTAAACATGCGTAGATTAAGATTTACACATCCAAATTCAATGAAATAAATTTTAGAATGTGAGGTTTGACATTACCTTGAGAATGATCGGATTAGACTTCCAAAAAGATCGAAAATTTCCTCCCTCTTCTCCCTCTTGGCCGGCGGCCGCTTCTTGGTGGTGGGGGAAATTAGGGTTTTATTGTTTTGGTAATTTGGAATAAAAACCTAGGATTTACTAACTCAAGGTTTTTATTTTCTTGGGTAATTGTTATTTGGGTTGGGTCTAATTAACTAAGTTCGGGCCAACCCAATTTTTCGGCCCACTCCTTAGTTAATCTATTAATTCTAATTTTTTATTTAATTAAATTAATGTACCCAATTTAAAGTAATTAAATAAAAAAAAATTGCGGTTATTACATTCTTACCCCCTTAAAAGAAGTTTGTCCTCAAACTTTGACCAGTCTTAATCCGAGAAGATGTCCGGGTACAATTCACGCATTTCACTTTCTAGCTCCCACGTCGCTTCTCTTTCTGAGTGATTGCTCCATTGCACTTTCACATAGGGAACCGTACGTTTTCTTACGACCTCGTCTTTTCTGTCGACGATCTTGATTGGTCGTTCATCGTACGTCAAATCCGCTCGAACTCTTAACTGCTTGTACTCTATCACATGACTCGGATCATGAATATACTTCCTTAGCATGGAGACATGGAACACATTATGTACTCCAGCTAATACCGGCGGTAACGCCAATCGATAAGCCACTTCCCCGATCCTATCGAGAATTTCGAATGGTCCCACATATCGTGGACTTAGCTTCCCTTTAATCCCGAAACGCATAACTCCTTTCGTGGGCGATATCTTTAGGAATACTCGATCCCCTGGCTGAAATTCCAGTTCTCGCCTTCTGTTGTCTGCGTAAGATTTCTGCCTACTCTGTGCAGTCTGTAGCCACTTCCGAATCTGTTGTACCTTATCCGCCGTGACTTGTACAAGTTCCGGTCCACTTAACCTTCTCTCACCAACTTCGTCCCAACAAGCCGGTGATCTGCACTTCCTCCCATACAATGCTTCATATGGTGCCATCCCAATACTTGCATGGAAGCTGTTGTTGTAGGCGAATTCCACTAACGGTAAATGCTCGTCCCACGCGTTTGGCCAATCTAACGAAGTAGCCCTCAGCATGTCTTCTAGTGTCTGGATAGTCCTTTGCGACTGCCCATCTGTCTGTGGATGAAACGCCGTACTCATGGTCAATTCTGTTCCCAATGCTTCCTGTAGGCTGTTCCAAAATTTCGAAGTGAACCTAGCATCTCGATCAGACACGATTGTGACCGGGATTCCATGCAACCTTACTATCTCGTCGATATACAACTTGGCCAACTTTTCCAACGAATCAGTCTTCTTGATTGCCAGAAAATGTGCTGACTTCGTCAATCGATCTAATATAACCCATATGGCGTCATACCTCCCTGCCGTCTTCGGCAACCCACTTACAAAATCCATAGCAATGTTCTCCCACTTCCACTCGGGAATTGGTAATGATTGCAGTAACCCTACTGGCTTCTGATGCTCACTCTTAACTTGTTGACACGTCAGACATTTATGCACATACTCTGCCACATCATTCTTCATATTATTCCACCAATATGACTCCTTTAGATCCCTATACATTTTAGTACTCCCCGGATGTACAGAGAACTTCGAGCAATGAGCTTCTCTCAGTATCTCTCTCTTAATTTCATCATCATTTGGTACCCATACTCTCTTTTGGTATCTCAGAATTCCATCTTCGCCCATGTGAAGATCCTTTGCTTTCCCTTTTCCGATTAGAGCTTCTCTCCCCTCGTCTAGCTCTTGTGCCTCTTTAATTCTGCCCAAGAATGCAGGTTGTAACGTCAATCGAGCCAAGTATCCGTTTACTTTTACTATCAAGTTCATCTCCTTGACATCCTTCCATATGCTTACCCCTTTAGAGGTCAACGTTGCCAACATTCCGTGACTCTTCCTACTTAAAGCATCTGCCACCTTGTTAGCCTTCCCAGGATGATACAATATTTCACAGTCGTAATCCTTGAGAAGTTCTAGCCACCTCCGTTGTCTCATATTCAATTCCTTATGCGTGAAGATATACTTAAGGCTCTTGTGATCTGTAAAAATCTGACATTTCACGCCATACAGATAATGTCTCCAAATTTTCAAAGCAAACACTACTGCTGCTCACTCCAAATCATGGGTCGGGTAATTCCTTTCATGTACTTTCAACTGCCTAGATGCATATGCTATCACCTTCTCATTTTGCATCAGTACACAGCCTAGTCCTTTCAATGACGCATCACTGTAGATAACAAAACCTTCCGTTCCTGTCGGTAGTGTTAATACTGGTGCAGATACTAATCTATTCTTCAATTCTTGAAAACTTTTCTCACACTCTTCTGACCAAACAAACTTGGCTGCCTTCTGCGTCAGCTTCGTCAATGGTCCTGATAACTTCGAAAATCCCTCTACGAACCTTCTATAGTAACCAGCTAAACCCAAGAAACTTCTTATTTCGGTTACTGTAGTCGGTCTTTCCCAATCCATTATTGCCTCTACCTTCGTCGGGTCCACAGAAATTCCGTCTTTCGACACTACGTGTCCCAAAAATGCTACTTTCTCCAACCAGAAATTCCGTCTTTCGACACTATGTCTCCTCAAAATTTCTAACACTATCCTCAAATGTTCAGCATGTTCTTCCTTTGTCTTCGAGTACACCAAAATATCATCAATGAATACTATAACACATTTATCTAAGTACTCCTGAAATATCCTATTCATCAACTCCATGAATGCAGCTGGTGCGATAGTTAATCCGAATGGCATCACGACAAACTCATAATGCCCATACCTTGTCCTAAACGCTGTCTTCGCCACATCTACATCCTTGACCCTCAGCTGATGATATCTAGATCTAAGATCAATCTTTGAAAAATAACAGGCTCCTCTCAATTGATCAAACAAATCATCAATTCTCGGCAGTGGGTATTGGTTCCTAACCGTCACCTTATTCAACTCTCTATAGTCAATACATAGTCTCATAGATCCATCTTTCTTCTTCACAAATAGTACCGGTGCACCCCATGGTGATACACTCGGTCTAATCAACCCCTTGTCTAACAGTTCTTGCAACTGTTCCTTTAGTTCTTTCAACTCCGTTGGAGCCATCCTGTACGGTGCTCTCGAAATAGGCGTGGTTTCTGGTGCTAAATCGATGGAGAACTCTACTTCCCTTACTGGTGGTATACCAGGCAAATCTTCAGGAAATACATCTTGAAATTCATTCACTACTTCAAGTGACTCTAAGGTTACTCCCTTCTCTTCTGTTTCACCTATGTATGCCAGGAATCCTACACATCCCTTCCTCAACATTTTACGGGCCTTCATCACCGAGATTAAGCCTACCCTTTTCCTCGGCCTTGAACCCACGAATCTGTATTCTCTACCTCCTTCTCCTAGGAACGTCACTATTTTCTCTTGACAGTTCACGTTAGCTTGATGTAGAGCCAACCAATCCATTCCTAGTATTACGTCGAATTCCGACATATCCAGTTCGATGAGATCGATCTTTACATTCGTATCTCCGATTCCTAAGGTGCAATTTCTATAAGAGGTAGTGATGGGGATAGCGTCTTTAGTAGGTGTATCTATCACTAAAGGCATAAGTAACGTTTCTGGGTGCAATTTTAACTTCCTTGCTACATCATTACTAACTACTGAATGAGTAGCACCAGTATCAACTAATACATAAACATCACGAGAATTTATCTGCATTGTACCTGCCACAAGATCTGCATTTACTCCAGCTGCTTTTGCGGTCATGGTATACATTCTACCACGGCCTCCACCGTTTCCTCCTCCGTTGTCCTTAGTTCCTGCAGCTGGTTCGTCTTTCTTAGGTTCTGGGCACTTCCACTTCGGGTGTCCCATTTTCTTACAGTTATAGCACTGCCGCTCCTTGTAGAAACAAATCTCTGTCTTGTGAGCTCCATCACAGATGGTACACTTATCATTACTTGTGAAACCTTGGTTCCTGCCCTTATTCCACTCACGTCTGTTGTCATTGGAGTTCCGACCATTTCCGCTATGGATGTTGTTGGAGTGCTTATTTCCATGACTGCCCTTATCGCGACCGTCGTCCACCGCTTTCCTCTTATTGTTATTGTGGTCTTTACTGCCCTTGTTTCCTTCTGCCTTTTCAGCCACTGTTTTTCCTTTCTCCTCTCGTCGGTTACGATAATTATCCGACTCCCTCTCCACTATCTTAGCCCTGTCCAGCACCGTCGAATACGTAGTTAGAGCTAACGGTGTGATTCTGTACCTGATTCTATCACTCAATCCTGCTTCAAATTTCCTTGCTTTCTGTTCTTCAGTATCGAAGAACCTTGGTGCAAACTCTAGCAGATCGGTGAACTTCTCACCATACTCAGCCACTGTCAGGTTCCCTTGCACTAGAGTCAGGAATTCCGCTACCTTAGCGTTCCTTGTGCTTGCAGGATAATATTTCTCGTTAAAGATAGCCTTAAACATGGTCCATGTAAGTCCAGCGTCACCACGAGCCACAACAGCTCGCTTTTCTGCCTCCCACCACGATTGCCTTCCCTTTCAGCATGAATGTCGCAAATACCACTTTCTGCTCCTCAGTGCAGTTCATTGTCTCGAATATGCGTTCTGTACTCTTAATCCAATCCTCGGGCTTCTCCTTAGCTGTGTCCGAGAACGAATCTGGATTCCTCCTTTGGAATAACTCAAGCGGGTCACGAAACGGAGCTTGTGGTGGTGGTTGAGCAAGTCCAGCCACAGTCTGACCTATTCCAGCCACAGTCTGTGATAGCGTCTGTAAGAGATTCACTAGTGCCGGGTCCAACTGCCCGCCTGCATTACCGTTGTTGTTGTCACTGCCCTCGCCGTTTCTGTTGTTTCCACTTCTGGTATTCATCTGCAAATTTTTCCTTTTACTTTAGAACAAGTCCGTGCCCTAGGAATGTTCGTCACTACAAGTTATGTGTGGTGTTCGTGTTACAATTAACATTACTATCCTTTTACTAACGATTCACTTGTTAGTTTCATCTTGTTCGTAGGTCCTTTGTACTTAGACCATTATTCTGTTCTGGTTAGTCTACTTAACCTTTATTCTCCGGTTCCGGAGTTATTTTACTTCATAATTAACAACTGTTTTACTTTGTTGTTTATTACCACTTCATTTCACTAGTCTTATTACTTAACTAACTTTAACTTACCCCAATGGTCGTCTTACTTCGTACCATGGTTACGGAGATTATTTCAAATCAATCCGACGTTTTCCCTTGTTTTTTCTTGACAAGTTGACTTTTAGTCTAAACAATAATAGTCAATCCATAATTCTGGTATTTAAATTAAATAACTAACTTTATTCAACTAAGGTGTGAGATTAAACATCTCAAAATACACCCAAAATTCAACTTAACATAAGCAAAAAGTCTAATTGCATTACCCCACTAAGCATAAAAAAAAAAATCTATTCCAACAACTATTATGTAACTAATTTCATCAAATTCCACATTGTGCGTGCTCTGCTTCGAGCTGGTCATACTTCTCTTGTAACTCTATTTTCTCCGTCCAGATCTGATAGCTTGAAACCCTAAGCTTTTCCTCATACACTTCTTGCTCAGCTATCTTCTTCTTCAGTTCATTACTATGCTCTATCTCATCTAGTAGTTGTACACTGATCCGGTTCCACTCGCGATTAGCCCTAATCACATGGCTTTCTAAGCTTCTGACTTTCTCCATTTGTACTGCCAATTTTCCCTCTACATACATTATGTCCTCATCACGTCCCTTGATGACATTCTGCAGGCTTCCGACTCCTAGAGTCTCCTTCTTAAGCTCTCTTTTAGTCTTGCGTAGCTCCTTAGTTAACTGCTTAATGATGTTCTCCTTGGCTTCTATGTCTTCCTTTAGGGTAGCACTGTACCTTACAGATTTCATTGGTCTCCTCGGCATGATCCTACACATACCAACAATAAACTTAATTAGTACATAATCCCAAGATTTCATTATATCATATTTGTAGAATATAGATAGACATGAAATGAAGAGGTTTCTACTTCCCCAAGTGTATTCATACTTTACGTACACCCCTATTGTTATTCCTAGAGATAGATTTTATCACTTGAACATCCTCAAGTAAGATCTTATTCAAGTCAAGTACTAAGTTCTCCCATTAGTCTTAACTTTCAGTTTTCTCCCATAAGACCTAAAGCCATTGCTCTGATACCAACTGTAACACCCCGAATTTTCTTACTGTATCTGAGCATTTAATGGCATTAAATAACAATAATTAATACCTCAATTTAGGGTTCACAACTGACCCTTTATTACATCATCAATTCAAAATAAATGCGGAAGCGTAACTTAAAAACTTGTCTTGGCAGGTAAACAACCCTAGCCATCAATGTACTTTAACTAACACCAATTAAATAAGAATCTTAAAATAACTAAATAAGAATTCTTCAATCTGCCGTTCTTCCTACGGCTGCTCTCCTTCTCTTGCCCTTCTACTTAAGTCATGAAATAAAATTATAGAGAAGGGATGAGCGAACGAATGCTCAGTAAGTTCATACGTGGTCTCTCCGGTTACTAAGGAGAGACGACCAGAACAAATACTTTGAATAACTTTTACAAGGATAGGTTCAGTTACTTTTGATTCAAGACTGCAGAACAATACAGCCGTATTACTTTTAAGATTTTACTTTCAAAGGGTTATGGCACTACAATCCAAAGGGATTCATTCAAGTTCCGTCAATTCCAAGGTAACGTACATTATAACCTCAATGCCAAAGGTACAATTTTGTACACCTAGCTTTTTCCAAGCCATTAGTGTAGGTCGTAACATATATGGTATCCACACATATATGCTCGGGGTCTAGAATTATCCTTGTAATCAGACAATTCCTGAGAGAGGGCATGTGATCACTCATGCAATCCCTAGTTTAAGGACAAGTCTTTTCTAACTGGACTGTCCCGTCAATGTCTTTTCTAACTGGACATTGGCCACTCTAACAAGTAAGTGATTAACTTACAAGTTAGAATGAGAACATACTAAGGTACAAGTATGTGATAACAAGTTTCAATCTTCGATACTTAGTAGATCAATGAGGACATCACTGAGTAAGGATTCTTCCAAAAGAAAGTTCAATAACTCGGAGTTTATTCAATTACTATCATGCCATACTGATAGTCTAACTTATAGAAAGAATATAGAATTCCAATAAACAGGAGTTCAAATAACAGTAAAGAACGTAATCCCTTACCTGAATTGCCTTTCCTTGCAATCTCCTCTCTGTGCAAATCTACAAGGCACCGAGTAATTTACTTTAGTACTCTCTTATAATGTTAACTGTAATAACCGCAATTTTTTTATTTATTTAATTACTTTAAATTGGGTACATTAATTTAATTAAATAAAAAATTAGAATTAATAGATTAACTAAAGAGTGGGCCGAAAAATTGGGTTGGCCCGAACTTAGTTAATTAGACCCAACCCAAATAACAATTACCCAAGAAAATAAAAACCTTGAGTTATTAAATCCTAGGTTTTTATTCCAAATTACCAAAACAATAAAACCCTAATTTCCCCCACCACCAAGAAGCGGCCGCCGGCCAAAAGGGAGAAGAGGGAGGAAATTTTCGATCTTTTTGGAAGTCTAATCCGACCATTCTCAAGGTAATGTCAAACCTCACATTCTAAAATTTATTTCATTGAATTTGGATGTGTAAATCTTAATCTACGCATGTTTAAAGGAAATAAACATTAGGATTTTTGCATGCTAGTAAATCAAAGATGAGAATTTTAATGGGTAAAATGTTGGATCTAGATGTTATGATAGTATGAAGGTTTTCATACTTAACCATAAATATTTTTATTGATTTTAAGATTTAATGCTATGATCATGAATTTAAACGAATACATACTTTACAATTGTATGGAAATTGATCAAATAAGGAATTGAGGTTAATTAGGATTTAACAAAAAGAAGAAAAATATGGGTTTACACCCATAATAGGTTTCGGCCGAATGGCCTAAATGAGATGGGGAAATTTGCTTGTTGATTTTAATGATTATTGTTATTGAATTGTGAATAGATTGATGTTAGAAATTACAAGGAAAATTAAGAACACGAAAAATGGACCAAATCAATGAATATTGATGCTATAGAATTCGGCTAAAGGCCATATGATATGGGTGTTAATTCTTGACTAAAGATGTTAATAGTTATGACGGAAAAGTTAGTAATTTCGTTAGATTTATAATGAAAAGAAAACATGATCCTTTGGAGAGTTGATGGAAAGTTAGAAAACTAACTTGGGTGAATGTAATAAATACTTGGAAGACCTTGAAAGTTAGAAAGTTAACGAAGAGAGGAAAAAAAATTAAAAGATTCAGTTAGTTTCCTAACGAGAAAGGATTTAACTGAAAAAAATTAAAGTTAGAAGAAATAAAAGAGAAACCCTTGAAGTTAAAGGGGTCTAAGTAGCTAAAAAGAAACTTGGGGGACCCTTATGAACAAAATCAAAGTCAAAGGACCTTCCTGCAATTAATCCAAAGTTGAAGGACTAATTTGCAATTAATTTAAAGTTGAAGGACAAATTTGCAATTAAACCAAAGTTAAAGGACCAATTTGCAATTAATCCAAAGTTAAAGGATCAATTTGCAATTAAACCAAAGTTGAAGGACCAATTTGCAATTAATCCAAAGTTGAGGGACCAAATTGTAATTAAACCAAAGTTAGAGGACTTAATTACAATTATCTTAAAGTTAAAGGACTGACTCGCAAATCCAAGTCAGAAACCTAAACGTAAGAAAAAGAGTAACGAAGTAAAGAAGTAAAAACGCATCTCTCAGTTAACTAAGTAGAAGTAGTTAACATTATAAGAGAGTACTAAAGTAAATTACTCGGTGCCTTGTAGATTTGCACAGAGAGGAGATTGCAAGGAAAGGCAATTCAGGTAAGGGATTACGTTCTTTACTGTTATTTGAACTCCTGTTTATTGGAATTCTATATTTTTTCTATAAGTTAGACTATCAGTATGGCATGATAGTAATTGAATAAACTCCGCGTTATTGAACGTTCTTTTGGAAGAATCCTTACTTAGTGATGTCCTCATTGATCTACTAAGTATCGAAGATTGAAACTTGTTATCACATACTTGTACCTTAGTATGTTCTCATTCTAACTTGTAAGTTAATCACTTACTTGTTAGAGTGGCCAATGTCCAGTTAGAAAAGACATTGACGGGACAGTCCAGTTAGAAAAGACTCGTCCTTAAACTAGGGATTGCATGAGTGATCACATGCCCTCTCTCAGGAATTGTCTGATTACAAGGATAATTCTAGACCCCGAGCATATATGTGTGGATAGCATATATGTTACGACCTACACTAATGGCTTGGAAAAAGCTAGGTGTACAAAATTGTACCTTTGGCATTGATGTTATAATGTACGTTACCTTGGAATTGACGGAACTTGAATGAATCCCTTTGGATTGTAGTGCCATAACCCTTTGAAAGTAAAATCTTAAAAGTAATACGGCTGTATTGTTCTGCAGTCTTGAATCAAAAGTAACTTAACCTATCCTTGTAAAAGTTATTCAAAGTATTTGTTCTGGTCGTCTCTCTTTAGTAACCGGAGAGGCCACGTATGAACTTACTGAGCATTCGTTCGCTCATCCCTTCTCTATAATTTTATTTCAGGATTTAAGTAGAAGGGGAAGAGAAGGAGAGCAGCCGTAGGAAGAACGGCAGATTGAAGAATTATTATTTAGTTATTTTAAGAATCTTATTTAATTGGTGTAAGTTAAACTACATTGATGGCTAGGGTTGTTTACCTGCCAAGACAAGTTTTTAAGTTACGCTTCCGCATTTATTTTGGATTGATGATGTAATAAAGGGTCAGTTGTGAACCCTAAATTGAGGTATTAATTTTTGTTATTTAATGCCATTAAATGCTCAGATACAGTAAGAAAATTCGGGGTGTTACAGTTGGTATCAGAGCAATGACTTTAGGTCTTATGGGAGAAAACTGAAAGTTAAGACTAATGGGAGAACTTAGTACTTGACTTGAATAAGATCTTACTTGAGGAAGTTCAAGTGATAAAATCTATCTCTAGGAATAACAATAGGGGTGTACGTAAAGTATGAATACACTTGGGGAAGTAGAAACCTCTTCATTTCATGTCTATCTATATTCTACAAATATGATATAATGAAATCTTGGGATTATGTACTAATTAAGTTTATTGTTGGTATGTGTAGGATCATGCCGAGGAGACCAATGAAATCTGTAAGGTACAGTGCTACCCTAAAGGAAGACATAGAAGCCAAGGAGAACATCATTAAGCAGTTAACTAAGGAGCTACGCAAGACTAAAAGAGAGCTTAAGAAGGAGACTCTAGGAGTCGGAAGCCTGCAGAATGTCATCAAGGGACGTGATGAGGACATAATGTATGTAGAGGGAAAATTGGCAGTACAAATGGAGAAAGTCAGAAGCTTAGAAAGCCATGTGATTAGGGCTAATCGCGAGTGGAACCGGATCAGTGTACAACTACTAGATGAGATAGAGCATAGTAATGAACTGAAGAAGAAGATAGCTGAGCAAGAAGTGTATGAGGAAAAGCTTAGGGTTTCAAGCTATCAGATCTGGACGGAGAAAATAGAGTTACAAGAGAAGTATGACCAGCTCGAAGCAGAGCACGCACAATGTGGAATTTGATGAAATTAGTTACATAATAGTTGTTGGAATAGATTTTTTTTTATGCTTAGTGGGGTAATGCAATTAGACTTTTTGCTTATGTTAAGTTGAATTTTGGGTGTATTTTGAGATGTTTAATCTCACACCTTAGTTGAATAAAGTTAGTTATTTAATTTAAATACCAGAATTATGGATTGACTATTATTGTTTAGACTAAAAGTCAACTTGTCAAGAAAAGACAAGGGAAAACGTCGGATTGATTTGAAATAATCTCCGTAACCATGGTACGAAGTAAGACGACCATTGGGGTAAGTTAAAGTTAGTTAAGTAATAAGACTAGTGAAATGAAGTGGTAATAAACAACAAAGTAAAACAGTTGTTAATTATGAAGTAAAATAACTCCGGAACCCGAGAATAAAGGTTAAGTAGACTAACCAGAACAGAATAATGGTCTAAGTACAAAGGACCTACGAACAAGATGAAACTAACAAGTGAATCGTTAGTAAAAGGATAGTAATGTTAATTGTAACACGAACACCACACATAACTTGTAGTGACGAACATTCCTAGGGCACGGACTTGTTCTAAAGTAAAAAAGGAAAAATTTGCAGATGAATACCAGAAGTGAAAACAACAGAAACGGCGAGGGCAGAGACAACAACAACGGTAATGCAGGCGGGCAGTTGGACCCGGCACTAGTGAATCTCTTACAGACGCTATCACAGACTGTGGCTGGAATAGGTCAGACTGTGGCTGGACTTGCTCAACCACCACCACAAGCTCCGTTTCGTGACCCGCTTGAGTTATTCCAAAGGAGGAATCCAGATTCGTTCTCGGACACAGCTAAGGAGAAGCCCGAGGATTGGATTAAGAGTACAGAACGCATATTCGAGACAATGAACTGCACTGAGGAGCAGAAAGTGGTATTTGCGACATTCATGCTGAAAGGGAAGGCAGTCGTGGTGGGAGGCAGAAAAGAGAGCTGTTGTGGCTCGTGGTGACGCTGCACTTACATGGACCATGTTTAAGGCTATCTTTAACGAGAAATATTATCCTGCAAGCACAATAACAATAAGAGGAAAGCGGTGGACGACGGTCGCGATAAGGGCAGTCATGGAAATAAGCACTCCAACAACATCCATAGCGGAAATGGTCGGAACTCCAATGACAACAGACGTGAGTGGAATAAGGGCAGGAACCAAGGTTTCACAAGTAATGATAAGTGTACCATCTGTGATGGAGCTCACAAGACAGAGATTTGTTTCTACAAGGAGCGGCAGTGCTATAACTGTAAGAAAATGGGACACCCGAAGTGGAAGTGCCCAGAACCTAAGAAAGACGAACCAGCTGCAGGAACTAAGGACAACGGAGGAGGAAACGGTGGAGGCCGTGGTAGAATGTATACCATGATCGCAAAAGCAGCTGGAGTAAATGCAGATCTTGTGGCAGGTACAATGCAGATAAATTCTCGTGATGTTTATGTATTAGTTGATACTGGTGCTACTCATTCAGTAGTTAGTAATGATGTAGCAAGGAAGTTAAAACTGCACCCAGAAACGATACTTATGCCTTTAGTGATAGATACACCTACTAAAGACGCTATCCCCATCACTACCTCTTATAGAAATTGCACCTTAGGAATCGGAGATACGAATGTAAAGATCGATCTCATCGAACTGGATATGTCGGAATTCGACGTAATACTAGGAATGGATTGGTTGGCTCTACATCAAGCTAACGTGAACTGTCAAGAGAAAATAGTGACGTTCCTAGGAGAAGAAGGTAGAGAATACAGATTCGTGGGTTCAAGGCCGAGGAAAAGGGTAGGCTTAATCTCGGTGATGAAGGCCCGTAAAATGTTGAGGAAGGGATGTGTAGGATTCCTGGCATACATAGGTGAAACAGAAGAGAAGGGAGTAACCTTAGAGTCACTTGAAGTAGTGAATGAATTTCAAGATGTATTTCCTGAAGATTTGCCTGGTATACCACCAGTAAGGGAAGTAGAGTTCTCCATCGATTTAGCACCAGAAACCACGCCTATTTCGAGAGCACCGTACAGGATGGCTCCAACGGAGTTGAAAGAACTAAAGGAACAGTTGCAAGAACTGTTAGACAAGGGGTTGATTAGACCGAGTGTATCACCATGGGGTGCACCGGTACTATTTGTGAAGAAGAAAGATGGATCTATGAGACTATGTATTGACTATAGAGAGTTGAATAAGGTGACGGTTAGGAACCAATACCCACTGCCGAGAATTGATGATTTGTTTGATCAATTGAAAGGAGCCTGTTATTTTTCAAAGATTGATCTTAGATCTGGTTATCATCAGCTGAGGGTCAAGGATGTAGATGTGGCGAAGACAGCGTTTAGGACAAGGTATGGGCATTATGAGTTTGTCGTGATGCCATTCGGATTAACTATCGCACCAGCTGCATTCATGGAGGTGATGAATAGGATATTTCAGGAGTACTTAGATAAATGTGTTATAGTATTCATTGATGATATTTTGGTGTACTCGAAGACAAAGGAAGAACATGCTGAACATTTGAGGATAGTGTTAGAAATTTTGAGGAGACATAAATTATACGCGAAGTTTAAGAAATGTGAATTCTGGTTGGAGAAAGTAGCATTTTTGGGACACGTAGTGTCGAAAGAGGGAATTTCTGTGGACCCGACGAAGGTAGAGGCAATAATGGATTGGGAAAGACCGACTACAGTAACCGAAATAAGAAGTTTCTTGGGTTTAGCTGGTTACTATAGAAGGTTCGTAGAGGGATTTTCGAAATTATCAGGACCATTGACGAAGCTGACGCAGAAGGCAGCCAAGTTTGTTTGGTCAGAAGAGTGTGAGAAAAGTTTCCAAGAATTGAAGAATAGATTAGTATCTGCACCAGTATTAACACTGCCGACAGGAACGGAAGGTTTTGTTATCTACAGTGATGCGTCGTTGAAAGGACTAGGCTGTGTACTGATGCAAAATGAGAAGGTGATAGCATATGCATCTAGGCAGTTGAAAGTACATGAAAGGAATTACCCGACCCATGATTTGGAGTGAGCAGCAGTAGTGTTTGCTTTGAAAATTTGGAGACATTATCTGTATGGCGTGAAATGTCAGATTTTTACAGATCACAAGAGCCTTAAGTATATCTTCACGCAGAAGGAATTGAATATGAGACAACGGAGGTGGTTAGAACTTCTCAAGGATTACGACTGTGAAATATTGTATCATCCTGGGAAGGCCAACAAGGTGGCAGATGCTTTAAGTAGGAAGAGTCACGGAATGTTGGCAATGTTGATCTCTAAAGGGGTAAGCATATGGAAGGATGTCAAGGAGATGAATTTGATAGTAAAAGTAAACGGATACTTGGCTCGATTGACGTTACAACCTGCATTCTTGGGCAGAATTAAAGAGGCACAAGAGCTAGACGAGGGGAGAGAAGCTCTAATCGGAAAAGGGCAAGCAAAGGATCTTCACATGGGCGAAGATGGAATTCTGAGATACCAAAAGAGAGTATGGGTACCAAATGATGATGAAATTAAGAGAGAGATACTGAGAGAAGCTCATTGCTCGAAGTTCTCTGTACATCCGGGGAGTACTAAAATGTATAGGGATCTAAAGGAGTCATATTGGTGGAATAATATGAAGAATGATGTGGCAGAGTATGTGCATAAATGTCTGACGTGTCAACAAGTTAAGAGTGAGCATCAGAAGCCAGCAGGGTTACTGCAATCATTACCAATTCCCGAGTGGAAGTGGGAGAACATTGCTATGGATTTTGTAAGTGGGTTGCCGAAGACGGCAGGGAAGTATGACGCCATATGGGTTATAGTAGATCGATTGACGAAGTCAGCACATTTTCTGGCAATCAAGAAGACTGATTCGTTGGAAAAGTTGGCCAAGTTGTATATCGACGAGATAGTAAGGTTGCATGGAATCCCGGTCACAATCGTGTCTGATCGAGATGCTAGGTTCACTTCGAAATTTTGGAACAGCCTACAGGAAGCATTGGGAACAGAATTGACCATGAGTACGGCGTTTCATCCACAGACAGATGGGCAGTCGGAAAGGACTATCCAGACACTAGAAGACATGCTGAGGGCTACTTCGTTAGATTGGCCAAACGCGTGGGACGAGCATTTACCGTTAGTGGAATTCGCCTACAACAACAGCTTCCATGCAAGTATTGGGATGGCACCATATGAAGCATTGTATGGGAGGAAGTGTAGATCACCGTCTTGTTGGGACGAAGTTGGTGAGAGAAGGTTAAGTGGACCGGAACTTGACAAGTCACGGCGGATAAGGTACAACAGATTCGGAAGTGGCTACAGACTGCACAGAGTAGGCAGAAATCTTACGCAGACAACAGAAGGTGAGAACTGGAATTTCAGCCAGGGGATCGAGTATTCCTAAAGATATCGCCCACGAAAGGAGTTATGCGTTTCGGGATTAAAGGGAAGCTAAGTCCACGATACGTGGGACCATTCAAAATTCTCGATAGGATCGGGAAGTGGCTTATCGATTGGCGTTACCGCCGGTATTAGCTGGAGTACATAATGTGTTCCATATCTCCATGCTAAGGAAGTATATTCATGATCTGAGTCATGTGATAGAGTACAAGCAGTTAAGAGTTCGGGCGGATTTGACGTACGATGAACGACCAATCAAGATCGTCGACAGAAAAGACGAGGTCGTAAGAAAACGTACGGTTCCCTATGTGAAAGTGCGATGGAGCAATCACTCAGAAAGAGAAGCGACATGGGAGCTAGAAAGTGAAATGCGTTAATTGTACCCGGACATCTTCTCGGATTAAGACTGGTCAAAGTTTGAGGACAAACTTCTTTTAAGGGGGTAAGAATGTAATAACCGCAAAAAAAAAAAAAAAATATTTATTTATTTAATTACTTTAAATTGGGTACATTAATTTAATTAAATAAAAATTAGAATTAATAGATTAACTAAGGAGTGGGCCGAAAAATTGGGTTGGCCCGAACTTAGTTAATTAGACCCAACCCAAATAACAATTACCCAAGAATATAAAAACCTTGAGTTAGTAAATCCTAGGTTTTTATTCCAAATTACCAAAACAATAAAACCCTAATTTCCCCCACCACCAAGAAGCGGCCGCCGGCCAAGAGGGAGAAGAGGGAGGAAATTTTCGATCTTTTTGGAAGTCTAATCCGATCATTCTCAAGTTAATGTCAAACCTCACATTCTAAAATTTATTTCATTGAATTTGGATGTGTAAATCTTAATCTACGCATGTTTAAAGGAAATAAACATTAGGATTTTTGCATGCTAGTAAATCAAAGATGAGAATTTTAATGGGTAAAATGTTGGATCTAGATGTTATGATAGTATGAAGGTTTTCATACTTAACCATAAATAATTTTATTGATTTTAAGATTTAATTCTATGATCATGAATTTAAACGAATACATATTTTACCATTGTATGGAAATTGATCAAATAAGGAATTGAGGTTAATTAGGATTTAACAAAAAGAAAAAAAATATGGGTTTACACCCATAATAGGTTTCGGCCGAATGGCCTAAATGAGATGGGGAAATTTGTTTGTTGATTTTAATGATTATTGTTATTGGTTTGTGAATAGATTGATGTTAGAAATTACAAGGAAAATTAAGAACACGAAAAATGGACCAAATCAATGAATATTGATGCTATAGAATTCGGCTAAAGGCCATATGATATGGGTGTTAATTCTTGACTAAAGATGTTAATAGTTATGACGAAAAAGTTAGTAATTTCGTTAGATTTATAATGAAAAGAAAACATGATCCTTAGGAGAGTTGATGGAAAGTTAGAAAACTAACTTGGGAGAATGTAATAAATACTTGGAAGACCTTGAAAGTTAGAAAGTTAACGAAGAGAGGAAAAAAATTAAAAGATTCAGTTAGTTTCCTAACGAGAAAGGATTTAACTGAAAAGAATTAAAGTTAGAAGAAATAAAAGAGAAACCCTTGAAGTTAAAGGGGTCTAAGTAGCTAAAACGAAACTTGGGGGACCCTTATGAACAAAATCAAAGTCAAAGGACCTTCCTGCAATTAATCCAAAGTTGAAGGACCAATTTGCAAAGTTGAAGGACAAATTTGCAATTAACCCAAAGTTAAAGGACCAATTTGCAATTAATCCAAAGTTGAATGATCAATTTGCAATTAAACCAAAGTTGAAGGACCAATTTGCAATTAATCCAAAGTTGAGGGACCAAATTGTAATTAAACCAAAGTTAGAGGACTTAATTACAATTATATTAAAGTTAAAGGACTGACTCGCAAATCCAAGTCAGAAACCTAAACGTAAGGAAAAGAGTAACGAAGTAAAGAAGTAAAAACGCATCTCTCAGTTAACTAAGTAGAAGTAGTTAACATTATAAGAGAGTACTAAAGTAAATTACTCTGTGCCTTATAAATTTGCACAGAGAGGAGATTGCAAGGAAAGGCAATTCAGGTAAGGGATTACGTTCCTTATTGTTATTTGAACTCCTGTTTATTGGAATTCTATATTCTTTCTATAAGTTAGACTATCAGTATGGCATGATAGTAATTGAATAAACTCCGCGTTATTGAACGTTCTTTTGGAAGAATCCTTACTTAGTGATGTCCTCATTGATCTACTAAGTATCGAAGATTGAAACTTGTTATCACATACTTGTACCTTAGTATGTTCTCATTCTAACTTGTAAGTTAATCACTTACTTGTTAGAGTGGCCAATGTCCAGTTAGAAAAGACATTGATGGGACAGTCCAGTTAGAAAAGACTCGTCCTTAAACTAGGGATTGCATGAGTGATCACATGCCCTCTCTCAGGAATTCTTGATTACAAAGATAATTCTAGATCCCGAGCATATATGTGTGGATACCATATATGTTACGACCTACACTAATGGCTTGGAAAAAGCTAGGTGTACAAAATTGTACCTTTGGCATTGAGGTTATAATGTACGTTACCTTGGAATTGACGGAACTTGAATGAATCCCTTTGGATTGTAGTGTCATAACCCTTTGAAAGTAAAATCTTAAAAGTAATACGGCTGTATTGTTCTGCAGTCTTGAATCAAAAGTAACTGATCCTATCCTTGTAAAAGTTATTCAAAGTATTTGTTCTGGTCGTCTCTCCTTAGTAACCGGAGAGGCCACGTATGAACTTACTGAGCATTCGTTCGCTCATCCCTTCTCTATAATTTTATTTCAGGATTTAACTAGAAGGGCAAGAGAAGGAGAGCAGCCGTAGGAAGAACGGCAGATTGAAGAATTCTTATTTAATTATTTTAAGAATCTTATTTAATTGGTGTAAGTTAAAGTACATTGATGGCTAGGGTTGTTTACCTGCCAAGACAAGTTTTTAAGTTACGCTTCCGCATTTATTTTGAATTGATGATGTAATAAAGGGTCAGTTGTGAACCCTAAATTGAGGTATTAATTATTGTTATTTAATGCCATTAAATGCTCAGATGCAGTAAGAAAATTCGGGGTGTTACAGTTGGTATCAGAGCAATGGCTTTTGGTCTTATGGGAGAAAACTGAAAGTTAAGACTAATGGGAGAACTTAGTACTTGACTTGAATAAGATCTTACTTGAGGAAGTTCAAGTGATAAAATCTATCTCTAGGAATAACACGTAAAGTATGAATACACTTGGGGAAGTAGAAACCTCTTCATTTCATGTCTATCTATATTCTACAAATATGATATAATGAAATCTTGGGATTATGTACTAATTAAGTTTATTGTTGGTATGTGTAGGATCATGCCGAGGAGACCAATGAAGAGGGAGAAGAGGGAGGAAATTTCCAAATTACCAAAACAATAAAACCCTAATTTCCCCCACCACCAAGAAGCGGCCGCCGGCCAAGAGGGAGAAGAGGGAGGAAATTTTCGATCTTTTTGGAAGTCTAATCCGATCATTCTCAAGGTAATGTCAAACCTCACATTCTAAAATTTATTTCATTGAATTTGGATGTGTAAATCTTAATCTACGCATGTTTAAAGGAAATAAACATTAGGATTTTTGCATGCTAGTAAATCAAAGATGAGAATTTTAATGGGTAAAATGTTGGATCTAGATGTTATGATAGTATGAAGGTTTTCATACTTAACCATAAATATTTTTATTGATTTTAAGATTTAATTCTATGATCATGAATTTAAACGAATACATATTTTACAATTGTATGGAAATTGATCAAATAAGGAATTGAGGTTAATTAGGATTTAACAAAAAGAAGAAAAATATGGGTTTACACCCATAATAGGTTTCGGCCGAATGGCCTAAATGAGATGGGGAAATTTGTTTGTTGATTTTAATGATTATTGTTATTGGTTTGTGAATAGATTGATGTTAGAAATTACAAGGAAAATTAAGAACACGAAAAATGGACCAAATCAATGAATATTGATGCTATAGAATTCGGTTAAAGGCCATATGATATGGGTGTTAATTCTTGACTAAAGATGTTAATAGTTATGACGGAAAAGTTAGTAATTTCGTTAGATTTATAATGAAAAGAAAACATGATCCTTAGGAGAGTTGATGGAAAGTTAGAAAACTAACTTGGGAGAATGTAATAAATACTTGGAAGACCTTGAAAGTTAGAAAGTTAACGAAGAGAGGAAAAAAATTAAAAGATTCAGTTAGTTTCCTAGCGAGAAAGGATTTAACTGAAAAGAATTAAAGTTAGAAGAAATAAAAGAGAAACCCTTGAAGTTAAAGGGGTCTAAGTAGCTAAAAAGAAACTTGGGGGACCCTTATGAACAAAATCAAAGTCAAAGGACCTTCCTGCAATTAATCCAAAGTTGAAGGACCAATTTGCAATTAATCTAAAGTTGAAGGACAAATTTGCAATTAACCTAAAGTTAAAGGACCAATTTGCAATTAATCCAAAGTTGAAGGATCAATTTGCAATTAAACCAAAGTTGAAGGGCCAATTTGCAATTAATCCAAAGTTGAGGGATCAAATTGTAATTAAACCAAAGTTAGAGGACTTAATTACAATTATATTAAAGTTAAAGGACTGACTCGCAAATCCAAGTCAGAAACCTAAACGTAAGGAAAAGAGTAACGAAGTAAAGAAGTAAAAACGCATCTCTCAGTTAACTAAGTAGAAGTAGTTAACATTATAAGAGAGTACTAAAGTAAATTACTCGGTGCCTTGTAGATTTGCACAGAGAGGAGATTGCAAGGAAAGGCAATTTAGGTAAGGGATTACGTTCCTTACTGTTATTTGAACTCCTGTTTATTGGAATTCTATATTCTTTCTATAAGTTAGACTATCAGTATGGCATGATAGTAATTGAATAAACTCCGCGTTATTGAACGTTCTTTTGGAAGAATCCTTACTTAGTGATGTCCTCATTGATCTACTAAGTATCGAAGATTGAAACTTGTTATCACATACTTGTACCTTAGTATGTTCTCATTCTAACTTGTAAGTTAATCACTTACTTGTTAGAGTGGCCAATGTCCAGTTAGAAAAGTCATTGACGGGACAGTCCAGTTAGAAAATACTCGTCCTTAAACTAGGGATTGCATGAGTGATCACAAGCCCTCTCTCAGGAATTGTCTGATTACAAGGATAATTCTAGATCCCGAGCATATATGTGTGGATACCATATATGTTACGACCTACACTAATGGCTTGGAAAAAGCTAGGTGTACAAAATTGTACCTTTGGCATTGAGGTTATAATGTACGTTACCTTGGAATTGATGGAACTTGAATGAATCCCTTTGGATTGTAGTGCCATAACCCTTTGAAAGTAAAATCTTAAAAGTAATATGGCTGTATTGTTCTGCAGTCTTGAATCAAAAGTAACTGAACCTATCCTTGTAAAAGTTATTCAAAGTATTTGTTCTGGTCGTCTCTCCTTAGTAACCGGAGAGGCCACGTATGAACTTACTGAGCATTCGTTCGCTCATCCCTTCTCTATAATTTTATTTCAGGATTTAAGTAGAAGGGCAAGAGAAGGAGAGCAGCCGTAGGAAGAACGGCAGATTAAAGAATTCTTATTTAGTTATTTTAAGAATCTTATTTAATTGGTGTAAGTTAAAGTACATTGATGGCTAGGGTTGTTTACCTGCCAAGACAAGTTTTTAAGTTACGCTTCCGTATTTATTTTGAATTGATGATGTAATAAAGGGTCAGTTGTGAACCCTAAATTGAAGTATTAATTATTGTTATTTAATGCCCTTAAATGCTCAGATACAGTAAGAAAATTTGGGGTGTTACATCAAAGCATAACCCTAATATTAATGTGTATTAGTAGAAGAACCTTCCATAGTTGAAAAGACGAGATTGAGTAGGTTACGAGTTTCCATGGTTGTTGTCAGTTTCCAGTTGCCATCCTAGAATTAGCTATGGGCTCTCATTACGCCCAAATTAAGCTTAAGCTTTCCTTTTCCATTGTTTTTTACAAAGTCCAACATAGAAAATATAGAGTCCAAATCCTCTGTGTCATTTCGTGTATCACTTCATATGCCACAACAGTTATTGAGATGGCAAGGGCTATTGCCACTACACTTTTTTACTTTTCCACTATATTCATTAATGTTTTTATAAATAAGTTAACATATTGACACATTTGCCCTTAAAATCAACTCAATCTTAAAAGGAAATTAACTTTCCAAATTTATCATAATTATTTGAATTTCTTTATAGGTTTTGAAAATAAATTAAGATTATAACTTAATTTTTTATGCACAATAATAATTAAAAAAAAATAACAAGTTAAAAAAATGTAACGTAGCAAAATAAGCATGAGTTTTATGATTTTAAATAATTAATATTTATGTTCAAGAAAATCCCTCTTCCAGGTATCAATTTTTTTGTAGAGGAGAATGATTTATTTATTTAATTTTGAGCTCATCATTAAAAAAGTTGTATTTGAGAATCTAAGCTTCAGTATTTGTGACTGCATTTTTTATTTTTGTAAATCATGAAACTAACGTCATTTATTTGGTTTTTAATGGAAAAAGGAAAATAAATATTTCATTACTTTCTTTAGCTGCTTATTTTGTACTTTTAATTAATATGAATAAAAAAATATATATATTTTAATATAATGAATAATTTTAAATTATTTCAAAACTAAATTTTAGGTTTTCCTTCCTTCCAATCGGATTCAACATTATTTGACTCAATTTTTTTTTAATTATTAACTGAATTTCATATTCTTTTTAGTTGACAAACCCACAATTCATTTCTCATTCAATTAACAGTGCTTGCAGTTGCATATATCCATCTTCGTTCTATTGGTTCCAATTTAGCTCTATTTTCATGTTTTCAACAGAAATACAATGGCATTATGCTTCCTTCTGTTTAGAAGTGTGGAGTCTTTACTACTTATTTCCAAAATAAATGTAAGAAAAAAACTAATCAAAAGATTTATTTTTTTGAACATTATTTAAGACAGAGAGGGTACTCTTTTTTTAAAAGTATTAAGTACAACTTTATAGTTGTGTTTTGTACAAGAATATAATTATGTATAATTCTGTTTTTCCAAAATAATAGTATTCAATTTGATCTTTTTTTTTTTTTTTTATCAAGAACGACTCATGCCCAAGATTGTGAAAAATTAAATCATGTACTTTCTTTTAAAAAAAATTATTTATAAATCATTGTCAAAAATTATTAAAATTTTAACTCATGATATGTTTCAGTTACATGTTTTATTTTTATAATCATTTGAAAATTTCAAAGTATTGTATTTTTAGTGAATTTTATAAAAGAAAGAAAATGGAGGTGGTCTTTTTGAAAGGAAATTGAGTTGGACAGTGTAATTGTTAATGAAAAAAATGAGAGGGACATAAGGTTAAATTCGGTTGAGTGGAGACAAAGCCTAAAATTTAGGAGAAATAAATGGAAAAATGTTACTTAGGTAGAAGTTTACAAGATTTAATTAGATTACCTTTGATAAAAAAAAATTGTATTGTTACCATAATTATAGTCCTTATATGCCCTAAGGGCATAGGTTAGAAAAACCCTTCATAAAATCTCATTTTCATACCTTCACTCCTACCAATGTATAAAGTTGTCGTTTTAGGATAAAAAGCCCGGTTCAAAATAGTTATTGCTTTTGAGTTAAAAATCTTTCAAATTCCACTTCTACCTTATATTAAAACTTGCTCCATACTATTGCAATTTGAGGTGAGACGGAGGGAGTGTTATGTTGCATGTAAGTAGGAAATTGCACTAACATTTTTTCCTTATTTATAATTTTCAAGCGCTATATTTGTTTCGTAACGGACTAAAAAGAAAAGTGTCATTTATTATTGGATGGAGTGAATAGGAGAGTGACATTAGTAATGATAAATTTGATACTTTCCAAAAGTTGTAGAGGATATAACCTTATAAAATTGGAGTGAAAAGGAGAGTGAAAATTAATAATGATAAATTTGATACTTTCCAAAAGTTGCAGAGGATATAACCTTATAAATTGTAGAAGATATAAGGAGAATTGTAGGATAGGGGTACATGTATATATTTACTATTAAAATTATTTAAATGAGATTTTTTAAAATGTCTCCTATTGGAATTGATTATCACATTTTCATTACTCTCAGAAAATAGGCCAAAATATGTTTAGCCCCCTTAAGTTTACACCAAATCTCACTTTGCCACCTCGAACGAAATTTGTCCCAGATTGGTACCCAATGTTAAAATTATCCCACTTTTCCCCCAGATCTTAACGACTGTTAGAAATTTAATAGAATAGGTAACGAATGGACTAGTTTGTAATGATTATTAGTTTTTAAGGGTCAAAATGCAAAGTTTTAAATATAAAGTACTAAAAATTTATTTTTTTTCTAAATAATTAACATTATCTTAAATTTGCTATAATTAATATTTCTTGAAAATAATACTATTTTTTAAGCAAAAATATTTTTTAAAAAATAATATATATTTTTTAAATAAAAATTTAGTACGGTTTTTTTATTTTCTTAAATAAAATTATTTAAAAAATAAAGAATTTTTTTCTAAAAAACATAGTTATGTTTTATTTATATTTTTCAAAAATATAAAATAAAACTTTTAAATCGTAGTATTTGTAAGAATTTTATGTTTTAAAAAATAAAACATTATAATCCCTATGTCCTTAAATGACTGTCTATTTTCACGAAATCTTCGTCCCAAAATGAGTGTCTTTTTTTTTTACCATAACTTTGTCCCTAAATATTTTTTTAAAAAAAAATAAATCACCGGTCTCTTTATACGTGCAAAGCTAAATGTTTGGAAAAAAACCGTACTATATTTTTATTTAAAAATATATATATTATTTTTTAAAAAATATCTTTTTCTTAAAAATAGTACTCCCTCTGTCCCTAAATGAGTGTCCATTTTCAAGAAATCTTTGTACCAAAATGAGTGTCTTTTTTTAGCATAACTTTCTCCCTAAATGTTTTTTTTTGAAAAAAATTTCACCGGTTTCTTTATACGTGCAAAACTAAATGTTTGGAAATGAGATTACAAGATTATATATGAATATTTGCTACCAAATTGTACAACAAAGTTGAGATTTTCAGTTTCCCTTAAAATGAAATTTGGACACTCATTTAGGGACAGAGGTAGTATTATTTTCAAGAAATATTAATTATAGCAAATTTAAGATAATGTTAATTATTTGGAAAAAAGAAATAAATTTTTAGTACTTTATATTTAAAACTTTGCATTTTGACCCTTAAAAAGTAATAATCATTACAAACTAGTCAATTCGTTACATATTCTGTTAAATTTCTAACAGTCGTTAAGATTTAAGGGCAAAGTGGGATAATTTTAACATTGGGTACCAATCTGTGACAAATTTCGTTCGAGGTGGCAAAGTGGGATTTGGTGTAAACTTAAGGGGGCTAAACATATTTTGGCCCAGAAAATATTGTCATTGATGAAGGATAATGTTGCATATGCCTCTTTAATTTATCTTTTTGAAAACAATTGGACAAACAGTCATTTAGAACATACTTCTGGAAAAGTAATTTCACTTTGTTTTTTAAATAAATTTAATTGACCTCTATCCAAAATCTCATAAAATTTTGGTCAATGATTAAATGAGTTGACCACTAAATAAAATTAATGTAGGGCTATCTTGTCATAAAGGTTTGACTTATAACTATATACTCTCTCTGTCCCGGCACAAGTGACACCGACTTTTGGGGCATAATAATTAAGAAAAATGTCAATATGTGTCGAGGTTCTAAAATGCGCTAGGCGCCGCAGCAGGGCCTAGCGCCTAGGCGGGGCCGAGAATTCAGAAATAGTTATAATATCTTAGGAGGGACTTAGGCGCTTCATAGACGGGTGTCTTTTAGAACACTGATATGTGTGGTAAAAAATGAAGAGAGAGAATGAGTGTGGTAAATAGTAGTATTGATTGAATAAATTGAATGGTGTAAAATGAAGAGAGAGAATGAGTGGGGTTAAATAGTGGGATTGGTTGAATATAAATATATTAAAGCATTTCTATTTTTGGCAGTGTCACTTGTTTGTGCTGGAACTGACCGGAAAGGAAATAAGTGTCACAAGGAGGGAGTATACTTTTGCAATAGAAAGATATACAGTATATAAACCTGTAAAAATTGTATTTTAAATAAAAATTGACAAATGAAATCTTATTAGGTGCCAAAGAGAAGGGAAGGTATAAATTTTGGACAATGATATTTATTCAGAAATCTGAGAGCGATTTAAAGCCACGTAGCTATCCTTCCGTAAAACCAAAAACTGATAAGGTAGTGTTTGGTTGGATGGAAAGGGATTGGTTTATATACACAGCCCCTATTTCCACAGACCCCGTTAAATTACCAAAGTACCCCTATATATATATATATATATTTTTTTTTTTTTTTTCAATTTCACTCTCCCTCACGTTCGCTCCCTAACCCCTCTCTCTCTCTCGGTTTGAAACGACGTCTCTCTAACGTCTCTCTCACCGTCGTCGCTCACCGTCGGCGTCGTCTTTCTCTCTCGCTCGCTCTGTTCTTCTCTCTCACCTCTCTCTCTAACAGTAAAAAAAAAAAAAAAATTCGAAATTGAAATGGTGAAACTTAAAATACCCAAGACCGCCGCCGGGACCGCCGCCGCCACAACCGCCGCCCACATCGCCGCCGGGACTAGCTCGTCTACAGCGCCTGTGAAAAAGGTAAGCAATTTTTAACCTTATTCTACATTTCTATTTTCCCAAAGTACGCTGTATTTTTTGAAATTAAAATTGGTGTGTCTCGTGTAACACCACTCGAGATGCATCTCGGGTGTGTTTACACGAGACAAGACTCGTATAAACCCACTCGAGATGCATCTCGAGTGGTGTTACACGAGAAGGATCCTTCTGAATATTGTGAATTATCAGTCAGCATTGTGTTCATTTATTTAATATACTGTAACTGTCGCTAATGTATTGTCTCTTATTTGTGTTTTTTGTAGGAACGTGATCCTATGACCGTTTCAGCTAGAAAGAGGAAGGCTGAAGAGCGTTTGGAGAGAGGAGAAAACCGGAGCAAGGCTCGGAATGACGAGGATGCCACAGCTGATGATGAGCAGGAGGATAGGGAGGAGGAGGCGGCAGCAGCTGATGATGTTCAGGAGGAGGAGGAGGATAGTGATGATGAGGAGGAGGAGAGTGATAGTGATGATGGGGAGGAGGAGAGTGATAGTGATGATGGGGAGGAGGATGGGGAGGGGCAGGAGGGGGGGGGGGGGCAGGATGATGAGGAGGAGGAGGAGGGGGTGGAGGTGGGGGTGCAGGAGGAGGAGGATGATGAGGATGATGATGTAGTAGAGCCGCCTAGACCTCTGAGACACGGGAGGAGGCGGGGTCAGGATGCGCCACCATCATGGCAGCTTCAGAGGGACCCCGGTGGTGGGCCAGAGGATGTTTCACTGATGTACGGGTTCGGTGACCACCGAGCCAGACAGATTTGGGGTGACTCTACTACTGAGGGATTGGTGACTTTCCATACGAGACTCACGCATCTTGCACAGTAAGCTTAGCATTAATGTGAAATGTTTTAAATATTGAAGTTATTTATACCACACACTCTAAATATTCCATTAATTATCATCCTATGCTGCTTTTCTTGAGTACTGATAATATTTTTTGTTTCGAATGAACAGGTTCAAGCGTGATGAGCAGCCGGTTGCTGATAGAGCCTGGCTGGCCCTCGTAGATGCATCTGGCCTCCAGCATCTGCATGATTCCGTCATTCATAGGCCTAACCATGCCCTCCTAACGGCATTTTTGGAACGGTGGTCTCCTGAGACTAACTCGTTCCACATGCCGTGGGGGAGATGACGATTACTTTACATGACAGTTTTCATATCCTGGGTATGTTTTTATAACATCGCTTCGATACTCCATTCACAATTATATAACTGTCTACATATATTATATGAACTGTCTACATTCATCTCTTATACTAAAATGTGTTATTGCATCTTCAATTTACAGGTATCAGGATTGATGGTGGAGTTGTTCGCTATACGGATCCAGCGCCTGACGTATCTGGCATCTCTAGACACCTCCAGTTGAGCGGCACTGGTTATTTATTGAGGGATGTCAGGCGTCTATTTACTCAGCGTAGAGGCGGCATGACAGATGCCCATCGTGCGTCCGCGTATATCCTGCACCTATTGGGTTGCACGATGTTCGTGGACAAGAGCGGGGATAAGGTGCCCGCAGCCTACCTGCCCCTGTGCATGGATCTAGCCAGCCTCCCCACTCTTTCCTGGGGATCAGCCACTTTGGCATATATGTACCGAGAGTTGGGGAAGGCGTCCAGATCCGGATGCAAGCAGATGGGCGGTTGTGCGGCTCTCCTAGAGGTACATCTTACTCTATTCACTATCTTTTTACTGTCTACTCCCCCCCTGTTATTAAATGTTGCATTTGAGTAGTATTTAATACTTTTTTACATACATCTCAGGCCTGGATATACGAGTACTTTCCGGGTTTTCGGCGAGTTACTGACCCCCATTGGCAGCAGGGGCAGCCGAGAGCCCGTAGATGGTCTCGTGATGATTCGGCTGGGAGGACGTTCGATCATCTTGTGCAGTATCGCCGCATTCTTGACAGGATGGGGGCTGACAGTGTGAGTTATTCATATTAAAACTATTATACGTTTTTGTGTCGTTCCTTCCGATATTCTGTTGACTTTGCCTAACAATGTCTACTCACAGGTTATTTGGACTCCTTATGGGACCGGGTCGGACGCGATACTGCCTGTTTCATACTACAGGGGTGTTATACGCTTTTGTGACATCACAGAGGCGTATATACACCTAGTTATACACACGGCTCGAGGAATAGACGTGGAAATAAACTAGCATATGCTTACATCACATGTCATTTTGGTGGACAACACAGGGCCGGAAGATCAAATAACATTAGGAAGACTAGTACAAAGAAAAGAGATTGCAGTTTTAAACTATACGCCACAGAGAGGGGTGTTGATGGGTCATGGGGTTATGTTGTGAGGAATGGCATACATAATCATGCCTTTCCTTTGTACCCGGAAGGTTTTCCTCTCGGGAAATTGACACCTGGGGAATATGACGCTGTGTGTACCGCAAGTGAATGTTCAGTGCGTCCAAATGACATTGTGGCAATGCTAAAGATGCAGGATGAGAAGAACGTGAGCACTCCGATGCACGTCCGGAATGCCGTGTCAAAATATAGAGAAGGGGAACGACAAGGGAGGAACCCGCTACAACAATTCCTTAAGTTACTCAGTGATAATGAATATACTAGCTACACGAGGGAAGACGCTGAGACTGGCATGATCGAAGACATATTCTTCTCTCACCCATTAGCAATGAAGATTCTGAACTGTTTTCCATATGTTGTACAGGGTGACTGCACTCACAACACCAACTGCTACGGACTGTACTACTTGCAGTTTGTAGGTTTTACTTCCACCGGGCATAATTTCACAATAGCGTCTGCGTTCCTCAGGCATCAGAGTACGGGTGATTACGAATGGGCATTGAACAATTTGCACAGTCTGTTTACACCTCCCCGGTTGCCTACAGTTTTTGTCACTGATCGTGAGTTGGGTTTCATCAGCGCTCTCCGTACAGTTTTTCCCCACACCGCACACTTCTTGTGTCGGAGGCATATCGAAATGAATGTTAGAAGGAAAGGGTTGGAGCATACAGGTAGCGAGGACTTCGCAGAATCATTCATGAGGACGTTCAATTATGCAATCTCAGCCCCTAACCCCGACGAATGGGACTTACGTTGGGCAGAGCTTCGTGACCGTTTCAGATCTTATCCTGCACTATTGGATTACCTCCGCGAGACATGGCTTAATTTGTACTCTCAGAATATTCTGTCCATGCACACGGATGTGTTAACACACTTCGGGACCCATACCACAAACAGGACTGAGGGTGAGCATAACAGGTTGAAGAAGGCATTGGGGAGTGCTTCTTCTACTTTTGACACACTGTTTAAAAAGGCTCATAAAATCATAGATATCCAGCTAAAAACTATCAAACAGGGTATGAATAGATCAAGGACCAGATATCCAATTGATTTGAGGACCCGCAATCTATATCGCAACATATTCACTAGAGTGTCAACGGTAGCCTTTCGCATTATCAGACAAGAGCATGATCGAATTCAGAAAATCAAGCAGCGTCATAATGGGGGTTATGTAATCACTGAGGCTGCCTGCGGATGTTACTACAGGCGGACACATGGACTTCCATGTAGTCATGAGATTGCACAGATAGAGGAGTGTCAGGGACGGATTGAGCTGTCCACGATTCATGAGTTTTGGAAGAAGTTGGACATTGAAGTAGACAACCCTTCATCTAAGGAGCCTGAACCGGTAAGGAGACAGTTATTCAAAACGATGGAGCCGGATCATATTTCAAAGCCGAATGAACCCCGGGCCGGAAGTTCCAGAGAACTGTCAGATTGGGAGCATACTAACAAATTTTTTGGAGTCCCCGCTCCACCAAACTCAACTGGCAAAGGGTATATATCTTCATTCAATTATGTCTCAAATTTTTTGCTGTTGTATTGTTGCTGTTGTGCTGTTGTGTTGCTGCTACTGTTTAACTGCTGCTGATGTGTCTCGTGTAAATAAACACGAGACATATCTCGTGTTGTATTACACGAGACTTGTCACGTGTAATACAACACGAGATATGTTTCGTGTTTACTTACACGAGACACATCAGCAGCAGCATCAATTTTTTTTAACACTTTCAAACAACAGTATGAATGCTTCTCACTCTTTTTTCTTTGCCCTATTTCAGGTCTAGATGTGCATTCATTGCATCAACCCAAGCGAGTTCGGAGTCCACCCGCAAACGGAAATCACCTTCAGGACCCACACCATCTACCCCTGCTAGTACTACTACGTCTCATCCACCAGTAGCTCCTTCCGGTCGTGGGAGAGGACGGGCTCGAGGCCGAGGTCGAGGTCGAGGACGAGGACGGGATCAGGGTCAGGGTCGTGGAGAGGGAAATGGACAGCCCAATTATACTAGTTTATACAGCTCCCCGTATGTAGAGTCTTTTCCGCCTTTCATTACCCCGCGTATTGGAGGCATCATAGATGTGGCATCAGATGGACATTGTGGCTATAGAGCCGTAGCAGCACAGGTATACGGAGATGAGGAGAAGTGGGCTGAAGTGCGCACAGAATGTTACAATGAGGTGCTTGCTCGCCAAGACCTTTACGAAAGAGTTCTACCTTGGATATCGGTAAGAGAACTCTTACGTAAGATTGCTTGCTATAGCCGGACGGCGCCCAGTGATTATTGGATGGAGCTCCCAGATCTTGGGCACATCATTGCCACGAGGTATAATGTGGCGTTCATTTCTTACTCGACTAGCGGTGGTATGTTATGCCTTCCAGTGACTGCACCAGTACAACCACCGGTGAACACAGTTGTGGTGGGACAAGTCAATGGAAACCATTTTATAGCGGTATGAAACTTAATTGTCTCATCTATATTAGTTATATTTAGTTGTCTTACTTATATTCATTATATTTCATTGTCTTGTATTTAACTGTTATTACTTTTGCAGCTGCGCATGTTAGGCAATGATTACCCAATACCACCACCACCAAACCTTTATCGGAACCGCTGTGATCCAGCTGCAAGCCAACTACTCCTCCCATACCAAGATAGGATAGCAGAGTTCAGTCAACTCTATGAGGAGGATACCGATGCAAGAAGACAAAGAAGATTACATATAGGATAGTATATGTGTAATGGTTTTTGATTTATCCAGTTTGTATGAATGTTTGAATTATATGCTTATCCTTGTTAACACTTTCATTTCGTATACAATTAGGCGATAGTATATGTGTAATTGTCTATTGATGTTTTGTGGAGATGTCCTATTTGAGAATCAAATTTCATTCCAAGTTATGTTTATTGTTGCTTTTTGCAGTTGCGGTTCTCATCTCGTGTGTACTTACACGAGATGTATCTCGTGTATATGTACACGAGATGTAAGCTCTAATCTCGTGTAAGTATACACGAGACGTGCAAGGGCAGCGATGGAATTAAATGGGCTGTGTATTTACGGGGCTGTGTATATAGTTTTTGCCGATGGAAAGTGAAGGAAAAGGGGGGAATGGAACGAAGATTTTTTTTTGACTTTTTCCATTCTCATGTTTGGTTCATTTTTACCAAAATTTTCCCATTCCCAAAGGAATGAAAATCCATTATTCGTTCCAAATTTGGAAGGAAAAGATTCTATTCCATTGAAAAAGTTTTGAACAAATTTTTAAGACCAAAATACCCCCCCTCAAACACAAAAAAAAAACCTCTCCCCCTGCCAAATTTTTTTTTAACAATTTTTATAACTCCTCTACCCCACCCTACCCACCCCACCCCAAATTTTTTTTAATCATTACAGTTTTTTTTTACTCATTAATCAATACAGTTTTTTAACTCCCCCACCCTACCCACCCACTCCCACCCCCCCCCCCCAAAATTTTTTTTTTTTTTTTAATCATTACAGTTTTTTTTTACTCATTAATCATTACAGTTTTTTAACTCCCCTACCCCACCCCAATTTTTTTTTTAATCATTACAGTTTTTTGTTTACTCATTAATCATTACAGTTTTTTAACTCCCCTACCCCACCCCACCCTACCATACCAACCCACCCCCACCCCCCCCCCCCAATTTTTTTTTTAATCATTACAATTTTTTTTTACTCATTAATTATTACAGTTTTTTTAACTCCCCTACCCCACGCCACCCCCCACCCTACCCACCCATCCCCCCCCCAAAAAAATAAAATAATAATCACTGCAATTTTTTAACTCCCCTACCCCACCCCACCCCAACAAAAAATAAATAAATTAATCATTACAGTTTTTTTTTTTTTACTCATTAATTTTTTGAAAGAAGGGTAAATTGGACATTTTATATGTTTCCATTCCATTCCTATAATTTGTATATTCAAACCAAACATGATTGTTGAAGGAATTCAATTTCATTCCATGGCAACCAAACATGAGGTTTGACCACTTTATATTCCTTTCCATTCCTTTCCAATTCCTTTTCCATTGACCATTCCATTCCTTCATTTTTTTTTTCTGTCGAACCAAACACCCCCTAAGTCTTTTATTCTATTTGTTGGTAAAAATAAAATTCTTCGGCCCATAATAAATGTCGAATTTGATTTGTCAACACTTGTAGAATTGTCTTTCAAAAAAAAAAAAAAACACTTGTAGAATTGTGTTTAAATTGTCTGTTCAATGCTTGCACAATGGTAAAAGTGCATATAACTCTCTTTCATAATTTAGAAATGCGACATTTGTGTTTGAGCCGATAGGTGGTCTCCCATGAGAACAAGGGGATCCGTCTCATGCATGAGACGGGTCGCCCCATGACCCATGGGCCGAACCCGCCACGTGGCAACCCACCATTGGCCGAAAAAAAAAAAATTTTTTTTTTTTTTTGGGTTTTTTTTGAGTTTTTATATTTATTTTTTTCGGCTTTTCAGTGGTTTAGCAAAAAATAATAGTTACCATCTCTTAAAGTAACATTGTTCATAAGTAAACGTAATACTTGTTTTAAAAAAACAAAAGCTCGTTTTTACCCATTTGAAAAGTAATAACTTATATATATGAATGTAATAGTAAGTTTATACAAGTAAATGTAACACTTTGATTGACGAAATTGTAACAGATTTCTATAGATAATGTAATACTTTTACATGTATCATGATAAATTTGACCCCATTGTAACTTATTGTTTGAAAACAAATAGATATCTATACATATGTATTACAATTATTTACAAATACTATTACATATAAATAACACGTTTGTTACATTTTAGTTATAATAAGTATTACTTTTGGCAAACGAAGAAAACATAGGAATAACACTATTACTTTAAGAGATGGTAACTATTACTTTAAGAGATGGTAACTATTACTTTTCACAAACCGAAAAAAAACCAAAAATAAAAATATAAAAATTTAAAAACAAGCAAAAAAAAAAAAAAAAAAAAAATTTTTTTTTTGGGTCCAATGAGGGGCTGCCACGTGGCAGGGTCCCCCATGGGTCCTGGAGCAGGGTTGTGGGTCAGGTAATGGGTCAAAAAAATGACCCATCTCACCCATGAGACGGGTTGGAGTGTTCTCACACAAGTTTTTGTCATAAGGAAATCGCGACATATATTATGGGATTGAGAGAGCATTAGTATTCCGTAGAAAACCTATTGCTCTCATCTCCCTCTATTTCCACTAGGGTTGTGCAAAAAAAAACTGGAACCGGACCGAACCAATAAAACCGGACCGGACCATTAAACACCGGACCGGACCAATGGTATTGGTCTGGTTCTGGTTCCGGATTCCGACAGAACCGGTTTATTGGTTCGGTTTTGGTTTCGAAAAAAATATACACGGTTCTGGACAGGACCAGACCAATTATATATATATATATATATATACTATAAAATTTATTTGTCTTTATATAGTAGCTTAGTAATTAATAAATCAGTGTTGCAATCCTTGTCCCAGCTTATGATTGTTTTTTTGTAACCATCTCAGTTTTTTGTAACCATCCCAGTTTATGATGGTTTAATAGAAAATAAGTCACTGTATTAACAATTTCTCATTAAGCTTTTATTTTAATTGTGTTATGTTTGAAGTAAAAGAGCCATGTGCTGAATTTGTAACATTCATGTGGTTTGACTTTTAATTGTTGAGACCACTTTGTTTAATTATTTTGTTTTTGCTTATCAGTTTTATTTTGATGGGAGAAAATTTTATATAGATAGAACCGTAAAACCGGACCGGAACCGGACCAATACGACCGGACTAATGCCATCGGTTCTGGAATGTATTGGTCTGGTTCTGGTTCTAAATTTCTACAGAACCGTACAATTGGTTCAGTCCCGATTTTGTGATATTTTGGGAAAAACCGGACCGGACCAGACCGTGAACAACCCTAATTTCCACCGGTTTTAGCGATTCTGAAACAACAATCACTGTGGAAACTCTCTAGAAGGCTGGAAGTAAATTTCAAACGGTAGGAGGATCGTTCGATGCTTTACATCTCTCTGTCAGGTGTTCTGTGTAACACATGAAAATGTGCAAGCCTTCAAGTCGTTTGTAGCAAACTTGCATTAGTTTTTTTTTTTGTTTTTTTTTTTTTTTTTGTAAGTGTGCGCTCGCGTGGGTGTTCGTAGTGCTAAGTGGGCATGATTGTTCTATACGCTCTACGTGTCTAACAAAGTGCCCAACAGAAGTATTATATTCCCTACTCACAAAATAAATTGCCACAAAATGAAGTGTCACAATTTTGTTGGTGCTTTAATTTGAGTGTGGCGGGGCCACAATCGATGCAACCAATAAAATTTTCCCACCTTATCTTGTATCCATCTTTTTGTGCCCCTCCCGTCTCAAAATGAATGATTGAATTTATTGTTGATCAAGAACAAACTTGGAACCTTCTATTTGGGACACAAGTAGTAGCTTTTCTTATGAACTTATGACTAACATATTTGCACTTTAGTCCCTCCGTCCCAAAATGATCTTCTCATTTGTCATTTCTCATTGTCCTAAAAAGTTCTTCACATTTTTACAATATAGGCTTAAAAGTGCATAAACAAAGCATGGCTAGTAAAACAAGTATGCATATCTTTAAAAAGTTTGAATAGTCAAACGCAAAGATCATTTGGTACTGAGGAAGTAATTAGCAACTTTTATTATCTGCACAGTTCAGATGCTTATTTAGCTACTTTCAGAAGTCAAGCTGGTCGGTGGGTTTTGACATGGATTTTTTTAGTTGTAACATATTATTCATTTCAAAGCAATTGCCATCGTTAACAAATTCATATGGAATCTATTACAGATCTATGGCCCTGACTATCACAAGTTCCTACCCCTATTGGAACCTATTACAGCAAATGATACTTGTCATACAACCTAATCTTCCATAGACGTCGCGCCATCTGGTAGTCATCTTGCCACAGACGTCCTTCCGCCATCTGGTAGTCCGCTTGCCATAGATGTCCCCACGCCATCTGAACGATCACCTGTAGCCGCACAACTGACCCCTATGGCCTATGGATGGCCAAAACCGGTTCCGGGCCTGGTTCCGGTTCGGCATATATGTGACCTTGAACCGGCCCGTGCTTACCTCGGTTCCGGTTCCGGTTGGCACAATCCGGTTCCGGTTAGGCTCCGGTTCCGGTACGGTTCCGGTCCCCCCTTTAAAATTATTGAAAAACAAAGGATTTTCGGTCCGGTTCGGTTCGCCATTTATGTGAACCGTAACTGGCCCGGATGAATGGCGGTTTCGGTTACTCCGGTTCCGGTTTACTCCCCGGTTTGCTCCGGTTCCGGGCTTTTCCGGTTCCGTTTGGCCATCCCTACTATGGCCTATGATTGGTCACGTCCTCTTTGTTGGTGAGTGGTCAGCTAGGATTAAACTAATATCAACCACTAGTTTTAGAAGAGGATATACGTGACACAATCGTTGTGGCTCGCATGAGGAAATGAGCAAATATGGGTATAATCAAGTTCATTGGGACAGCTCGGTAATTACAGATTAGTAGCAGAGAACCGGCGTACTTCTTCCGTCCAAAAATAATAGTCTCATTTACCCTTTTTGGTTGTCTCAGAAAGTTTCATTTTCAAAATTAAAGCTTAAAATCGCTGAATTTTCAAAACTTATAATGTTACCTTAAAATATTTGAAAAATCAAATGTACTACATCATCTGTTCCTAAATGAGTGTCCAAATTTCATTTTAAGGGACACTGAAAATCTCAACTTTTTGAACAATTTGGTAACAACGATTCATATATAATCTTGTAATCTCCTTTCCAAACCTTTAGTTTTGCACGTATAAAGAAACCGGTGAAAATTTTTTCGAAAAAAAAACGTTTAGGGAGAAAGTTATGTTAAAAAAAGACACTCATTTATGGACAAAGATTTTTTGAAAATGGACACTCATTTAGACAGAGGGAGTATCATTTTTGGGAACAAGGAGTATCATTGTTGACAATGATATCGTTATACCTTTCATGCTTTTAATGTGAAAAAAAAATATATAGGATTCCTGTTTGTATGATTTGTATGAGTGCTTAAATAAAAAGTGATGCAAGCCTCTTTGATTTGTGTTGGACTTCTCATCAATCTATTTAAATCTTACTTTATTTGCACTTTATATCCAAAGTATAGTACTACTATGTACTCACTTCGAACTAAAATGATCTTCATACTTTTTCTGAAGTTATTACGAAGGAAGTTTGAGCAATAATTTCAAGTTGATTCAATTATATTAATGAAAATCTAAAACGTGTTTTTGATAGTATTGTTGATAGTGTATCAATAACAAATTTTTAGATTTTCATTAGTACTAGTATAATTTAGGGCAAATTGCAATTTAGTTACATGAGTTTGTCATCATGTTTCAATTGGTTATCCAGCTTGTGTTTGTTACAATTTGGTTACTGAATATGTCTTTTTATTGCAATCAGGTGTAATTTTGGACGGACAGTTAAAAAACTAACGAAAATTGATGAAAAACGTAACAAGTTTCTTTCAAAATTGCAATAATCAACCCTATAGTTTAAATTATCCCACTACGCCCCCTTAGCTATTCACGAATGTTACAAAACTAGGGTTCGTTTCCGAGTTATGAACATTCAAAAGAACCTTCCATTCCAATCCTTCCACCCTTTTCTCCACCAACTCCTTTGCTATTGAAATTCGTGGAAATATGCATCATCAGCCTCCCCATCGAAAACCATACCCACCAAGACCTAGAAGGCAAGAATGATAGAATCCCTCTAATTTCATTTAGTATCAAAACTATCCATATACCTATACTGAGAATCGAAAATTAAGAACTTAAATTAAACTAAATAGTTAAACAAAGCATCTTAAACTAAAAGAGGGTTTCAAATTCCGAGATCTATTAAAAGGAGTTAGAACCCTAAATTCATATAATTTGACAAAATAACAGACAAAAATGCAATTTGAGGAACATATAATCTTACTGATTTGCTGGAGCATGTTATTGGGGCGGTGGATTATCAAAGGAACTACTTGCTTTACCTGTCGGAATACATATAGGGTTTCTCTGTTCTTCTGCAACATCTGCTTCATCTGAGGATGTGTAATCCAACATTGACATTCCTCTTTTTCTCGTAGCTCTCCGGCGTCTCTGCGACGGGGAAAGATTGGGAACAATAGTGAAGCAAAATACGTAGTTCAAGAACTGCTGCGACTTCTATCTTTCACCGTACTAGTTTTTATTTCATAACTTCAATTTCGCCCTAATATCTCGGTGAATTTGATTTTAATATATCTGGGTTCGTGATCTATTCGATGCTGGCATCGTTGTCGGTGAACTTTCGTGAGCGGGATCGACGAGGAGGGTGTTGCCGGAGAGATAATCGGAAGAGGGAAAATCGAGATCTGAGGTGGGATATCAAAGCCCCCTTTATATTTTAATTTTGGGATTTATTTATCAAACTTAAATCCTGGTATTGATTCAAAAAAAAAAAAAAAAAAAACTTAAATCCTGGTATTAATCTTTCGGGAAAAAAATTAAAAATATTCGTTTTAACTGAAAAATTGATGAAGTTAGCTAAAAAAGTAGTTTGATGCGTAAGAAAACTGGTGTGAATTAAATTAATGCCAAATTATGTTGATTTTTTAGCAAGTGTTAAAAGCTAGGGGGCGTGGTGGGATAATTTAAACTATATGGTTGATCACTGCAATTTTGAAAGAAGCTTGTTACGTTTTTCATCAATTTTCGTTAGTTTTTTAACTGTCCGTCCAAAATTACACCTGATTGCAACAAAAAGACATATTCAGTAACCAAATTGTAACAAACAAAAACTGGATAACCAATTGAAACATGATGACAAACTCATGTAACTAAATTGCAATTTCCCTATAATTTAATCAACTTGAAATTATTGCTCAAACTTCCTCCGTAGTAACTGCGAAAGAAGTATGAATACTTCCTCCGTCCCATAACAATGGGCACACTTTGACTTTTTTGGTCAACTGAGTCAATCTTTGACCCGTAATTTTATGAATATCTAAATATCTCTATGAAATTCTAAAATTTGTTATTGTTTTACTATTAGAAATACTATCATTAACTATTTTTAAAATTGTATATAGATATCTATATATTCATAAAATTATGGTCAAAGATTGACCCAATTAACAAAAAAAGTCAAAGTGTGCCCATTGTTATGAGACGGAGGGAGTATCATTTTGAGACGGGAGTATTTGATTTGTAGGTTAATTTTCTTGAAGCATGCTCATTGCCTTTGCCATATGGAATTTGGGTTGGACTCTTGTGCGGCCGCCGGCCGTAGCGTGAGACGGACCGTCCATGGGTTGACCTGCCCGCCCATTTGCAGCCCCGCCCACCCTGCTCAAGTCTCAATCTGACGCGCCTTCCCAGCGTTTGCCACGTGGCGAACCTTAAAAAAAACCCTCTAATAACTTTAAAATGTTATATTTTGAAATTTTGAAGTCGAGAAAAAAAATCCGAAAACACCTTTGCGTTCGTTTCGACGCGAAAAATAAAACTACATAGGTCATGATATGATTTTCAATTATTATTTTTAAAATCATTTTTTAACACATAAAAAACTGCTCTGCTCGTCGCTTAAAATGTAACACGTTGTTATGAAAAAATAACAGTTCAGTCTTGAAAAAGTAATATTTTTATTGTAAAATGTAATAGCACTTTTGCAGAAAAAATAAATAAAGAAGTGATAGTTTATTCTAAATGTAACAGTTTTTGTTAGTAAATCGGACCTAAGAGATAGCAAAAATCAACAACACAGAATTTACGTGGTTCACCAACAACCTATTGGCTACGTCCACGGGCAAAGAGAAACATATATTATTAATATGGTCAGAGAAACAATTACAAGAAGATAAATATGACGATCACACTAATCTATGTTGCACGAATTTTGATCACAAAATTCCTAACTGTGCAAACCCTAGATCTAGAATTATTGATCTCTAATTTACTCTCAATGTCATTGAATCACAAGGAGGCTACTAGTTTATGACTAGTATTTATATTGCTAGAGACCTAAACCATAAGACAGGAGTCCTTAATTTAATCCCAAAAATATTTAATTACTTTCTTTTGGGAAATAATAAAGTTACAAAAATTGGCTACAAAATGTGGCTTACAAAATCAGGTGTCATAATTGTATTGGTGTTTTTAATTAGAGTGTACCGGGTCCACTATCGATGTAGTCAATGAAATATCGCCACCACATCTTGTATCCTTCATTTAGTAGCCATCTTTTGTAAGCCTAGCATTGCCCCTTTCCTTTTTCTTCTCAAAGTTGACTTATTCAAAGTCACTTTCCTCTAACAATCTCCACCTTGACTTTGAATCTCCTTTCTAATAATTCAGACGTACGAAACACTGACATAGACTCCACCTTAAGCCACATCCTTCGTACCAGAAACATATTTTTTCCATCTTTGCCTCAGTCTGTCTTTCATCAGACACTAGATTTGTCCTCCGAACAATCAGATTTTTTGCGCGCCATGTATCTTCAAGACACGCAGAATTTGCCTCACCAGACAAACAACCTTGTCCTCTAGATAATCATATATTTTGCATGCATGTATCCTTTGGACACCCAGACGTGCACCTACGGGCACTCATAATCGCCCCAACGGGAAACTAACAGTCATTCAGTTGTGGCCCATCCAGTCGACATTGGATCTTGCCAACCATGACAGATAAAACCGGTGTGTGTTGATCTTCTAGCCGTGGATTGCCCAGTTCACTCCCGCTTAGAGTAAAACGCTGCTCCACCTTCTTGTCAACACCCTCACCCATCTCAGAACCTTGGAGGATATACAAGGAACCTTTTCTCTCGCCTTTCAGAATCACATCTGAACCTTTGTAGACATCCAGAACTCTACTTTCACCTTTGAAACTGTATCCCTTCTTGTCCAACCGACTAAGTGATATCAGATTATTTGCTACTTGTGGAACGTGTCTCACCTTGTTCAATGTGAGAGATTTATCACCCGAAGTTCTCACCTTTACGGAGCCCATGCCAACTACCTTGCAGACAGATCCATTAGCCATATAAATACGGCCTCCATCCTTCCGCTCGTACGTTGTAAACTGCTCATTGCGCGAACACATGTGATAAGAAGCACCTGAATCTAGAACCACATGCAACTTCATTGCACGCTTCTTCTTCAGTCACTAGTGAATAATCACAATCCTCATCCAGATTGTCACTACTCGCCATAGCTGCAGCCGACTCAGAATTCTTTAGATGCGGAGTCAGATGTATAACTCTGAAATCTAACCAGATTATTACCTCGGGCTATATAGATTTTGTATCCACTTCTAGATCACTAGAATAGACTACACCAGATGTTAGATCTTCAGATTATACCAAATAGCTAAATTTTGATCACAAAACCCTAGCTTCAGATCTCCGACTTCAGATGCAGATACAGACACCAGAACATTCCAGATGCGTTCTTGGATCACCAACGAACACCGGATGAACTTCCAGATTCAGATCTACCAGATTTGATATTGCTAGCACAGATAAGCAATCACTGACTGCTCTCAGATTTATTGATTCTCGATCCTTTGCAGTGAAGAGTTTTAGAATAACCATTAAAATCTCAAACTCAAATATGTCAGAGGCAACAGAATACAATATCAGATGTGTCCAACCTAGACACACAGATTTCTGCACGACCCTGCACGTGAACTGCACGCACGCTGCACGTGCGACGCACGAAAACTGCACACAGACTATCTGCATGTTTTCTGCATGCGATCTGCACGTTTTCTGCACGCGATCTGCACGTGCAATGCACAATCTTCTACCATAAAATAAATTTGTTCTTCCCGTCAGACTTGTCAATCTTCTAGTCCATCCTGAAATCCATCTCTTCTTACTGCAGCAGAATGCTTTGATCTTTCTTGACTAACCAAGCTCTGGTGCCACTTGTTAGTAAATCAGACCCAAGAGATAGAATATAATAATGAACGGAAATCAACAACACATAATTTACGTGGTTCAACAACAACCTATTGGCTACGTCTACGGGCAAAGGGAAACAAATACTATTAATATGGCCGGAGAAACAATTACAAGAAGATAAATCTGACGATCACACTAATCTATGTTACACAAATTTTGATCATAAAATTCCTAACTTTGCAAACCCTAGATCTAGAATTATTGATCTCTAATTTACTCTCAATGTCATTGAGTCACAAAGAGGCTAATAGTTTATGACTAGTATTTATATTGCTAGAGACCTAAACCATAAGACAAAAGGAATCCTTAATTAAATCCCAACAGTATTTAATTACTTTCCTTTTTCTTCTCAAATTTGACTTATTCAAAGTCACTTTCCACTAACAATTTTTATTTAGAAATGTAACCATAATTTTTTTAGAAATGGATTAAGGATAACAAAAGATTGATAACAAAACTAATATTACATTTTATAATAAATGACTGTAACTTTTTTCCCTCAAATGTAATGGTTTTTATTTTGAATGTAACCTTTCTTTTTGAATTTAAGAGTTTTTATTCTGAAATGTAATAATTTGCACAAAAAAGATTGAGGATAACAAAAGACTTACTCCAAAAAACTAAGGGCCAATTTGTAGACACCCCGCCTTGGACCGCTCACCCCGATTGCACACTTGGTTTTGTGTTTCTCCCTCTTCTAAGTGTTTTCTGTTAGTTTCTGTTACTTTGGTTAAGTTCCAGACGGACTCCGTTAAGTCCCGGGACTAAACTGAATAACAGTTCTAACTTTCTAGTCCATTCTGTCAAAAATTGCTTCTCAGAGTCGCGCGCCTCCGCCCCTTGAGGCCAGACGCGCGCGCCTTCCGCCGCCTAGGTGGGATGCGCGCGCTTCTGGGGCGTGTCAGTTACAGATTCTGCCCAAGAATCTCTCCCTTGCTCATTATACATGATTTTGCACGGGAAAGATTTCTTGGAGACTCCGTTTGGCTCCAAAAACAGTCACTTTTCAACTATAAAAACCCCTCCAATCCATCATTGGAAGAGGACCTTGGAAAATCATTACTTTAAAACCTTTTTACTCACTTCTTTCATAGACTTTTCTTGGGACTTCTTCAACAAAGTATTCAATCTCTTCTTCAAGGCTTCACAAGAGATTCTTTTTGAAGGATACTATAGGTAAAGGTCTTAAACATTTCTCCTCTCCTTCTTCTTCTTCTTCTTCTTCTTCTTCTTCTTCTTCAAATCAAATGTGCAATCACCAAAAACCATTTGGGACATGATACCAACGGTCCTTTCATTACATTGAATTGGCCTAGGAGTCATCTCCCTACATTTCAAACTCTAAAACCCCTTTTTATCATCATTTTAATATGAAGAACACATTTATCTTAAAAAGTGAATTATGAACAAACAAGACCGACTTTGCTCGGGCGAAATGGGTGTTTAAGTACTTCCCATTTCGTAACCTAACCCCCGAACCCCTCATCCCATAGAATCTCTGTTTTCGTAAATCAAACTTAGGCTCATAAACATTTGGTTTTCTTACGTTCCTCAAAAACGTGGGTGGCGACTCTTAAAACATCAATTAGACATCCTAGGGTGATTCACGCGCTCGGGCCTAAAGCCGTGGTCCCGCCCCCGGAGTATCTACAGTGGCGACTCTGCTGGGGATTGCTTGAGGGTTAAACTTGTGTTTCTGTTCATAATTCACTTTTCTAGGCATTCTGGAAATTGACATGGGAAGCGCGCGCCTCGGACCTTTTTGGTCTAAAGCGCGCGCGTCCCGCGTCAAATTCCAGAATCGCCCGCCTTCCATGTGTTCTTCCTATTCTTCCTATTATTTCGTGCTAACAAACATCGCAGGGGTTCCATCACACAATCAGGACCAGGGCAATCCCCTGAGTCCATAAGTTTTCTGATAATCTGACAGGTGAGCCCAGAAGCGGCCGCCTCCCAGTTTCTATGCGCCAGTCGCGCGCTTCCCACAACACTATCCAGAGGCGCGCGCTTCTGGGCCAATTTCCAGGGCAAGAACAGGTTTCAGTGACTGAACAGAACAGTGGGGTGTGGGCACAGTTGCCTGCATCAGAACAGAATTGAACCCTTGGACTGTTTAATTTTATGTTTTATTTACCGGTCACACGGGTGATTCGGGAGTTGTAATTTATGTGTTTATGTGTTCTTATCTTTTCTTTTCAAAAAAAAAAAAAAAAAAAATTGTCACGTGATAGACCTCACACTACGTGCACATTACTCCTATAAACTGCTCACTATCGAGTCGCACAAGTCCAACCCCAAACCCGTCGAGGCCCGTCCTAGAAAGTTTCAAGCTCCACTCGACCTTGGCTCTTTCGAAGCGGTAAACCTCAGCCCGTGGCGTAGTTCATGACTACATGCCGGGGGTGACCTTTAAGCCTCATATTCAAGCCGAGCACAAACCACACAATTCTAGTCTAGGGTCTAACACTCCATGACTCAAGTCGGTTTCCATGTACCGAGATTTCCCTAAACTAATGTTTTCAAATCATACATGCCAACTTGTTGAAACGGACGCAATAAAAATCCGTCCCCAAAAGTGGTTATCTTGGACGAAAATAAAAAATCCGTCCCCGCATGTATGCTTTACTACATTAATTTAGTTTAATCCCGACACATGTAGGATTCACAAGCGCGATGGAATCCGATGAGTATATGGGACCGCGAGATGGTCTATATACTAGTGTGACGATTCCATTATTTTCTTAGAAACCCCAAAAGAGACCCACTCCCTCCGACTTATAAATAAAAAAAAGAGTCTTTTTCTTATGTGGTTCGAGTCGTGTGCCCAACTGTGTGTTCTCAACCTCTTCATGGACCGAAAGTGTGAACCAAGACTGACAAGGGCTACTTCTCCAATTATAGGTCCGATTGGTACTCTCCGCATCTACAGAGATTCATCCAACAGGCTTGTCCGTGAACCGATCACTCCAACAGCTTCTACATCATCAATGGCCGGCGACTCCAACACCAACAACGCCATGACTCTCGAACAGCTTTCTGCCATGGTTCAAACACTCCAACAACAAATCACCACTCTCAACAACGAGGCTCAAACCAAAGAAGCCTTGTGGCAAGCCCATGTCGACAGTCAAAGGGAGGCCCACGAGGCCGAGGTTGACCAACTGAAAGCCAAGCTCCTCAAGCTTTCCAAGAACAAGGGGGTTAATGACAACGAGGAATCCGAGTGGACCAAGGGTTTGTTTGAAAGCCCGTATGTCAGTGCCCGTACCAAAAGAGTGGGGGGACTAAGCACCGACAACAACGACCCCAAAATGGTCGATTACATCATGGCCTACATTGATCAGAAATTCGACGGCCTCAACATGGGAAAAGGCTCCAACACAAGCCTTTATCAGTCATCCATCCTCATGAGCACGATGGCCGCTCTTCCCGACAAATTCAAGATGCCCGACATTAGCAAGTTTAAGGGCAACTCATGCCCAATGGCCCACATCGAGACTTACATTTGGGCTATGGTTCCGAAGAAGGTCTCCCCAAAAGTTATGGCTCAATGCTTTCCTCTCACCCTCGAGGGGGCGGCAAATGATTGGTATGCAACTCTCCCGCTCACTGTCCGTCTTGATTGGGATGCCGCTATGCTTGCCTTCAAGAATCAATATCAAGGCAACACCACTCACCGGCCCACAAGGAAAGAGCTCGAGAATACCACTCAAAGAGACAACGAGTCCTTCATTGACTTCACAAGGAGATGGAATGACAAGCTCTCTGAAATTGTGGAGAGGCCGAACACAAAAGAGCAAATGGACATCTTTCTCAAATGTCTCAAGATTGATCTCCGCACCCACCTAAGTGGGGCGTGCTACTCCGACTTCTCCCAAATGTATGAGGCGGGGGTACGCATGGATGACTTGCTCAAGGAGATTAAGAAGGCCACTCCTACCTACCGATACAAGGCCGCCTCTAGTTCAAACAAAGAGGCTTATGTCAATGCCGTTACTACTGACAAGGGGAATTACAAGAAGGTTCCTCCACCACAAGGTAAGCGGTTCCAAAACGACCGCGTCTACACTCCTCTCAACGGCATGACCATCACCGAGGCCTATGAAGCTCTAAAGGCCAAGGGACAAATCACCCCTCTTCAAGGATACAAGCAACCACAGCCGCTCCGTCCCAATCATGCTCACCACAAATGGTGTGACTACCATCAATGCACTGGCCACCTCACCGAGGATTGCTTCTCCATCCGCAACACCATCCAAGACCTCATAGACAAGAAGGAATTCATAATCCCTAATGAGGGTGGTGTCAATGTAATAGAGGTAGGAGAGTTTGAAGGAATCACTCATTCGGTCCCAATTGTGAATGAGGGCTCCGATGATATAAATAAACTTGATAATTCTTGTTATGTTGTGACTTATGATGAGATTATGAGGGAAGTCTTAGAGAATAGGAAGAAGAAGCTACAAGGGACCGTGAACGTGCTCACTCGCAGTGGCCGAGTAACAACGAGCACAATCCCTCCCAATACTGCAGTAACCAGCACCTCTTCTCAAAAATCGCAAGCACGTGACATACCCGAAGATCCTTTGTTAACACAACTCAAGAAGACGCAAGACAACATATCCATCTGGGACCTTATTGCATCATCAAAGAAACACCGAGACCTCATCATCAAGAACTTGGATGACACATCAGTCTCTCCCGACACGACTCCTGAGGACCTCACAGCAATGATAGGTCACATTCACTTCGGCAATGTCATCACTTTTGCCGACATGGACCTCCCGCCATTTGGGTCCGAACACAATGAAGCCATCTACCTCAAAGTAAGGGCAAGGGGGAGACCCATCTCAAGGGTTCTAGTAGACGGTGGCTCTGCACTCAACTTAATGCCTAGCCGAGTAATGGGCATACTGGGGCTCAAGAGCTCTGATTTACAACCCTCCGCACAAGTCATTAGAGGGTACGACAGCACTGCCCGTACAGTCATGGGAATGTTAGAAGTTGATATTGAATTTGGAAGCATGATCATGTCCGTCCCATTCCAAGTACTTGATGTCCCTGCTTCATTCAACCTACTTCTGGGCCGACCTTGGATCCACAGTTCCAATGCGGTACCTTCCACTCTCCATCAGTGTGTCAAAATCAGAAATGGGGACGAGATAGTCACTATCATGGCCGAGAATGTCACCATCCACAGAAATGGGGGACAACCCGTTCACCAAGTCCAACACGGGATAGTTGATGCCACTCTCTCTGGCGTCAACACCATTGACAAAGAAGGCGGAAACAGACAATGGGCCCCCGGCAATCCTAAAGTCCTCCGCATGATGAGGAACATGAATCACTTTCCCGGTCTTGGCCTGGGGAAGTATCAACAAGGGATATTACACCCCGTGGTAGTTCCTTTTATCAAGAACAAATTTGGTCTGGGATACGAACCTACCAAGGATGACTTGAAGTACGAGCAAGCAGTCAAGAATCAAAGGACCCAAGCTCGCAAAGAAGGTCGACGATATGAAATCCCTGACTTGAAACCCTACCGCAACACACTAAATGGTTATTTTGTTCGCCAAGGGGAAGATGTTGCATACATGATCTTTCCCGAACCGTGGATTAACGACAAAGGCGTCAGAAAGCCCGGTCTCGAGATCTTCACTGACTGTGAACTCCCGACGCAAGAAAGGGAACCTACTCCAATGTCACCTCGAGAGTGGTGGGGCAAGAAAGTGACTATGGAGTCCGAGGTGGAGATTACCGTGGGGGAAGAACTAACCGATCTAGCCTCCATGTTCGAAGAATTGGCCATCATGGATGATTGTTAAGTCAACGCCATCTACGACACCGTTGTCAGAAAGGAAACCATCAGTGAGATCCCACCAAGCTCCGAGCCAATCAACAACTGGTATTCAACGAAGGGGCCCTTAGTATCCGAGGATTTCTTGGTCCAAGAAATGGGTTGCATACCCCGCACAGCAACAAAGGAAGAGCGGCTCACACTTACTTTCGAGTCCGAGAGTGTTTCTAATACCCTCACCCAAGAGGATATGGAGGCCATAGCCGAGCGTGTGTTTCCTTTCTTTGCTAATGAAAAATTCGATATTTCTGAGTACCCCGAGATTGCAAACATCATAAATGATGAATTAACTAATAACGAACTTAATGAACAAGTTAATAACGATTCAAATTATGATGAAATAGACCACGAAAACATAACATACCTAAATGAACTAGCTCAACAGGTTCGTTGTCGTGGTGAAAATGGTCCAGGGGCTGATGAGGAATTGCATACTGTTAATCTGGGTACCGATGAAGAGCCGAAAGAAACGAATATTTGCAGCTTCTTCAAGGGGGAAGACAAAGACAAACTGACTGCACTTCTCAGAGAATTTGTGGATGTATTCGCATGGTCATACAAAGACATGCCGGGTTCGGACAGAAAGGTCGCGGAGCACAGAATTCCGATCAGAGAGGACGCCAAGCCAGTAAAGCAGAAACTCAGAAAGATCAAGCCAGAATGGTCTCTACAAGTCAAAGAAGAGATTGAAAAGCTCCTCAGTGTGGGTTTCATCAAAGTCATTGAGTATCCAACTTGGCTAGCCAACATTGTGACAGTCAGAAAGGCAAACGGCAAGGTTCGAGTTTGTGTGGACTTCCGGGATTTGAACAAAGCTTCCCCGAAAGATGATTTTCCACTACCAAACATCGACATGCTCGTCGATTCAACTGCCAACTATGAAGTCCGCTCATTTGTGGACGGTTTTGCCGGTTACAATCAGATCCTCATGTCTGAAGAAGATCAACACAAGACGGCTTTCACAACTCCGTGGGGCACTTTCTGCTACACAGTCATGCCGTTCGGACTAAGGAACGCTGGGGCTACCTACCAGAGGGCTGTTACGGATCTATTCCATGACATGATTCATAAATAGATTGAGGTCTATGTGGACAACATGATCATCCATTCAAAGGGAACCAACGGTCAACATTTGATCGACCTTCGCAAGTTCTTTGAAAGGCTTCGACAACACAACATGAGACTCAATCCCGCAAAATGCACTTTTGGGGTCGTCAGAGGAAAGGTTCTAGGTTACATGGTCACTGAAAGAGGAATTGAAGCCGATCCCTCCAAGATTAAGGCAATCATTGACATGCCTCCCCCTAAGCGCAGAAAGAAATCAAAGGTTTCATGGGCAGACTCCAATACATCAGTCGGTTTGTGCACCAACTCACTTCCATGTGCGAGCCGATATTCAATCTACTAAAAAAGAATGTGGCTCTAGAATGGACCGATACGTGCCAAGAAGCCTTCGACCAAGTGAAACATTACTTGACATGCCCTCCAGTTTTGGTTCCACCGCACGAGGAGAAGCCCCCCTTGCTCTATCTCACTGTCAATGATGAAGCCCTAGGGGCTATGTTAGCACAAGAACAGCGAGACTCCACAAAAGAGAATGCCATCTACTTTGTCAGCCGACGGTTTCAAGGAGCTGAAAAGAACTACTCTATCTTAGAGAAGTCTTGTGCTGCATTGGTTTGGGTTACTCAAAAGCTCAAGCATTACATGGAGGCCTTCCCAATCAAGTTGGTAGCAAAAGTGGACCCGCTCCGCTACATATTCGAGAAGCCTTTCATGTCAACAAGAATAGCCAAATGGTATTTCATGCTCGCCGGCTACGATATCACTTACGTCACACTCAAATCCATCAGGGGGAAGGTGTTCAGTGATCAGCTTGCTGAATTTCCGTGTGACGAAGTGAAGGGGGAAGATGTACAGTTCCCCGACGAGCATTTAATTTGCGCTACAACAGAGGAAAATAAGTGGCAACTTTTTTTCGATGGCGCAGCCAATAAGCATGGATATGGCATAGGGATGTTACTTGTTGATCCAAAGGACATGTATACTCCAATTGCCATCCGCCTTGAATTTGAAGCCACTAACAACACCGCTGAGTACGAAGCTTGCAAAGCGGGGCTCGAAGCAGCCCTCGAAAGAAATGTCACAAGTTTAGAAGTATTCGGTGATTCCTTGCTCATCATCAATCAGACATCTGGAAAATGGAAGATTCAAGACTCGACCCTGCAACGGTATGGTCAACATCTCGAGGAGTTGGTTGAACAATTTCAATAAATCACCTTCAATTACCTGCCAAGGGACAAGAACCGTTTTGCTGATGCACTAGCCACCATCGCTTCACTGGTCGAAATGCCTGAGGGTAAAATGGTGAAGCCCTTCAAAATTTCCCGACGAAACAGTCCGGCATACTGCATGAGTATTGAGATCAACGAGGTCCAAACAAACTCCCCGTGGTACGCAGATATCATGAATTTCCTCAAAGATGGTACTTATCCTGAGAACAGCAATAAGAAGTCTCAAATGGCATTGCAAAGACTAGCCTCCCGATATGTACTGATTGGGGACAGAGTTTACAAAAGGCATCACGAGGGGATCAATCTCCTATGTGCAAATGAGACCGAAGCTCAAGAAATAATGCATGAGATCCACGAAGGTGAATGTGGGCCTCACATGAACGGGTTTATGTTGGCCAAGAAGATACTCCGCATGGGTTATTATTGGAGTACCATGGAAAGGGACTGCATCGAGAAAGTCAAGAGGTGCGCCAAATGCCAATTCCATGCCAATCTACAGCACGCTCCACCCTCACAGCTTTACAATATGACCACGCCTTGGCCTTTCTCTTGTTGGGGCATAGACATCATCGGCAAAGTTCACCCTACTGGAAGCAATGGATAATCTTTCGTCCTAGTAGCCGTGGACTATTTTACAAAATGGGTCGAAGCACAAGCTTACCGAGTTCTTAACGCCAAGAAAGTGGCCGAATTCGTGAAAACCCACATCATGTGCCGATACGGCGTTCCTCATGAGATCATCTCAGACAACGGGTCTCACTTCGAGAAAGAGATGGATGCACTCCTGGTATAATACAAGATTACCAAGCACAAGTCATCTCCAAACCGCCCTCAAGCAAACGGCGCGTTCGAGGAGGCAGCTAATAAGACAATCAAGACCATTGTGAAGAAAATGGCCTCCACTGGAAGGGATTGGCCCGAAAAGTTACCTCTAGCATTATGGGGCTACCGTACGTCAATACAGACAGCGACTGGAGAAACTCCTTATGCACTGGTATATGGTTCCGAAGCTGTGATACCAATAGAGCTCGAAGTTCCGTCCCTGCGGGTCCTCCTCGAGAACCAAGTCAATGAAGTCGATTGGATGCAAAGTCGATATGAACAGCTAGCCCTACTAGACGAGAAAAGGCTAAGGGCAATCGAACGTACGAGGGCCTATCAACAAAGAATGTCTAGGGCTTTCAACAAAAAGGTGAAGCCCCGAAACATCAGTGTGGGAGATTTGGTCCTAAGACAGCGCCCTCCTAATGCCATGAACCCCCTTGGAAAATGGGGACCCCGATGGATTGGTCCGTACGTAGTCAAGAAGATACTAAGCGGCGGTGCAGTCCGACTCGTGGACTTAGAGGGAGATCAACTGCCAAAGGAAGTCAACCTCGACAAATTGAAGAGGTTTTACGTCTAATAAACGAAGACCATAAAAAAAAAAAAAAAAAAAAAAGCTCGCTAGGTTGAAAACCCGCAAGGGCGGCCTAGGCAAAAATTAGAGCACGTGCAAAAAAGAAGCCCGCTAGATTGAAAACCCGCAAGGGCGGTCTAGGCAAAAAACAGGGTGCACACAAGAAAAAAAAATGGTCTTCGTTTGTTTGAACTACGGAGACCTGAGCCTCTACACTGGAGGAACGTAGGCAACCGTCGGGTGCGGTCTAAAACGTAAACAAATACCCAAACCATTTCAAATAAACGAGATGCAATTTTTATTCATTCACTAAATCATTCTTATCATTATAATGAAAATGTTGAGCTAATAAAAGACATAAAACATTAAATCCTAAACAGGTGGTCTATTCTAAATTGCAATCTCTCGGGGGTACTAGGAAAAATCTAATTTTCTCTTGGCCTTTGAAGGACCACTCGAACGACCATCAATCCTACTCTTCTTGGGGGGCCTAGGGACACTTATACGGACCGATATCTTCTACGCAACAGAGCGCCTCCGAGCATAAAAGTCATCCAAAGGGGTACCGAAAGGGTCGGTCAGAATGTTGTTCACATCAGCAGCAGCTTCCTTGTACCTCAAAGCACTGCTGGGCTCAAAATCCCTTCCTAGCAACTCAGCCCGAAGGGCATCTACCCAAGTAATGCCACGGTAGACGGTACCAAGCAAATGATTCAAGTAACTCTCGGGAAGAAAAATACTACCCCGGTGCAATGGAGCGGAAGCCCAACGGTCACGATCATCACCCCAAGCCAACTGAAGCTCATTCGAGAAGTCCGGGCCCATATAAGAAACTGGACGAAGTACCCCATTCCTCGGAAAAGGAATTATTTGCTGACGACCGAACTGTCTCAAAACTCGTTCTGGCTGCTAAACGAAGAGTCCCTCAATCCAGGTAAAACCACATGCTGAAAGCCGAAGGTCCACTCCACAAAAGGGCGAAGACCCCAAGGACACCATTCAATGTCAGCTGTAAGGCGAGAAGCAAAAAATCTCCTCCAACCCTCTTCGGTCAAATCTCTAATCAGCAACCGACGCCTATGGACAGCAAAAGGAGAAAAGTCGCCATCCGACGCATAAAGCCCGAAATATTCCCGAAGCCATATGGTCAAAAGCAAGGGGCTTCCTCGTCGCATCTCTCCTGTACGGTGCAATTCGTCCAAACCATGCAAGGACTCTCCTACAATGAGCGGAATTATGCTAAACCACTGTCCTTTCGCCTGCAACACAATTTCAGCCAACTGCGCATCCGCAGTACCCAGGGGAGTGACAAACAAAACCTCGCTGAAAAGGCAGACATCCATGGCATTTCTCTTAAAGGATTGAACCACGACATCTTCCGAATGCAAACTAAAAAACATCGGAAGCTCAGTTATGTCAACAACGTTCCCGTGCATCATCTTTTTCACTTCTCCAACAGGGAGATTCAGAATATCAACCCAAGAATCAACAACACCGCGGTGATACTTGGGGACGGCAATCCGACCGGCCAAAGGCATACCCAAAATGGCCCCAAAATCATCAACGGTCGGCACCATTTCATTAGCCGAAAAGTTGAATGTATGGCTATCACAATCCCAAAAGGCTGCAGCAGCCTTCAACAAGTCCCAATCCGGCTTCAATGTCCGCAAAGTAAAGAGAATTCGAAGCCCGAAATCTTTGATGAAGGCATTTTTGGGATGGGTCTTAAAAGAATACACGAAGGTCGACAAATCATTCTCGTAACTCTTGACAACCTCGGCATCAAGACTAAAAAGGTTGGAGGCCATGGGAAAGAAGGTTATAAGCAAGATTGGGTAATAGAATGGTGTTTAAAAATGACAGAAAATGGTTGTTGGAATCGAATTGTCGACCAGAAGCTGATATTATAGCTGTTGGAGGATCTTTTGGTCAGCAAACATCAGGCCCTGAATTTCGCCTCCCAGAGGCGCGCGCCTCCCGACACCAGTCTAAAAGGCGCGTGCGTCCCGTCTCCAAGAGAGGAAGCGCCCGCGTCCCAGATAGAAGGCTCCAGAAATAGCCTTTGTCAGTTCAGAACAGCACCCGGGCGTTCCAGCGCCTTCAACCTGCAGAAAAGATCAATCCCAGCAACAAGAGAAGCTCAAACGACGACAACAAATACTCGGCTGGGCACACATTAATTTGGTCCGCCCTTAAGGCATGTCTAAAAAACTGAAATAAGATAGAAGCCCCCATTCAAAGTAGGGCGTCTTTTATATTCTCAAAAGATCAGTTTTTACAATTCATCCCCAGCACAAAGCACTCCGCAGTCAACTGTGCCCGCACCCCGTCAAAAGTCAAAGTCAAACAGTCAAACAACAATTTGGTCCAGGATGAGCCACAGAATCACTGCTTCTTCATCGAACAAAATCCACATCCATCCAGAGCAAACGGTCCTCCGGGTCCTGCACTTCAGCAGACGGTCCCCCGGGTCCCGCACCTCAGCAGACGGTCCCCCGGGTCCCGCACCTCAGCAGACGGTCCCCCGGGTCCCGCACTACAGCAGACGGTCCTCCGGGTCCCACACTCCAGCAGACGGTCCTCCGGGTCCCGCATTCCAGCAAACAAATCCCGCTTCCAGCAAACAGATCCCGCTATTGGCAAAGCCGCTCACACAGGGAGCGCACCCCTATCCTCTGCAATTTCAAATTCCTTCTTTTATCGAGTCTTTTCCTTTTCTTGGTGATGTCCTAGGCGGATGTCTGTCTTTCGTCTGCGCGTTTGCTTCGTAATCCACGCCGCTGAGGGGCTCTGTAGACACCCCGCCTTGGACCGCTCACCCCGATTGCACACTTGGTTTTGTGTTTCTCCCTCTTCTAAGTGTTTTCTGTTAGTTTCTGTTACTTTGGTTAAGTTCCAGACGGACTCCGTTAAGTCCCGGGACTAAACTGAATAACAGTTCTAACTTTCTAGTCCATTCTGTCAAAAATTGCTTCTCAGAGTCGCGCGCCTCCGCCCCTTGAGGCCAGACGCGTGCGCCTTCCGCCGCCTAGGTGGGATGCGCGCGCTTCTGGGGCGTGTCAGTTACAGATTCTGCCCGAGAATCTCTCCCTTGCTCATTATACATGATTTTGCCCGGGAAAGATTTCTTGGAGACTCCGTTTGGCTCAAAAAAACAATCACTTTTCAACTATAAAAACCCCTCCAATCCATCATTGGAAGAGGACCTTGGAAAATCATTACTTTAAAACCTTTTTACTCACTTCTTTCATAGACTTTTCTTGGGACTTCTTCAACAAAGTATTCAATCTCTTCTTCAAGGCTTCACAAGAGATTCTTTTTGAAGGATACTATAGGTAAAGGTCTTAAACATTTCTCCTCTCCTTCTTCTTCTTCAAATCAAATGTGCAATCACCCAAAACCATTTGGGACATGATACCAACGGTCCTTTCATTACATTGAATTGGCCTAGGAGTCATCTCCCTACATTTCAAACTCTAAAACCCCTTTTTATCATCATTTTAATAGGAAGAACACATTTATCTTAAAAAGTGAATTATGAACAAACAAGACCGACTTTGCTCGGGCGAAATGGGTGTTTAAGTACTTCCCATTTCGTAACCTAACCCCCGAACCCCTCATCCCATAGAATCTCTGTTTTCGTAAATCAAACTTAGGCTCATAAACATTAGGTTTTCTTACGTTCCTCAAAAACGTGGGTGGCGACTCTTAAAACATCAATTAGACATCCTAGGGTGATTCACGCGCTCGGGCCTAAAGCCGTGGTCCCGCCCCCGGGGTATCTACACAATTGCAATTTGTTTACCTGAGTTTTACAAAATTTTGCAGTTGGTTACCAGGTTTGTCAAGGTTGCTATCTGACTCCTTAGTTTACTGAACCGGAGCAATTGGGTGTAAATCTTGTTACCCAGTTAAGAAACTAACAAAATCTCCACCATGTGCGATTCACGTGTCTTTTAACGAGGGTAGAAATGTCAACATAATTTTTGGGTATCGAAGCGTGATTATTCCACCAATCAGCAGGGGCATTTACGTACTTTAACAAAGGTAAATGTATAATTTTTTTATGCTTTTAATGTTTTTTTATTAGATAAATCCCCCCCTCCCTTCATCTATGCCTAATCCCTTCCCCTTCCTCATGACAGCCATGACATTTGGTTTCCCTCCTCATGGTTGTTGTCTCCTCCTCAAACTTCCCTTCGTTTTCTTCTTCTTCTCTTTCAAAAACTGCCCGTCTAAAAGCCGTCGGTTATACGCCCTCGGACCATCAACGCCGGAGTCGTAGATCCCAAAATACTTCCTAGCGTCGCGCCGGTCGGATATCGTATCTCGCTGTGTCGGATCATGTATCTCCGCCATACTCCTCTGTAATGTATACGATCCCCTTTTACTCTTTGCCGCTGCCACCGCTTCCGTCATCGAAGTCGGCTCCCCAAATTGGATCAAGATTCAAAATTGATCTTCAAATCCGGCTTAGTTAAACATAATGTCTCCCATTTCAGCAATGAATTAATGATTATTTCGCTCGAATCAAATGAATAAGAGCAAAATTGAAGAAATTATCATTGCTTAATTCTTAGGGCAGTGACGTTTGCGAAGAAGGATAAGTAGAATCGATTGAGAGTGAGAACTCGAAACACAGCTTGAATTGGAATCAGTAATGCAGTCGTTTGGTTCAGATTTGAGTTTCTTGGTTTAGATTTGAATTTTGTTAATGTAGTTCGAAATACTTCATCACACTCTATGTATATTTAATTTCTTGGTTCAGATTTTTTGTTTTGGGTTGATTTTGATTTTACTTTTGGATTGACTGGAATCTGGGTTTGATTGGTGGGGCTGCTTGGAGGGGTACATATGAACGGTGGTTGTGATGGCGGTACACTAACAACAGGATGGGGGAAGATATGTGACGTATTTGCCCTTGTTAAAGTCATGTGTTTCGCACATGGTTTTTATTTCATTAGTTTCTTAACTGGGTAACGAGATTTACACCCAATTGCTCCGGTTCAGTAAACTGAGGAGTCGGATAGCAACATTGACAAACCTAGTAACCAATTGCAAAATTTTGTAAAACTCAGGTAACCAAATTGCAATTGGCCCAAAAACTAATGTTACATTTTATTATAAAAACTTTTACTTTCATTTGTGCAATATTTTTATTGGTAAAAACCTAATGATTTATCAATTACAAAAGTTGAATGTAACAAATGAGATCACATATATACTCTGTTACATTTCAATTATTACATTCTCTACAAAAAAAAAAAAAAAAAAAAAAAAAAAACTATCAAATTTTTTAATTTTTTTTTGCAGAATTATGATTACATTTTACCATAAAAAGTGTTACTTTTTCAAGATTACACTATTACTTTTTTCATAAAAAAGTGTTACTTTTCTGGTGATGAGCAGCTTAATTTTTTTGTGTGTTAAAAATATGTTTTAGAAAAAATAATTTTAAACTATATCATGACCTATGTAGTTTAATTCTTCTCGTCGAGACGAACGCAACGATATTCTTAAAATTATTTTTCGACTTCAAAATCTCAAAATATTGCATTTTAAAGTTATTGGGGTTTTTTTTAACCCACGACACATGTCGCATGCTGAAAGGACGCCTGAGCTGGGAAGGCGGGTCGCAAAATGGTTGAAGCGGGTTGGCCCATCAGTGGCGAAGGCAAGATTTTACGGGAAGGGGGGTCGAAATCTAGCATAAAAAAATTTCCAGACACAAACAAAATTTCATTGCAAGGTGTTGGTCTCAGAGGGAAACAAGGGTATAAAACCGCTAGAGGGGGGTGAATAGCGGTTACAACTTTTTTGAAAATACCCTTAAAATTTAACCCAATACTTATCAGTTTGGCCAACTACGGTTCAAGGCACTAGAACCGAACTGATAAAATGCAAAGTGGAGATTTGCGGTTTTGGCCAAGAGGATAGATAAAGAGTTGGGCGGTTTGACTGGGTTGAAAAACACAATGATGCACAAGATAATCTGAACTTAAAGATCAAAGGAAAACACAATTCATTTTTCAAGTCATTTCATAGATGAACTAAGTGAGAAACCACAAACATGAAAAATAAAGAACAAAGAAGAAAATAAAGATCAAACATACAAATTTGAAGAGGTTCGTTCTGGAATGGACTACGTCCTCTACCTAAATGGTTAGTTTAGGATTTTCTAATAGCTACCAGACTTGTATTAATTTAGAGGAGCTTTTACAAGATTACAATGAAGAAGCTAAACTCTAAATAAACAATCTAACCTAACAAAGCTATTATAACAACCGGTGTATTTGAAATGTATAATCTATATGATCATACAAATCGGGTGTGTGTGTGGAAATGAATCAAATGCTCTAATGATCTAAATGATGTTGAGCAAGTGAAAACTTTCGGTGTACAAGGCTGAGTATGAATGGATGAGTGACTGAAGCTTTGATGAAGAATTCTGGGTTTGCTAAGGAGATCTTTGAAGGTTTGAATATCTGGGTAAAATCTTCAAAGCAAACTTTGAACACTTGGGAAATATCTCTCATGAAGCGCAGCAACCTTCATTGTTGAGAAATGAAGGCTATTTATAGGCAGTGCACCCTTGTGACCGTTGGACAAAGATTTGATCAAATCTTGATGGTACAGCTGATGTCAAAATCCCATTGGTTGAGCTGTCATTTTCGTCTTTGGTTTTGTCTTGTAGTCCTAGGTAGTTGTAGCACCACTACCTGACATCTGTCCTTTGTTGCAGAGAAAAGACTAACGGTAAACATTTGAATTTACTGGATAAAACCGACATTCCTTGTAGAAACTCCAAGTTAACTTGAAGTTATTTGTCAAGTCATGAATTATTCCTTTATGGTTGAAAAGGGAATGTTTGTCTCAAGGAATGAATGACAGTACTTGAATTCTTCATTCAATGATCTGCGGTTCCACCAAGTGCTGGAGCGGTTCTATGAATGAACTTGATGTGCAGTTTCATTGATACTATGGTTCTACCAAGGTAGCATTAGTGGTTCCATAAGAGACTTGAAGTGCGGTTTCATCAAAACTGCAGCACACGGTTTTGATGAAGACTTACGGCTCCATGCTGGCGGTTCGAGTAGCAATGAGTGCGGTTTGAAGAACCAAACCGCTAAGGTCAAACCGATCATAACTCAGCCTATGACAAATAATAATTTTTTTTTCTTGAAATGGACTTATCTAAACATTGAAGTATAACTTCATTACATGATTCTTAAAGTCCATAAAAAGACACGTGGCATGGATCAATCAAATCAAGAGGATGTACTAACAAAGAATCCTAACACAAGGGTCCAAAATATAAGATGCAGTACATTATAATTTTCATAAGCAAAAGCTCCACAAAATATACCCTCAAAACCTATCGATGAAAAAATAAAATACAATTGCTTTCGGCTAGTAACCGTTGTTTTAGTGATGGAGAAAATCTCCCTCTAATTAAATTACCTAGCAAGTGTACTAGTTACCGGTGTAGTAGTATGCACAAGCAAGGGTCGAATCCACAGAGACTTGAAGGATTAACAAGAATGTAAATTAAAACTATAAAAATAAATAAAGGGGTTTTGGGTTTTTGTGATTTAATTATAATTAACTACTAAAGAAATAACTAAAACTAAACTAATAAAACAAATAAAAGCAAGATTAAAGAATAGATTCACGGATTGAGTTCACAAATACTTTCACTCTATGCTATACTTCAAAGTAATAAGATCAATTTCTTTCATGGGTTCGTTCACTTTATTAAGAATTGGGACGGTCCGGTCGCCGGATTGCAATCCTTTTATTTCTTTTATATTATACTTTCCGCTAGGTCTACACAATATGCAAGAAATTCATGAAGCACTCAAGAACATATAAACCTAAATCCTTTTGACTTTCGCTAGGTCTTCAATTGAATTTAATCATCAAAACAATGGTCAACGTATAATCGCCCACGCAAGTGAAGCAATATATACCCAATAATTCTAAAGCCAATTTATATCTTAACATATAATTAAAACTAAAGAATTAATCATGAATAATATTTTAATGAACAAGAATTAATATTGAATGGAAGAATTAAATCTATAGCATAGAGATCTAGTATTTGCTACTACCAATCCATGAATCTAGAAATTAACTACTCATAAAATTAAGAACAAAGAATAAATTAAAGAACATCAAAACCTGGATTAATTGATGAATCCTTGATTACAATCCTTGAATCTTGAATAAAAGTATGTACAAAGTATGAATAATAAATTAGGCTAGAGTGTTATATTTATACAAGGGCTAAAGAGGTGTAAAAATTAGGAAAACCCTAGGATTCCTTGTTGAAAAAGGAGAAATAAAGTGCTGATGGCCGGATTTCCCCAGGAGCCCCTGGTATTTTTGAGATTCCAGAAAAGCCCTTCAAAAATTCCCCAAAGGTCCTCCAGAAATTACAGAAAGGCCCCTGGAAATTTGGAAATTCCTGAAAAGCCCCTTAAAGTTTGGATAATTCCAGAAAAGTCCTTGGAAAATTGCCCTAAGGTCCCTGGGCGAGTGAGCGCTTGCTAGGGTGCAAGTGGGCGCCTACTTTGGTCAAAAACTGCTGTTTTTTCTGTCCAAAGACCAAGTGGGCGCCTGGTATGGACCAGGCGGGCGCTTGGTGCTTCGCTGATTATCGCGCAATCTTCCGGAGGCCATAACTTCTTCATACGAACTCCGATTTGGACGTGTAAACTATCGTTGGAAAGCTATTTTCGAGTACTATCCAATGACATTGATAGATCAGAAGTCACATCTATTTATATTTATATTATGGTCCTTTCTTTATCCTTCCTTTTCGCACTTTAATGTACATGAATCCATGCATTCTTTTGCTCCTTCCCTATACTCATAAACACTCCAAAAACCATCAAAACACCCAAGGTTGAGCATCTAATAAGCCATAGAAGTATATGATTTGGATGGGTAAAAACATATCCATCATTTAGCTTCGTCATTTTTAAGTAATCACTCCATTAGACCATCCACAATGGATGTTTAATGGAGGGTGTTTAATGGGTTCAACAATTTTTTTTTGGTTTAATGGCTCCAATGGTGTGTGAATGAAGGGGGTGTGAATGGAAATGTTGAATGGATTCAACAAGTGTGAATGGAAATTGTGTCCCCCCGGTTTTGCCACGTGGCGGCCTGTTATTGGGCAAGGCGGGCGCGTGCATAACACGCGCCAGAGAAGGCGCGTCCAGGCGAGGCTCCAGCTTTTTTTTTTTTTTTTTTTTTTTCTGGGTGTGACACTTGGCGGCTTCTGATTGGCTTATGAATTATTTTCTTTTATCCCAATTATTTGAGCTCAATTATTTTACAGAAAATGTTTTTATTAAAAAAAAATTTAACACCAAAATCCCTAAAAAAATTTCCTCTTTAAATTGACGTAAGTTTCATTGTATTCCGAAACAAAAAAAAAAACCATTTTTTTCTTTGAAATGGATCTCAATAATAACTATTTCAACACTAATCATAAAAATAAAAATTAAAAAATAAATTTTAAGTGGTGAGGTATAGGATGATGAGTGAGAAAAGTGTTGAATGGGGGATTAAACAAACCATTGTAGGGTGTTTTGTTGAATGAGTGTTGAATGGATGAGTTGGATGAGAGAGAAGATGATGTGGAGTGATAAAGTGGGTGTTGAATGGGAAAGTTTGGTTTAACCATTGTGCATGGTCTTATAAATCTAGAAAAAGAAAATAAAAATATTTTGATGTAAAACAATATTGTCTACCTTTTTTACAGTTAAAAAGCAAAATGCCTAACTATTCTTGTTATCCAATTTCCAAAAATTTAGTTTATCAAGTATAAAGTGACTAGTGAAATGATTTTGGTTTAAAAAAAAAATTAAGGACAAAGATTTTTTCAAAAGAGAAAACATTCCTTTTGAAACAAAAAATTCTTAAAAATGAACATTCATTTAGAGATGGGAGGGAAGGAGGTATGTATAATTATTGGGCGTATTTGTATTTCACACAAACTCACACCTTAAAAAAAAAGTAACTCATGAAGTAAATTTTATTAAAACAATTACAATTAACCCCAAATCTACTTAAAGAAGGGGTCAATTTAAAATTATAGTGAAAATTTTATTTTGGAGAAAGGGGGTCAGATTATACAAAATTTACAATTTGACCTTCTATTCAAAATATATTTACAAATGCAACACTAGTAAAAATAAAAATAAAAAAAATAGAAAAACATAGTATTTCATTCAACTCATAATATAAAAATGACACAACTTTTATGTATGTCCACAGTGTTTTTTTTTTTTAGCCAAACAGAAATATATTACAAAGCAAATATTTACAAAGAGTTACTTTATCACTACAACAAAAATGGCTTTTTCCGGCACTTATTTACCGGCACTTTCATATGTGCCGCTAATTTCCGGCACTTTTGTCAAAAGTGCCGCTAATTCCCGGCACTTTTTCAAAAGTGCCGCTAATTCCCGGCACTTTCTCATAAGTGCCGAAAATTCCCGGCACTTAATTCCCGACACTTTCTCATAAGTGCCGCTAATTCCCGGCACTTTCTAACAAGTGCCGGGAATTTTCGGCACTTATGAGAAAGTGCCGGGAATTAGCGGCACTTATGAAAAAGTGCCGGGAATTAGCGGCACTTTTTCAAAAGTGCCGGGAATTTCCGGCACTTAGCCGGGAATTTAGCGGCACTTTTGAAAAAGTGCCGGGATTTAGCGGCACTTTTTCAAAAGTGCCGGGAATTAGCGGCACTTTTTCAAAAGTGCCGGGAATTTCCGGCACTTTTTCAAAAGTCCCGCTAAAAACAAGATGTTTGTTTTGAATTTTGAATTTAATTTTTAAATTTAATCATATTTTTCATGTAACTTTGCTTTAATTTTTTACTTATATTAGATTTTCATGGACTACAATAATAGAAATGGCCTAAAATAAGTTTTTGTTTTGTAACAAATAATTGTATATGAAAATTTATAACAAAAAATGATTTAGCCTAGCGGTAGAAGGTGTGCTTTGTATGCAAGAGGTCGTGGGTTCGAATCCGGGTAAATTCAAAAATAATTTTATTTAAATTAGCGGCACTTTAAAAAGTGCCGGAAAATGCCGGCACTTTTGAAAAGTGCCGGAAATTAGCGGCACTTTTTGAAAAGTGCCGGGAAATTCCGGCACTTTTAAAGTGCCGGTAAGTATTGCCGACACCACTTTTTCCGGCACTTTTAAAAGTGCCGGGAATAGCTTTTCCGGCACTTTTTTTCAATTTTCGGCACTTTTTAAAGTGCCGGGAAAAGTCACTTTTGTTGTAGTGTATACAGACAGTTTGTTTAACCAAAGTACTTACATCCCTAACAGTTCTACACCCCATCATATCTTTTAACAGACAAGGATACACAAAAGATGGAGGAGATAAAAAGGTGATATCCAAAAGAGAAGAGGCTGCTGCGAGCTTAGCAAGACTATCTGCAACATTGTTTTCCTCCCTGTAAGCAAAAGAAACCCATAAACTATGAAAGCTTCGAAACAACCACAAGCAATCAGAAACTAGCCCCTTGGCCTGAGTAAGATCCACCGAGCCCCTGCATAAAATATTGAACACTATCTGAGAATCTGTTTCAAGATGAAGAGAATAAAAGTTTCTTTGAAGAGCTAGTTGAAGCCCTTCCCTAATGGCCCAAAGCTCAGCCACCGTGTTACTATTAACCCCTATAGATTTTGCAAATCCGCCTATACAAGTACCCGAAGAGGTACGAAACACTCCACCGATACCAGCTTTCCCAGGGTTTCCCAACGAAGAGCCATCTGTATTAAGTTTTATTACGGAAAAAGAGGAGGGTTCCCATCAATAGCAACTGGCCATTTCGGCTTGGGTTTAGAAGGGTGCGGATTGGCTGCCAAATAAAGAGAAGTTTCGTTGCGAATCATCCGGGAAAAAACAACTGGGATTGTTTTAGAATTTTCGAAGCATATTTTGTTTCTAACAGACCAAAGAAACCAATATTTAGCAGTAAGCAAACGAGAGCATAAGTGTCCTTGGCTATATAGCAGGGCTTCTTAAGATGTGGATAAATAAATTAGTAGACACCATTGGTTCAATATCGCAGGACCACCTTAAATCTGCTAGAGCGGGACAATGGGGATAAAAGAGTCTTCCTCACCAGAGCAAAGAGGGCAATTGGCAGAAGGGATAATTTTTTTCCTAGCTAATTGAGAAGCAATGGGTAAAGCATCACAACTGGCCTGCCAAATGAAATGTTTGATTCGAAATTTACAAGGGAGTTTCCAAAGCTTAGACCAAGGAATAAAGGCTTGACTTAGGATCGGATTATTTAGGTTGAATAACCATAAATAAGTAGATTTAATCGAAAAATATCCATTGGGGTTAGGTCCCCAAGCAGGGCTATCCGCAACACCAAGAATAGGCCAAGGAAAAGCACGGAGTTGAAGTAACACTGGAGGATTCAAAAATTGACTAAGAAGAGCCCACTTCTAGTCATTATTAGATCGATAGAAGGCTACGGGCTTAAGCAATAAAAGCTGGGGAACAGGACGAGAGGCTAAATTTTCCAGCAAAAAATTCCCCATCCATTTATCCTTCCAGAAGCTAGTTGTAAGACCATTCGAAACACGCCAACTCAACCCTTGTTTAAATAAGTCCAAATTATGCATTAACCCTCTCCATACCCAAGACATGTTGCGTTTAGGCAAAGCATTTAGGAGGTGAAAATGGGGATAATATTTATGATGAACCAATGAAGCCCAGAGGGATGAAGGATGATTAAGCAATCTCCATAGCAATTTAAGGAGGTAAGCTTGATTAAGAATTTTTAAATTTTTAAAACCTAACCCGCCCTTATCAATTGGAAGCTGTAAAACTCTTTTTCTCTGTGTGTGTATATAGTACCAAATGGAAGAAAAAACATACTCCGGTCTTGAAATAAATGTAAATGTGGTCAATTAAGTTGAAATTTGATTAGAAAGTTATGAAAATTTGAGTATTTTTATACTATCTTGAAAATGGTTATTGATACATCAATTGAAATACTATTCATAACTATTATTGAATTGCAATAAAGAAAAATAATTTTGATTAAAAATTAGTCATAGTTTAAGTAACTTAGTTGACCATATGTGACATTTATTTCGGGACAGATGTAGTATATAAAAAATAAAAGACATGAAAAGAAACTAGTCATTCCATCCAGCCATGAAATCTTATGTACTCCCTCCCACTCGAATTAGGACAAATTTCTATTTTGGGTGTCTCATTCGAATTAGGACAACCAAAAAATGGAAGTGTTTTATTTAATGGGACCACATTCACAATCACAACAACTTTCCACTCATTATTCTCTACCCCACTTTCTCTCTCCTACTTCACTTTTCATACTCACAACACCTACTCCACTAATACTTTTTCAAACTAATACATAATTTCTTAATTCAAAAACTATTATATAAAACTTCACAAAATAAATTCATTATCATCTATTTTTATATATATTTTTCTTAAAAATTAATACATATTTTTTTAATTCATCAATTATAAAGGGTTTTATAAAAATAGTATCCACATAATAAATAAATAAATAAAAATCATATTTTGAGCCATGAGCTATTATCTTGATCTATAATTATATTATAATTATTATTTTTTTAATTTAAAAACTATCCACATGTAGAGAGAGATCTGTACAATTCTCCCCTTTCTTCATCTTCCATAACCACCCACTCTATCCTCCACCATGTCGACCACCGATCCTCCACCATAAAACAAAAACAATAAATCAAAAGGTCAAATTTGGGTTCAAAATCTACCATTTATTTGGACTTGTTAATAGCCCCACTCAAAATCTAGCATTCCTTTTCCATTCTAAATTGACATTTTCTTCAACCCCAAACAGTGTTCGTAGTCTCAAAGCATTCCTGGTACATAAGAATCTGTCGATTCTTGAAACTTTCCCACATAAGGTTTCCAGAATCACTAACAATGGGTCCATTCGAATGAACAAGATTGCCGGAATCCATGAGAACGATGGTGGAATTGCTTGACACAAAGGAAACATTACTTGACCAGACTATCGTACCATTTTCGGCAATAATTTCTAAGTTTACAATCATTTCTTGGGGTCAGAAATCGGGGAGTTAAGTACCTATTTCATCCTTAAACTATTTAAGTTTTTACCTTTACATCACTAAACAATTTATTTTACTATTTCATCCTTGACCTTTATGTTTTGTTGATTAAGTGATCCTTCTGTTAGCTTACCGTTTAAGCTGCCGTTAAATGAAGCTGAGGTGGAATAGCGACATCACCATTTTGCACATGTGGCACCATATACCAGGAATGATTGTTGACTTGGAATTATAGGGGGCTAAATGTAAAATATTAAACTTCTAACCCTAATAAAATATTATAATTACTTTATCAATTATATTAGTATTAATTTGTTACTACTTTTATTCAAAAATTATTCTTTTGATAGATAATGATCGTTTAATAAATAAGTTTAGAATTATTTAGGAACATTTACAAAATATCATTTATTATGTTATTAATTTTTCTCACAAATTTTACAAAATCTCATTATATATATACCCACTAAAAGAAGAACACTTTACAAAATAGTATTACTTATCAATTATTTTCGTTTGATTGTTAAAAAGAAAAAAAATCATATCATTTTTATTTATGTTCTCACAGCCTAATGAACAAGACTTTCATAATCCATTTACACCATCACTAACCTCATCGTTACCAGTTAAGAGCAAAGCCAGATCTCGAATATAGGCTAGTATGTTATGGTTGAAGCTTGGTGACTGGGGCCTTAGCTTCAATTCAGAACCCAGTTAAAAAATACAACCAAATCATCACCACCAAATCCAAAATCATAATCCAACTCATTGCAATTTTTATGAGGCCTGTGAGATGAGAGATCTCAAAATTATACGAGAAAGAGATGAGAGACTTTAAAACATGGATCTAAAAAATCTCGGGTTCAAATTCAATTTGCTTTTAGAAAATCCAAGCTGATGAAGAACAACTGCATAGAGAATGGATGGGGGAGGCGACGACCCTGAAGGGGTGTAAGGCGGACTGAGGTGAGAGTGGGTGTGGGCGACAGCGCTGAAGATGGATTGTTGGGGCGGTGGAAGAGGAGGCGAGAGGGCGGATAATGGATTTCAGATCTGGGTTTGGGAGAGGGGACAAATTATTGGAAGAAGTAACGGGCTGGGGAATGATACTGGGGAAGGGATGGGATGAACATTTAGATCTGGGGTTTTTTATTTTAGAATGTTATATTTTCTCCTTCATATTTAGTTAAATGATCTTTATGGTCTAATAATTTGGAAATATACACTTTTACCCCTTATATTTCCATGTCAACAATCATTCATACCACGTATGCAAAATTATGACATCATTGTTCCACCTCAGCGTCTTTAACGGAAATTTAAACGACACTTTAACGGAAGGATCACATAATCAACAAAATAAAAAGTCAAGGATGAAATGGTAAAAAAAATTGTTTAGTGACGTAAAGGTAAAAACTTAAATAGTTTAAGGATGAAATAGGTACTTAACTCGAAATCGGGCGTTTCCCAAAAATTGGGTTATCTTTGTTTGCAACCTAAATGACTGATTGAATTGGCTTCAATAATACCATATTCCGAAGTACCAGAGAGTGGAACCGCCGAGACTGAAAAAACCCCGGCTCAAATTTCTTCCCCGCAGAGATGATAGTTTCACCGTCTCTGATTCCCTCTCCTTGTCTAATTCTATCGACTCCATTACAATTTCAAGAACAGATCTGGAAGGTGAGAGTGTGGGAGGGATGAAAGGGGGAGATCGATATGTGTGGGTGTGAGGGAAGAGATTTGGTGGGTTAAAGAGAGGAAGGGCAGGGCAAGGAAGAGCTGGTGGCCGCCGGAGATTGCAGGGGATGATGGCCGGCTGTCTGTCAGATTTAGAGAGGATAGGGGAGAGAGAGAGAGAGAGAGAGAGAGAGAGAGAGAGAGAGAGAGAGAGAGAGAGTGTGTGAAGGGAGGGAGATTATTTTTTTTTTTTTTGGTACAAACTGGAAATGAAAACAAAAGGGTTTGGGGTGGGGTGCAACACGAGAACTTCCCAGGGGGTCACCCTTCCTAGTACTACTCTCACCCAAGCACGCTTAGCTGAGGAGTTCTGATGGGATCCGGTGCATTAACAAGTTAACTATTATTGTTAATTATTAAATAAATTAAAGATTACTATTAATAATATTTACTATATATATTAATTATTACTATTAATAGTAGTATTAGTTAATCATAATAGTTCTATATAAATTAATTATTATTAAGAGTATTAGTTAATCATTATACAATACTTCCTCTGTCCCATTTTAAACTTCAAAAAAAATTCTATTTTGGGTGTCCCATTATAAACTTCAAAACCTAAACAGAAAAGTTTTATTATACTTTTTTATTTGTGGGTCCCACATGTCATACTCACAAAAATTACCCACTAACTATTCTCGGCCCCATTTTCTCTCTCATATCAAACCATCTATACTCAAAACACATCACATTTTTCTTAATTTTTGAACCCAATTTTTTTTTTAAGTTTAAAATGGGACGGGGGGAGTATATGTTAATATTTACTATTAATAGCACGCACTCCGCTCAAGAGTAAGAGTCCTACTTTCTATTTTGGTATATCCCAGAGTAAGAGTCTCTTTCATAAAATGACAAACGATGGAAAGGAAAGAATATTGTTTTGGACAATTTTGTCTATCTAATGCTTTTATAATTACAAAAAGACCAAACTTACTGACTTACATTTTGTCCACTTGCAATATGAATAGTGTTTTGAAAATCTATACTCTCAACGGATTTCGAACCGCTGCACCGAGTGGTTAGCTCCACCCAATGGTTCCGATTGGAGCCACCTCATTTTAGCTCTACCCAACGGTTGAGATGTGTCCAAACTCGGTGAGACCCACATAAAATTGAAATCATCTTAGCCGCACACCCAAACCGCTCGCCAATGTGGCCTTGATCGGAGCCGTTGGGTGGAGGGGTGGAGCTAACTTGGGTGGAGCGATTCCGGGTCCTACTCTCAACCCACTTGCAATGTTTACCCATTTTCTATTGTTTTTCTAATAAGTGTGCGCAACTGGTAGGACTCTTACTCTAGGACGGAGGGAGTATCAATTAATCATAATAGTTACTATAGTATATGTTAATTATTACTATAATATTATTAGTTAATAAAATTATTATTTTACTATTGTGATTAGATGTACATTATAGACTTTTATATTTACTAATCATAATGTGTATATATAATATAAAATCATTCATTGTACAATAGCTAATATTATTAAGACAATCATCTATAAAATTAAAGGTTAATTCATAACAATAATAAATCATCTTTATATTCAAATATCAATTATCATAAATAAAAATTATATACAACAAAAGCTAATTTTTTTTTAACATAATTCTCTTAAATTTGTAAGCAGATGTTTTAATTCATACTTAGAGGAGTGGGCACATTAATTAAGAGAAAAGTAGTGTACACGCAGTCTCAATTGTTTTGAGACGACCTAAAAGAGAAAGAAGTCCTACTTGTGCTGGGACGAAGGGTGTATGCAATATACTAATATTTTTTAAAAAATATGTTATTTTATTAACTAAAAACATAAAAAAATAAAATATAAAAAATTGGCAAATTAGTTTCCTGTGCAAAGCACAAGGTTGCCCACTAGTACCTACGTAAAACTAATCAAACTCAAGATCCACGCTGTCGGCAAGGTATAACTTATTGAACATCCTTTATGATCACCTAGGATTTACACACACATACACATTAGAAAGACTGGTCATTTTTGGACCCGGTGAATTTGATGCTTATTTCAACCCCTTTCCAATTCATAACGAGACTCATGATTAGGTTTTCTATTATTTTCTTTTAAAAATAGTATTTGCGACTCTCCTGTTTCAATTCTCGAGTACATAGTCATTTTAGATACTACAAATGAGCACAATTGCGAGAAACACCTCGTCTTTCGCGATGGATCATGCAATCCACACATAGTGCATCCTATTTCTTCGGTTTCTCTATTTCCCCGGCCTCCTCTTGTCTGGCATTCTCCTTCTTCCTTCAGCATCCTCGCTCTTCCACTCGGGTCATTGTATAGTTTAAATCGATTTGATATGAACTGCGGTCTGAGTAGTGCTTTAACACACAGTCTAAACCACAAAGCTGAATCGCACTCTGAACTGATCCAAACCAGATCATGATTTGGTTCGGTTCGGTTTGGTTCAGATCAAATTTTATTACAGCTGGATTTAGTTTTTTTTTATTTTTTTATTTTTAAACCCGTGTATAATAGTTTGATCAGTGATCAAGATGGAAAATAATTCATATCCTCCGCTATAAGTCACAAGAAAATTTGGGGAAGATATGAGAAACATGGCAAAGAGAAAGAGAGAGAAGACTGTGCGTGTATGTGTGTGTTTTGGATTTAATAATGTGTAGAGAAAGACGATTAATAGTATATATAAAGTGGGTTGGTTTCTTTTCTACTCTTGAGTAAGTAAATAGTCACACGTTTCATTCCTTACTTTTAGTCTGTTTCAACCTTTAAATTGCCTTTCTCAAAAGATATTTTCAAAGAATTATTTTTCCGCTTAAAAAACAAATACTACTATTAATTGTAATAATTAATATATATAGTAAATATTATTAATAGTAATCTTTAATTTATTTAATAATTAACAATAATAGTTAATATAAACATTAACTATAATAATAGTTGACTATTAATAGTTAACTATTATTTCCTTAATAATATTAGCTAATATTATTAGTTACTATATAAGGTAACTACTGTAGTTAACTATTATAGTAACTATTACTATTATTAGATAATAGTAATAGTTGACTATAGTATTTACCTTAGAGTTGGTCTTGTGAAAAACATTGTTTTACCCTAAGGATTGAAAAAACGTGTTTTTTCAGAAAAATGCCAGTGTTAACATAAAAAATTGCTAGGCTTGGCCACTGGCACTCATAAAACATAGACACTGGTACTTTCATAAGTGCCAGTGTTAGTGTTAAAAAGTGCCAGGCACATACACTGGCACTTTTTTAGCACTGGCACTGGCAGTTATGAAAAGTGCCAGTGTCTATGTTAATATGTGCCAGTGTAATATCACTGGCACTTCTTCAAACTAACACTGGTAGTTACGATAACTTCCAGTTTATTACAAAAATCCATTGCGTGCGTTGAAACAACTTCCAGTTTATTTACAAAATTGCCACCGCCTCATTTAAAAAACACGTTTTACCCTAAGCTTAGGGTAAAACGCGTTTTTTACTAGTTTTTCATTTTACCTTATATAGTAAATAATATTATTAGCTAATATCATTAGCTAAGAATAAAAATTTGAAAAGTCACATATATATGAGGGTAAGATTGATGTGGCATCACCAAATGCAAGTTTCTCTATAATTTGTCAACATGTCAACACCATAACCCTCCTCACCAATTTTAATAAATATATGGGTTAATGACAATTTAGACCCTAAAGTGATATACCACCATTCCAAACGAACCCCGATGTTTTTTTTTTCACCAGATCAGACGTTGATGTGAAAAATACTCGTCAGTTAAGGCCTTTTTGACGGAATTCATTAAAAACTCAGTTAACAAGCATGTTCCATGCACATGATTAACGAAATTGGGTAGTTTGAATTGTCAATAACTTCTAAGTGGCTAGAGCGACATAGTATATTTTAAAAAGGAGGGCGTGGAACAACAAAAAGTTAATGTATATAATACTTCATCATAATAGTTCATGTCTCATTTTAAACTTCAAAAAATTTATTGTTAATTATTATTGTTAATGCACTGGATCCCACCATAAAACAAAATTTTTTGGGTTCAAAATCTACCGTTTTCTTTAAAAAGTTAATTATTATTGTTAATTATTAAATAAATTAAAAATTACTATTAATAATATTTACTATATATATTAATTATTACTATTAATAGTAGTTAATCATAATAGTTCTATATAAATTAATTATTATTAAGAGTATTAGTTAATCATTATACAATACTTCCTCTGTCCCATTTTAAACTTCAAAAAAAAAAAAAAAATTCTATTTTGGGTGTCCCATTTTAAACTTCAAAACCTAAACAGAAAAGTTTTATTATACTTTTTTATTTGTGGGTCCCACATGTCATACTCACAATAATTACCCACTAACTATTCTCGGGCCCATTTTCTCTCTCCTATCAATCCATCTGCACTCAAAACACATCACATTTTTCTTAATTTTTGAACCCAATTTTTTTTCGAAGTTTAAAATGGGACGGAGGGAGTATATGTTAATATTTACTATTAATAGCACGCACTACGTTCGAGAGTAGGAGTCCTAATTTCTATTTTGGTATATCGCAGAGTAAAAGTCTCTTTCATAAAATGACAAATGATGGGAAGGAATGAATATTGTTTTGGACAATTTTGTCTATCTAATGCTTTTATAATTACAAAAAGACCAAACTTACTAACTTACATTTTGTCCACTTGCAATATGAATAGTGTTTTGGACAACTATACTCTCAACCTACTTGTAATGTTTACCCATTTTCTATTGTTTTTCTAATAGGTGTGCGCAACTGGTAGGACTTTTACTCTAGGAAGGAGGGAGTATCAATTAATCATAATAGTTACTATAGTATATGTTAATTATTACTATAATATTATTAGTTAATAAAATTATTATTTTACTAATGTGATTAGATGTACATTATAGACTTTTATATTTACTAATCATAATGTGTATATATAATATAAAATCATTCATTGGACAATAGCTAATATTATTAAGACAATCATCTATAAAATTAAAGGTTAATTCATAAAAATAATAAATCATCTTTATATTCAAATATCAACTATCATAAATAAAAATAATATACAACAAAAGCTAATTTTTTTTTAACACAATTCTCTTAAATTTGTAAGCAAATGTTTTAATTCATACTCCCTCTGTCCCGCACAAGTAGGACTAGAGGAGTGGGCACATTAATTAAGAGAAAAGTAGTGTACATGCTGTCTCAATTGTTTTGGGACGGCCTAAAAGAGAAATAAGTCCTACTTGTGCTGGGACGGAGGGAGTATGCAATATACTTATATTTTTTAAAAAATATGTTATTTTATTAACTAAAAACATAAAAATATAAAATATAAAAAATTGGCAAATTAGTTTCCCGTGCAAAGCACAAAGTTACCCACTAGTACCTACGTAAAACTAATCAAACTCAAGATCCACGTTGTCGGCAAGGTATAACTTATTGAACATCCTTTATGATCACCTAGGATTTGCACACACATACACATTAGAAAGACTGGTCATTTTTGGACCCGATGAATTTGATGCTTATTTCAACCCCTTTCCAATTCCTAACGAGACTCATGCTTAGGTTTTCTATTATTTTCTTTTAAAAATAGTATTTGCGACTCTTCTGTTTCAATTCTCGAGTCCATAGTCATTTTAGATACTACAAATGAGCACAATCGTGAGAAACACCTCGTCTTTCGCGATGGATCATGCAATCCACACATAGTGCATCCTATTTCTTCGGTTTCTCTATTTCCCCGGCCTCCTCTTGTCTGGCATTCTCCTTCTTCCATCAGCATCCTCGCTCTTCCACTCGGGTCACTGTATAGTTTAAATCGATTTGATATGAATTGCGGTTTGAGTAGTGCTTTAACACACAATCTAAACCACAAAACTGAATCGCACTCTGAACTGATCCAAACCAGATCATGATTTGGTTCGGTTCGGTTTGGTTCAGATCAAATTTTATTATAGCTGGATTCATTTTTTTTAAACCCGCGTATAATAGTTTGATCAGTGATCAAGATGGATAATAATTCATATCCTCCGCTATAAGCCACATGAAAATTTGGGGAAGATATGAGAAACATGGCAAAGTGAAAGAGAGAGAAGACTGTGCATGTATGTGTGTGTTTTGGATTTAATAATGTGTAGAGAAAGACGATTAATAGTATATATAAAGTGGGTTGGCTTCTTTTCTACTCTTGAGTACGTAAATAGTCACATGTTTCATTCCTTACATTTAGTTTGTTTCAACCTTTAAATTGCCTTTCTCAAAAGATATTTTCAAAGAATTATTTATCTGCTTCAAAAACAAATGCTACTATTAATAATAATAATTAATATATATAGTAAATATTAGTAATAGTAATCTTTAATTTATTTAATAATTAACAATAATAGTTAATATAAACATTAACTATAATAATAGTTGACTATATTAATAGCTAACTATTATTTCCTTAATAATATTAGCTAATAATATTAGTTACTATATAAGGTAACTACTGTAGTTAACTATTATTGTAACTATTACTATTATTAGATAATAGTAATAGTTAACTATAGTATTTACCTTATATAGTAAATAATATTATTAGCTAATATCATTAGCTAAGAATAAAAATTTGAAAAGTCACATATTTATGAGGGTAAGATTGATGTGGCATCACCAAATGTAAGTTTCTCTATAGTTTGTCAACATGTCAACACCATAACCCTCCTCACCTATTTTAATAAATACTCACTCCGTCTTTTTAGTCTGTTCACTTTTGGTCAATGAGAGTAAACTTTGACCAAACAATTAATGTCAATCTAACAATCCTAATGAAATTCTAAAAATTATTGTTGATAAATTAAATGATTATTTATCAATTACAATTTTTAGAATTTCATTAAGATAATTAGATTGACTTTAAATGTTTGGTCAAAGTTTGCTCTCGTTGACCAAAAGTGAACAGACTAAAAAGACTGAGGGAGTATATGGGTTGATGACAATTTAGACCCTAAAGTGATATACCACCATTCCAAACGAACCCCGATGTTTTTTTTTTCACCAGATCAGACGTTGATGTGAAAAATGCTCGCCAGTTAAGGCCTTTTTGACGGAATTCATTAAAAACTCAGTTAAAAAGCATGTTCCATGCACGTGATTACCGAAATTGGGTAGTTTGAATTGTCAATAACTTTTAAGTGGGTAGAGCGACATAGTATATTTTAAAAAGGAGGGCGTGGAACAACAAAAAGTTAATGTATATCATACTTCATCATAATAGTTCATGTCTCATTTTAAACTTCAAAAAATTTATTGTTAATTATTATTGTTAATGCACCGGATCCCACCATAAAACGAAATATTTTGGGTTCAAAATCTACCATATTCTTCTAAAAGTTAACTATTATTGTTAATTATTAAATAAATTAAAGATTAATATTAATAATATTTACTATATATATTAATTATTACTATTAATAGTAGTATTAGTTAATCATAATAGTTCTATATAAATTAATTATTATAAAGAGTATTAGTTAATCATTATACAATACTTCCTCTGTCCCATTTTAAACTTCAAAAAATTTCTATTTTGGGTGTCCAATTTTAAACTTCAAAACCTAAAAAGAAACGTTTTATTATACTTTTTTATTTGTGAGTCCCACATGTCATACTCACAAAAATTACCCACTAACTATTCTCGGCCCCATTTTCTCTCTCATATCAAACCATCTATACTCAAAACACATCACATTTTTCTTAATTTTTGAACCCATTTTTTTTGAAGTTTAAAATGAGACGGAGGGAGTATATGTTAATATTTACTATTAATAGCACGCACAGCGTTCGAGAGTAAGAGTCATACTTTCTATTTTGGTATATCCCAGAGTAAGAGTCTCTTTCATAAAATGACAAATGATGGGAAAGAATGAATATTGTTTAGGAAAATTTTGTCTATGTAATGCTTTTATAATTACAAAAAGACCAAACTTACTAACTTACATTTTGTCCACTTGTAATATGAATAGTGTTTTGGACATCTATACTCTAAACCCACTTGTAATGTTTACCCATTTTCTATTGTTTTTCTAATAAGTGTGCGCAACAAGTAGGACTCTTATTCTAGGATGGAGTATCAATTAATCATAATAGTTACTATAGTATATGTTAATTATTACTATAATATTATTAGTTTTTTTTTGAAAGACTATAATATTATTAGTTAATAAAATTATTATTTTACTAATGTGATTAGATATACATTATAGACTTTTATATTTACTAATCATAATGTGTATATATAATATAAAATCATTTATTGGACAATAGCTAATATTATTAAGACAATCATCTATAAAATTAAAGGTTAATTCATAACAATAATAAATCTTCTTTATATTCAAATATCGATTATCATAAATAAAAATTATATACAACAAAAGCTTCTTTTTTTTTTTAACACAATTCTTTTAAATTTGTAAGCAAATGTTTTAATTCATACTCCCTCTGTCCCCCACAAGTAGGACTAGAGGAGTGGGCACATTAATTAAGAGAAAAGTAGTGTACATGCAGTCTCCATTGTTTTGGGACGGCCTAAAAGAGAAAGAAGTCCTACTTATGCTGGGACAGAGGGAGTATGCAATATACTTATATTTAAAAAAAATGTTATTTTATTAACTAAAAACATAAAATTTTAAAATATAAAAAATTGGCAAATTAGTTTCCCGTGCAAAGCACAAAATTACCCACTAGTACCTACGTAAAACTAATCAAACTCAAGATCCACGTTGTCGGCAAGGTATAACTTATTGAACACCCTTTATGATCACCTAGGATTTACACACACATACACATTAGAAAGACGGGTCATTTTTGGACCAGATGAATTTGATGCTTATTTCAACCCCTTTCCAATTCATAACGAGACTCATGCTTAGGTTTTCTATTATTTTCTTTTAAAAATAGTATTTGCGACTCTTCTGTTTCAATTCTCGAGTCCATAGTCATTTTAGATACTAAAAATGAGCACAATCGCGAGAAACACCTCGTTTTTCGCGATGGATCGTGCAATCCACACATAGTGCATCCTATTTCTTCGGTTTCTCTATTTCCCCGGCCTCCTCTTGTCTGGCATTCTCCTTATTCTTTCAGCATCCTCGCTCTTCCACTCGGGTCACTGTATAGTTTAAATCGTTTTGATATGAGCTGCGGTCTAAGTAGTGCTTTAACACACAGTCTAAACCACAAAACTGAATCGCACTCTGAACTGATCCAAACCAGATCATGATTTGGTTCGGTTCGGTTTGGTTCAGATCAAATTTTATTACAGCTGAATTCAGTTTTTTTTTTTTTTTTAACCCGTGTATAATAGTTTGATCAGTGATCAAGATGGAAAACAATTCATATCCGTGCATATAAAATTATAGAAAAAATGATTTTTGGTTTTGAAGCAGAAAAATAATTCTTTGAAAATATCATTTGAGAAAGGCAATTTAAAGGTTGAAACAAACTAAAGTAAGGAATGAAACGTGTGATTGTTTACGTACTCAAGAGTAGAAAAGAAACCAACCCACTTTATGAAGTATATATTATTAATCGTCTTTCTCTACACATTATTAAATCCAAAACACACACATTCACGCACAGTCTTCTCTCTCTTTCTCTTTGCCATGTTTCACATATCTTGTGAATAGCGGAGGATAACATATAGCTACATTTCATCCTTTGATCTGTAAGTCTCTCTCTCTCTCTCTCTCTCTCTCTCTCTCTCTCTCTCTCTCTCTCTCTCTCTCTCTCTCTCTCTCATCTTAGTTTGGATCCATAGCAACGAGTAATTGTTTTTTTTTTTTTTTTTGCTATACTTATGATGTTTTCTTTAGTAATACTACAACTGATTTTGTTTTGATGTTTAACTTGGAATTAAGCTTCCCAAATGAATCTTCTATAATTTGGTTAGTGTTGCTAAGAGCGGTCGGACGGTCCGTCATCCGTGTTTTTGCCTTTTTTTTTAATTTTTGGGCCTATCATTTGTTTAAACCAGTGCTACAATGAAGCTCCACTTTTTATCGTCCTTATTTTTTTTAGCATTTTTAACGACATAAAAAAAAAAACTAACTTTTGTTTACTTTTATTGATAAAACTTAACAAAAACTATACAAAAACTATCAATCATATCACGATTTTTTCACTTCTCGAGCAAAGAAAGGTAAGAACACATTCGGGATGAATTTGTCTAATAAAAATATGGGCAAATTGCATTTTAGTTACCTGAGTTTGTCTTCAAGTTTCAATTAGTTACCCAGTTTGTGTTTCGGTCAATTTAGTTATTGAATTTGTCCTTTTGTTACAATTAGGTGTAAAATTGGTTAGCCCATTAGAAAACTAATGAAAATGGATGAAAATTATAACAAAGTTCTTTCAAAATTGCAATGATCAACCCTAAAGTTTAAATTATTCCATTACACCCCTACAATTTAAGCCCACCAAACCCTAAATTCTTCACCTTCATTCAAGTTTAATGACCGCCACCACTGAACCTCCATAACCACCACTCCCACCACAACTGAACCGCCATCTCCGCCGCCACCGTCGCCGCCACCGCCACTGCGACCGTCGTCATAAACCAAACCAAATGCCAGTTTCGGTCTTCAACATAACAACCTAAGAGAACACATCCCAAATCAAAATCAAATAAAAAAACCCAGATTTGATTTTTTTTTTTTCAAATTGGGAACAATGGTATGCAGATCTGGTCGATCGCCCACTTCGGGACGCCATCACCTACGCCGGCGCCCTCGCCGTCAACAACAACCTCTGGTCGGACATCCAAATCTGGCGAAGGTCGAAGGTAGAGAGAGAAATAGTCGGAGTTTATAGAGAGTTGTTCTGAGGGGGTGCCGGAGATGGTAAAGAGAGGAAAGGCGGAGGTGTGTGACATACGGCTGGGTGGGGGAGGGAAGATCGCCGGTCGATTTTGTGCCCGTATTTGAAAGAGCTGATACTTATGGAATTGCCGACCGGTGATTGGAGTTATGCCGGAGAAGAGGGGAGGGTAGAGAGAGACAGCCGGAGGTGAGAGAAGGGTCCGAGGGCTTCGCCGGAGATGGGGAGGGGTTGCCGGAGGTGAGGGATTAGATGGTAATTTTCTCGGAAGAGAATGGGGGAGGGGGAGGTTACGAAGGGGGTGAAGAGGATGAGTTGAAGTAGGAGGAATTGACTGGAGGTAGGAAAGGTTAGAGAAGTGGGTCATTTGCAATTTTTTCCTTATTTATTTATTATTATTATTATTATTTTCTTTTTTTATTTCCTTTTTCTTTCTTTAGTGCTAATTTAAAAAAGTTTAATGTTTTTTTAGCAGATGGATTTATAAAAAGTTTTTGGGGGTGTAATGGAATAATTTAAACTTTAGGGTTGATCATTGCAATTTTGAAAGAACTTTGTTATAATTTTCATCCATTTTCATTAGTTTTCTAATGGGCTAACCAATTTTACACCTAATTGTAACAAAAGGACAAATTCAATAACTAAATTGACCGAAACACAAACTGGGTAACTAATTAAAACTTGACAACAAACTCAGGTAACTAAAATGCAATTTGCCCTAAAAATATTTTCACAAATTTTGTGTTACTTAAGAAGGGTAGGACCTCTAAAAAAAAGTAGGAATAATAGATCATCATAAAAGCCAAAAATAAGAGACAGCTTGATCAAGAATTGGTTGATAGTTTTTTAGGAAGATTTATGTAGCTCTATACGTGTCAGTTGTCAGATGTAATTTTTATTTTCGTCTCACCTTCTTGCCCCTAATAAATTTTAATGTTCATTACATGATTAAATTTTCCATCATATGCTTTATTAAATAATCTACAGTCATTTATTTTCACAGCCAATATTTAGAGAAAGTTAATTGTAGAAAACAACAATTAGACAAAATATTTATGTTTCTTAAAAAAAAAAAAAAAAATCAATAGCTGAGACAGAGGGATTATTAAAAGTAATTAGCAATCAATTTATTTCTTTTTTTTTTCCTTTATTTTTATTTTTATGATGTCTTAATGTTTAAGAGTAGCCAAGGGGCTTGTGCCCAAGCGGCATCTTGAGTAAGTTTAAGTCTCTCCGTTGTAGAATTCTTTGGTTCGATTCCCCTTGCTGGCTAGAATTGAATTAGGTGGTTAAGACTTAACTTTATCACTGAGTCATTTATGTAAATAAATAAATAAAACTAAATATTCATTAATAGAAGAAGGGAATAGATGACAAATAGCTTTCTTATTATCCTTACTAGTAGGTAACCCGTGCTTTGCACGGGAAACTTATTTATTATTTTTTTATAATTTTTTTAGTTTAATAAACTATATAATAATTTTTGTAATATAAATATATAGTATATGAATTAAGACGTTTGCTTAAAAATTCGGAGAATTGTTTTAATTTTTTTTTTTGTAAATAATTTTTATTTATTATGATAATTAAAATTTGAATGTAAAGATGAGCTATTATTGTTATGAAGTAACTTTAAGTTTTACAGACGTTTGATTGAATAATATTAGCTATTATCCAATAAATAATTTCATAATATATATACATTATAATTAGTAAATATAAAAGTTTATAATGTAAATGTGTTAGTAAAATAATAATTTTACTATATCTTAAAAAATATTTTTTTCGTCTCAAAAATAAACTTATACTATTAATAGTAATAATTAATTTATATAATAACTACAAACTTTATAATTAATTAATAATATTAATTATAATTATTAACATATATAATATCTATTATGATTAATTATTAATATTAAAAGTAAAAATTAATATATATAATAACTATTATGATTAATTAATACTCCATCTGTTCTAGAATAAGAGTCTTACCTTGTTTGCAGACACTTATTAAATAAACAATATAAAATGGGTAAACATTGCAAGTGGGTTGAGTGTAAATTGTCCAAAACACTACTCATAGTGTAAGTGAACAAAATGTAAGTAAGTTTGTTCTTTTTGTAATTATAGAAGCATTAGAAGGATAAAATTGTCCAAATCACTATTCATTCTTTCCGATCATTTGTCATTTTGGGAAAGAGACTCTTACTCCGGGACGTACCAAAATAGAAAGTAAGACTCTTGCTCTCGAAATAAGTGAGTATTTTTTAACACATACTCCCTCCGTCTATAGTTAGTGTGGACCAAAATTTTGGGCACACAAATTAAGAAAATGTAAGTGAGATAAATAATGGAGAAAGGTGTGTTGTGAGTATGAAAATTAAATAGAAAAGATAATGAGTGAGATGAATAGTAAGTTGATTGGTGTTTATGAGTGTAAAAGTAAAGTAGGAGAGAGAATGAGTGGGAGGAATAGTAAAAATTCTTTGGTATTTTGGTTAGTCCACACTAACCTGAGACCGACGAAAAAGGAAAGAAATCCACACTAACCTGAGACGGAGGGAGTATTGAATAATGCTTAACTAATACAGTACTATGATAACTAAAACTGTTAATAGTAATTTTTAATTTATTTAATAATTAATTATAATAGTTAAATATAAATATTGACTACAATAACAAATACTCCCTATGTCCGATTTAAGGTTCTTATTTTCCTTTTTAGTTTGTCCCAATTTAAAGTTCTTACTTACTTTATTACCTAAAATGAAAACTGGGACCCACTTGTTATTCTCACAACAAAAACTCAATACCTACTTTCTTTCTCTGACTTTACTTTTTATACTCACAACATTTTTTTTTTTAATCTCCGTGTAAAGTCAAAATAGGAACCTTATAGTGGGACGGAGGGAGTAACTATTAATAGTTAACTGTTATTTGCTTAATACCATTAGCTAATACTATTAGTTACTATATAAGGTAACTATTATAATAGCTATTACTAATAATAGTAATAGTTAACTAATATAGTTAACTAATAGTAACTATTACTAATAAGAGTAATAGTTAACTATAATGGTTAACTATTATAGTTAACTATTACTAATAATAGTTACTATAATCTATATAATCTATATAATAATACTAAACCAGAAACCAGCTGACATCATCTTGGACACTTGGCAACACCACATTGAAAATTTTCCCTCCAAAATGTGATGCTGACATCATCCATTATTATATTTAACCAATTTAATTGATTATTAATTCAATTAATGCTGTGGAAAAATAAAAAGGCAGCCAACATTATTATAATTGCTATTGATTTAATTAATACCTTGCAGTATTTAATTATTAAGCCTATCTTTTTAAGCATTACAATATTAAGACTACTTGGGAAATGAAAAGTTTTTTTTTAATTAAAAGAGAAATAACAGGCTTGGAGCATTCTAGATACACTAAGTATTCCAAAGATATGGAGCATCCAAACTATCTGTTTCATAGTCAGATATGGCTGTGTGTACAATGCTTGAATATAATTTTCTTTCTTCCTTTCATTTATTCTTGATTGTTAATTTGTTATGCGTGTTTAGAGCTTAAAGAATTAGTAAAAACTAAAAAGCACCTCAATTGAGATGGTAACAAGGCGAAATTTTATTTTCATCTAAAAACTGATCAGCAAACTTTAATTTAGTTTGATTTGTTTATGTAATAAATTGTATCTTTAGCCAGTGGTGAGTTAGGATTTTATTTGAGAGGAGCCAATTCTTTTCTGTTTATGAGAAAAATAAATCACATTATCAAAATGATAATTTTCCCGTCACATAATAAATGTCGTATCTTGATTTTTTTTGTTAATAATTTGATTGACTTTAACAAGAAATAATCAAGTCTAATTAATTTGAAATTTTTCTACGAATTGTTATCACTAATATTTTCTAATGTAGCATGAAATAGTTATTAGAATTCATAAAGATAATGAAGTTGTTATCAAAATTTTGTCAAAGTTCAATTAAATTGATATATAATATACTGATTCTACGTTTATTACGGGAATGATGGATTAAACTTTAGTACAATACGCAAGTTAGTTTTATTACTATCACATGTTTAAATAATAATGATAACAAAATACTATATATTTTTTGTTATTATTATACTATTTGAGCGTCATCAGTTTGACCATTGATCTTGTATGATTACAAATATGACCTATGTGCTATTAATTTAGTAATAAATATTTCTGATTAACCATGTTAACTTTGTTAATGTAGTTTAGTTTTTTTAAAAAGGTTGTTTGTTTTGATTAACGACCGTTAGTTAATGACTGTTGATTTTTCAGAACTTCTTTTTATGACATTTTTTCAAGAGAAATTACTTCATTAACGTTTTCTAAATGAAAATTAATAAAATGTTAACAAAAAAACTAATATTTGCAAATAAAGATTCACGTTCATTAGCAATTGTAGTCACTCTTTGTATTAAATTAATAGTGTGATGGTCATATTTTTAATTATTGTGGATATGTCCATTTTTGACCTTCAAGTTTAGGGTAATAACATTTTTACCACCAAAGACACACTTTTTGCAATTTTGATTTCCTTTAGTTAAGGGAAAATTATTCCTATATCATATTTTCATCCCCTACACAAGTTCACATTAAATTATGGTTTCACCGGTAGATTGTACAATAGGGAAAAAAAAAAGTTGTTTACTCTACTCTAAAAGCTTTATTGACAAATTATACTTTCTGCTATAATTTTTTGTATTTTCTTACAACAGATTTTTTTTTTTAAAAAAATAAAAAATCACAGAGAAAAGAGAAACCATTAGTGAGGAAAATATAGGTTATTCAAGATGAATACTGAATAAGATTTTAGAAAACCGTGCATCGCACGGGTATTAATCTAGTAGTTAACTATTATAGTTACCCTTTTTAGTAACTATTATTATTAGCTAATAGTATTAGCTAATGAAAAGAAAATGAAAAGTCACTTATTTATTAGTATATTGTTGATGTGGCTTCTCCAAATGCAAAATTTCTCCATTGTTTGTCCACATGTCAATACCATAACTCTTTTGGCCAACTTTAATATATATACTCCCTCCGTCCCGTTTCAAATTGCAAAGTTAAGGTTGTGCACGGGGATTAAGGAAAAAGTGAAAAAGGTGATGTGTTGTGAGTGTAGATGGTTAGGTAGGAGAGAGAAAGTGGGGTAGAGAATAGTAAGTGGGTTAGATGATGTGAGTATGGCTAATGGGTCCCACCAATTAAAAACAATAAAAACATTTCTATTTTTGGATTTTGCAATCCTTAATGGGACACCCTAAATGGCAATTTTTACAATTTGAAATGGGACGGAAGGAGTATATATATAGATTTTAACGCATTTCTATGTCCTAAATGTGACAGGCAAAGATTTGGAGGGTAACAAAGATTACGCGATCCTCCTTACAGGTTAAAAAGTTATCTGCGGATCTTTCGCTATGATTATGATGACTGATAATAATATATGAAGCCAAATACTAAAACTAAACTGAGGTGGAACCTCCGTAATTTGTGGAACGCCGTCTCCTTAAATTTTATTAATGCAATTATATGTTGTTTGCTTTAAAAAAAAAAAAAAACAATTGAGGTTAATTAAAGAACTGGTCTACCTATCGTAAAAACACATTAAAGAACTGGTCTTTAATTAGGATGATAAAAAAAACTGATTATGCTAAATTCATGAATTCTGTTAAATCTTGGTAAAGTCTTCAATTTATGATCAATAATCAATTAATCATACTAATTTTACCTCTAAATTATAGTATATTGAATTTAAGCAATCATCTGATCAGAAATTCAGAACAATGGCGAGCGGATTGAAAGAAAAGCTACTTGAAGGACAACAACAAGAAGGAAGAACAAGAGAAATTGATTTTGGAGAGAGGATAAAGCGCGAATCAAATGATATATGGAGAATTGCATTTCCTGGTATGATAGCAAGAGTTAGTTCTTTCGGAACTCTTGTCGCCACACAGTCGTTTATTGGCCACGTTAGCGATTTGGATCTTGCTGCATTCGCCCTTGTTCAAACCCTTACCTTGAGGTTTCTAAATGGCGTACTCGTAAGTCCTTCAATTTTTTCCCTTTTTTTTTTTTTTTTTTCACAGAAGTAACTTATAGTATGTCAAGTGTGACTCATTTTCATGACATAACTGGAATAAATTGACCATATATATTTGTTTTGCTAGTTGGGAGTTACTCCATCCGTTCCAAAAAGTTGAAACATTTACTTTGGAGTTGGGAAATTAAGGATATAATATTATATTAAGAATAAAAGGTAGAGAGGAAGAGAGAGAATTAGTGGGGGGGAAGAGAATGAGTGGAGAATAATGAGTGGTTGAGAGAAAGAGAGAGAACGGGTGGAGGATTATAAAAGTAATAAAAAACTTCCATTTTTGGATTGTGGCAACTTTTGTGAAATACTCTAAATGGCAAAATGTTGCAACTTCGTTGGAACGGAGGGAGTATAATATTTCAAATGTTACTCATTTTCATGACACTGTACTAGAATAAGTTTAGTTTATTTATTGTACGTTTTCGCCAGTTGGGAATGTCAAGTGCTACAGAAACTCTATGCGCGCAGTCATTTGGAGCGGGGCAACATAGCATGATGGGAATATACTTACAAAGATCATGGATAGTAGACTTCATTGCAACTCTAATAATGCTCCCGATTTTTCTCTTCGCAACCCAAATCTTTAGGTTCCTAGGGGAGGAAGAAGCCATAGCCATAAGAGCCGGATACATCTCTCTATGGATCCTCCCTTTCGCCTTTAGTAACATCTTCGTTCTAACCATGCAAATGTATCTACAAGCTCAATTAAAGAACACAGTTGTTGCTTGTCTCTCTGTTGCTCAATTTGTGATACATATAATTATGTCGTGGTTTTTCGTGTTTTTCCTTAACCTTGGAGTACCGGGTGCAATGGGTGCACTCACCATATCTTCTTGGTTCGCGGTGATGGGCGAGTTTGTTTACATTGTTGGGGGTTGGTGCCCTAATACGTGGAAAGGATTCACGTTTGCTGCGTTTAAGGATTTATTCCCGGTTATTAAGCTCTCAATATCTTCTGGTATGATGATGTGGTATGTCTTTAAAATTTTTGTGTGTGTTTTTTTTTTTTTTACGCAAGAAATCCGTAAAAATTGATGTATTTTGTGTTGTTTCCTAGCTTGGAGTTATGGTACAGTTCTATACTAGTTTTACTTGCTGGATACATGGAAAATGCAGAGATTTCCATAGCCGCCTTCTCCATTTGGTAAGAATGTTTAGATTGCAAATGTAACCAGTGCACAAATGATTTAGCTATAAATGTAACTAAAATAGATAACGGCCGTTATCTATTTAATGGATTGGCTGGCGTGTCATTCATATAATTATCATTTTTTGCAGCCTAAACATAAATGCATTGGAGTTCATGATAAGCGTCGGCTTCCTCGGAGCAGCATGGTATGTCAATAAAACTCTACGCGTATACATATATTTGTCTCTATATTTTTTCCAAATTAATCTTTGAAAAAAAATAATAATTGAACAGTGTGCGGGTTGCGAATGAATTGGGGAGAGGAAATGCAGAAGGAGCAAAGTTTTCAATAAAAGTGTTGCTTGGAACTTCAATTATGATAGGACTTGTGTTCTTTGTTCTTTGCTTAGCATTTAGCGATAAAATCGGGTATCTTTTTACGAGTGACGAGAAAGTTGCAGAGATGGTGTCGGATCTTTCTATACTCCTTTCTCTATCAGTGTTGCTCAATAGCGTTTACCCGGTTCTCTCAGGCAAGTTGCAAATTACTCATTTCGACCTAAAATGATAGTCTCGTTTGACTTTTCAAACAGTTTTAAAATTATTAAAATTTCAGTAATTTTGAAAGTTTAATTTTTGAAATGAAACTTATTTTTTAGGACAAAGAAATGAAATCGAAATTGATGAAGATAAAAATAAAAATTATTGAAATATAAATATATATATATATATATATATTTTTTTTTTTTTAAATTTTTTTTTTCAAATTTAATTCATAGTTGAACTCAATATGTGCAGGGGTAGCGGTTGGGGCTGGTTTGCAGGCAACAGTTGCAGTTATTAGTCTGTGTTGTTACTATGTGCTTGGGATTCCGGTTGGAGCTGTGCTTGGTTACGTATTTCATATGCAAGCCAAGGTACGCAGTCCGTCTCACTCGAAATATGATTGTTTGAACTTGAAAGTGGCGTGTTAGTGGAGAGGAGAGAGTAGGGAATAATAAGTAGAAAGTTATTGTGAGTTAAAAATGGGTTCCATTAAATAAAATATTTCTTGTGGATGTCATATTTCGAGTGAAACATTCAAAATGCCAAAATGTTTTAATTTGAGTGGGATTGACGAAGGGAGCATATTTGTAGAGCTTTGGACCCTAGCCCCCTGGGCGGGATCAAAATCTCATAAAAACCCACGGCGAGATCAAAAACTCATGTAAACCCATCGATGCTCAAAGGATATATCCACCACTACCAGTCTGCTCATATACCTAAGGTATAAGACTAGAATTACTCTTATACATCAGGTATAAGAATATTTTTTCACAATTTTTAAATATTTTCTTAAAAAAATATAAAAGGACAAGTCAACCCCCTAACAGTCTGCTTATACCTAAGGTATAGGACAAGAATTACTCTTATACCTCAAGTATAAGAATAATTTTTTTTTTCATATTTCTTAAAGGAATATACAAAAAACATTTCCATTTTGTGGTTGATATTTCGAGTGAGACATCCAAAAAGCCAAAATGTCTTACTTTGAGTGTGATTGACGAAGGAAGTATATTTGTAGAGCTTTGGACCCTAGGCCCTCTGGGCGAGATCAGAATCTCATAAAAACCCACGGCTATATCAAAAACCCATGTAACCCATCGATGCTCAAAAGACATATCTACCTCTACCAGTCTGCTCTTATACATAAGGTATTAGACTAGTATTACTCTTATACCTCAGGTCTAAGAGTAAAATATTTTCACAAATTTTCATATTTTCTTTGAAAAATATGAAAAGACAAGTCTACCCCTACCAGTCTGCTCTTATACCTAAGGTATAAGACTAGAATTACTATTATAACTTAAGTATAAGAGTAAGTTTTCACTATTTTCTCATATTTTCTTAAGATATATAAAAAAACACTTCCATTATGTGGTTGTCATATTTCGAGTGAGACATCCAAAATGCCAAAATGTCCTGATTTGAGTGGGATTGACGAAGGGATTATATGTGTAGAGCTTTGACCCTTAGCCCACTGGGCGAGATCAAAATCTCATAAAGACACACGACGAAATAAAAAACCCATAGAAACCCATCAATGCTCAAAAGACATATCCACCCCTACCAGACTGCTCTTATACCTAAGGTATAAGACTAGAATCACTCTTATACCTCAGGTATAAGAGTATTTTTTTTTTCTTAGAATTTTTTCATATTTTCTTAAAAAACAAATATAAAAAGATAAGTCTACCCATACCAGTCTCCTCTTATGCCTAATGTGTGACTAAAATTACTCTTATACCTCAGGTATAAGAGTAATTTTTTTTCACAAATTTTCATATTTTCTTAAAAAAATATATAAAGGCAAGTATATCCCTACCAATCTGCTCTTATACCAAAGGTATAAGACAAAAATTAGTCTTATACCTCAGGTATAAGTGTAATTTTTTTATTATAATTTTTTATTTATCTTAAAAAAAATACGAAGATAAGTTTACCTCTACTAGTTTGCTCTTATACCTAAGATATAAGACTAAAATTTGTATTATAACTAAGGTATAAGAGTTTTTTTTTCAATGATTTTTTTTCTTCACATTTTCATAAAAAATAAAAATCATCAAAAAGTCTCTGATTTTATTTACCGGTCCGCTCACATTCTTAGGGTATAAGACAAGATTTGCTCTTATACCTGAGGTATAAGGGTTGTTTTTCACAATACTCCCTCCGTCCCACCACAAGTGACACTTATTTCCTTTTTAGTCCGTCCCAGCACAAGTGACACTACCCAAAATAGAAATGTTTTAATATATATTCAACCAACACCACCATTTAACCCCACTCAATCTCTCTCTCTTCATTTTTCACCACTCATTTTATTCAACTAACACTACTATTTATCCCATTCATTCTCTCTCTTCATTTCCATTCCTTCGAGTTCCCTAGCTCCTCTCTCAGTAAGTGAGTTCCCTCCCCAGTATTCTTTCTATGTCCATTACGGGGCATGTTGTTCAAGAGGCCTGAACATATAGATCGTAGTAGTTCGTGAACCTCTCTAACTAAAAAAATACTTTCACATTTTTTTGAGCAAAATTTTCACATTATTTTAAAATCATACAAAAATCATATATTTTATTAAAAATCATATTTTTATTAAAAATCATAAAAATATACATCATCCTTAAAAAAATGGTATCAACTAAAGAAAAAATAAAAAACTAGATTTTCTTAAATATGAGATACACATCTGAGATACCACCGGCCGGAAATCCCTCTCTCACTCCGGGTGCATTACTCTCTCTGAATGTCGTCGGAATTTCGAGGTTGCACAGAAGAGCCATTAGACATCAGATTTGCCAAATCTTTGTTAATATGACTAGTTTTCTCCAGATTGAGGCCATGTCGTTGCTGGACGATGTTCAAAGGAGGAGAAAGGCGGATCTGTTAAGGCGAGCGCCAGATCTGACCAAGGTTTTGACTGATCTGCCCTACGAGAGAGGTTGGCGACCAGTGATTATGTGAGGACGGCGGAGAGTTGAAGATGACGGAGAAGAAAGTTACGTAGGGGAGGGAAGCTGAATGACGTGAAATAACGATATGGGAGGGCCACAGGTGCTGGAGAAGAAGGGAGACAGCCAGAAGTGTGCCGGAGAAAATGAAGGGGTTTACCGGCTGTAGAAAATGGAGAGAAAGACTGTGCATGGTTTTCCCTTTATTTTTTGCGTGAATGAGTGACGGAGAAGGGAGTTTTTGATTGGGAGGGGTAGAATTGGTATTTAATAATTATTTTTGACTAGGTCAATAGGACATTTGCTTTAGATGGAATTTTGATATGAGCTTTGGGTGTAGGTGGGCTTAAGCATATGGGGTGAGTTTTTATAACTTTTTGATTTGGGCTTAGGGTCCTTGTGGAATTAAACCATGTTTGTAAGGGCAAATGAAAAATTGGGGTCCAAACTTTAGGGGGTGTCAATTGGAATTTGATGTTCGAATTTTGTTAATTTAGGGTTCAAAGATAACAACCTTAGGCAGTTATAGGTTTTTTGACGGAATTGTTAGGAACATTCGTTAAATCATCACGTGTCTTGCACATGGGACTTAACTTACGCTATTTGGGGGTTATTTTTTCCAATTTACCGTTTATTTCAGACCTTAAATTTATTAATCCTAATTTTGGACCCCAATTTACGAACACCCTCTATGGTTGGACCTCAATTTGAAAATGCCAAAAAACTTTCGACCTGTGTTATCATTTTATCCAGAGAAAAAATATATTTTAACTAGAACATACCACTCCAAACACGATCCACCGCACATTTAAACCAGGCGCACAACATTATACACACCCACACGATGAACGATACTCTTCCACATGCCTAACTTTATCATTTGCCGTTGTTTCTAAACTGCCGCTATCCCACTCAATCGCGACTACACCGAAATGAATACTTGTTTCCCCACCCTTATAAATGAATTACATAAGCTCATATTTGGATTCACATACTATATCATTTAGTTTGGAAGAGTACTGAATCTTCGTTTCAAATTTGCTTTCATTTTTTTCATTTTTTTTTTTGTGGCAGTAATAATTGATAATTCTTGATTATCAGTTTACAAATTAGATTTATTTTTAAAATTTTAAAAAGCACATAGCGTCAGTGGATACAGTCTATTAAATCATAAGACTAGGAGCAATGGTTTCAACTCCCCTTCCCATTTCATACAACCACTTTAACACTTTATCCTATCCACTTCATCTTTCATACACCCCCCTACAATGGTAAGTTGAAAAAAAAAAAATCATCTCCCTCCCACTCATCATTCTATACCCCACTACTTTTATATCATTTTTATTTTTTATATATTCTCTATTTTTATGATTAGTAAAATAATAATAATTATTATTATTATTTATAATTAAAATAATATTTTACACTATTTTTTTTGCAATTAAATAATTAGATAAAAAATGCTGAATTTTGGCAAAAAAAAAAAAAACTTGGTGATAATTCAGCTCAGAATTGAGATAAATAAAATTAAACGGACCAATGAGTGATAGACACGTGGCAAACACAAGGAAAAAAAAAACCGCCCTCGCTGCACCACACGCGCCCTGTCGGGCCGTGTGGTGCACGCGCCAACGCCGGGCCAGTTGGGGCACGCCACGTGTCGAAGATGCCAGCTTTCCCAAACAATTCAACCGGTATGAATTATTTCATCCCCCAAATTCAACACCCCCAAATTCAACCACCCCCACAATGGTTTCATACAACCTCCCCCCCTTTCATACACCATTTCATACCCCCATTGTGGGTAGTCTAAGGCCATGTCCAATAACTCAACCCCCTAAAAACATTCAACTACCTTAATATCACGACACCTCATCTTCTCTCTCCATCCACTTAATTTCATACAACCACTTTAACACTTTATCCTATCCACTTCATCTTTCATACACCCCCCTACAATGGTAAGTTGAAAAAAAAAAAATCATCTCCCTCCCACTCATCATTCTATACCCCACTACTTTTATATCATTTTTATTTTTTATATATTCTCTATTTTTATGATTAGTAAAATAATAATAATTATTATTATTATTTATAATTAAAATAATATTTTACACTATTTTTTTTTGCAATTAAATAATTAGATAAAAAATGCTGAATTTTGGCAAAAAAAAAAAAAAAAACTTGGTGATAATTCAGCTCAGAATTGAGATAAATAAAATTAAACGGACCAATGAGTGATAGACACGTGGCAAACACAAGGAAAAAAAAAAACCGCCCTCGCTGCACCACACGCGCCCTGTCGGGCCGTGTGGTGCACGCGCCAACGCCGGGCCAGTTGGGGCACGCCACGTGTCGAAGATGCCAGCTTTCCCAAACAATTCAACCGGTATGAATTATTTCATCCCCCAAATTCAACACCCCCAAATTCAACCACCCCCACAATGGTTTCATACAACCTCCCCCCCTTTCATACACCATTTCATACCCCCATTGTGGGTAGTCTAAGGCCATGTCCAATAACTCAACCCCCTAAAAACATTCAACTACCTTAATATCACGACACCTCATCTTCTCTCTCCATCCACTTAATCATTCAACTACCCTCTCAACTACACCCCCCACAATAAGCTAGTTTAGTTTAAAATTCAACTCCTCCCAACTCATCATTCTATACCCCACTACTTTTTATTTTATTTATAATCTTTATTTTTATGATTAATAAATAATAATTATTATTATATCATTTATAATTTAAAAATACTTCACACTTAATTAATTTTTTAAATTGCAATTAAATAAATATTAAAAATGATGATAATTATTATTAAAAAAATACTTCACACTTAAAAAGATGTTGAATTTTTTTAAATAAGGGTTAATAAAGTATAATTGAAAAATTTATATTGAGAAAAGAGGATTTTTTTTTTAGTGTCCAAATCAAATGAAACTTACATCAATTTATAGATGAAAAAAAATGATAAATTTTGGTGATTTTTTTTTTATAAAAAAATCAATTTACTATGAAATAATTGAGCTCAAAAAATTGAGATAAAAAATTAATCCGAAAATATAAATCTTTAAAAAAAAAAAAAAAAAAAAAGAGTAGCAAACTCGCCTAAATGGGAGGTGTGGTGCACTCTCCTTGTGCTGGCCAATACAATGCCGCCATGTGGATTTTCTTGGGCCCCACCAGAATTTCTCAACTAGGTTGAACACATTCAACTCCTCCCCTTCAACCCCCTCCTCTCAACCCCTTATTGCACCATGTCAACTAGTTGACCCCCCATTCAACCCCCTCCCTCAACCCCTTATTGGACTTGTTCTAAGGGGCGAAGAAATTATTTTGGGAAAATGACAAAAAATGGTCCAAAGTTAGGGAACATTTTCAATTGTTGTCCAAACTTTGGGGGTAGCCTCAAATTGGGGTTCAATATTAGGATTTTGTCAAATCAAGATATGAATTAAAAAGTAATTATCATTTTGGAGTTGTGCCCACATGAAAAGACCAAATTAAACTTATAAATTTTGCATTTGTAAGACACGTGATGACATGACAATCTTTTCTAACAATTCTCTCAAAAACCCATAACTAACGTTATTAAATTTGAACTTAAATTGACAAATTTGTAACATAAAACCCCTATAAGCACACACCCCTACTCTTTAGACCCTAACCACTTCTCCTATTTTTAAATATAACTACAGAATGTAGGGCACTAAATAAAACAGGACAAAGACTGGTATGCGACTGTCGCATGCTGTGCGGCGGCCGTCTCATATGAGGATTTGTTCTGCTGCTTCTCACATGCACCTGCTCCGCTACAGCCGACTGCTGGATCTAGCCCTCACAGTTCCCAGATCGCGACACGTGTCATCCTTTAAAAAAAAACCCCCAATAACTTTAAAATGCAATATCTTGAGATTTATAAGTCGGATTTTTTTTAAAAAATACCGTTGTGTTTGTCTCGACGAGACGAATAAAACTACATAGGTCATGATATGGTTTGATTTTTTTTTTTAAATAAATATTTTTTTAACATACAAAACAAGTGAGTTGCTCGTCATAATAAAATGTAACACTTTCTTATGAAGAAAGTAACAGTTTGGTCTTAAAAAAGTAACACTTTTATTGTAAGATGTAACAGCAGTTTCGCAAATAATATAAATAATTTTTATGATTAGAAAAAGTAATAACTGAAGTGTAACACAGTGCATATGTGATTGTAATATGCTATATAGTTGAATGTAACAGTTTTATAGAGTAAATGTTACTTTTTTTTTTTTAAAAAAAAGAGTAAAAATTCATGTATATAAGCGGTTTTGTATTTCAATTGAATGTAAAACCCTAGAAAAGTCTTACAATTGAGGGAAAAAAGGTTACATTCATTTATTATAAAATGTAACATTAGTTTAGTTGTTTAAATTATGTTACTTTTAATCTATTTTAGCAAAATTGTGGTACATTTTTTGGAAAAAAAAAAGTGTTACATATGAGAAAAAAGTGTTACATTTCTTTATAAAAAGTGTTACTTTTGTTGGCAGCAAAAAATGGCCGAGAAAAAAACGTTGGAAGGCAAAAAAAAAAAAAAAAAAACCGTTCGGCTGCCTGTGAGCCGTCTCACAGGAGACCGCCCCATAAAACAGTGAGGATGACTTTATATTTACACTTACTAACAACTAGGGGTGGCAAATTGGGTGTTTTGGGTTTACCCATTAAAGTTAAAAATCCATTGGATACCCGAATATTTTATACTTCATTTATTTTCTTTTTGATAAAAGTAAAGAAACTTGAGAACATTTACAGTTTACTAGAATACATGTACATATTATGAATTTTCCAATACATTTTTAATGCTTTATCTGCTATAAAAATTGTTCATGAATTCACCTTGAATGTAATAAACTTCAATGAAATATTGAAAGCTGTCAACATAGTTACATTAGTTTTACTGATATACAGCCAAAAAATTAACATATTCATTATTTAAGTTTAATATTTCAATTTCAATATCTATATTTTTGAGAAACTTAAAGGCAAGGGCAATTATGTCATATAAATGAATATACTACCAAAAATATAATGAATGTAGTGGATGAGTAATTTTTGTAGTGGCAATAGCCCCTCCCATAGAATAAATATTCATATAGAAATAAACTGATGGGTATATAGTATGAAACATAGGGAAAATTAACTGGAATAATTTTTAAGAAGTATATACTCACTCCGTCCCAAAATGATATTCACGTTTGACTATTCAAACTATTAAGGATATAAATACTTGTTCACTAGTCATGTTGTGTTTATGCACTTTTGAGTCTAAATTATAGAAATAAGAAAAACTTTGAGACGACGTAAAATAACAAATAAGAAAATTATTTCGAAGCATAAAAGAGTACTAAATTTATCATTATTTCTTTGGCAGGGCATATGGATTGGAATGATAACTGGAGTGGTAGCTCAGACGCTTGGGCTTGCCATCTTGACATGGAGAACCAATTGGGACAATGAGGTTACTCCAGTAATATTTATTCAATCTACAACCAATATGCATAATATTAAATCGGATAATTATTTGATAAAGGGAATACTAAAATCTTATATTAGCATCCATATAAGTTAACAAAAAAAAAAAAAAAAAAGGGTTTTGTTTTATTTTTATAGGTAACAAAAGCTATATTTGCATCCATAAACGTTTTGTTTTATTTTTATAGGTAACAAAAGCTTCGGCTCGGCTGAAGAAATGGTACATAAAATCTGCGGATACCTCCGATGAAACTTCAACTTCTGCTCTACTTGAATGAAAATGTTTCAGTGGCTTAAAACACAAACAATGATGAAATGGTTTTTTAACTATTTAGAACTACTCCCTTCCATATTATGACTGCAAATTATTTGAAATTGTAGTGCTGGAAGTTTTATGGATGTTAAAATTATTTGAAATTGTAGTTCTGGAAGTTTTATGGATGTTATGGCAGTTGATTTTATTTGCAAGCTTTGTATCATCCCTTACATATACTTTCTGCGTCAAATGTTACCACTTTTTGATGCAAGTATGAATGAACTTTGAGCAATAGTTTTAGTCTAATTTAATCATCTTTATAAAACTATAAAACTTGCTACTGATACACCGTTATAAACACTATCAATAACAAATTTTAGAAAGGTATGCCCATGACTATCTTGTATAACAGATTGTCTAGAGCCCTAAACCCATGAACAGAATACACTAAAAAAAACTCAGAAACTAGATTGTGAAAGGTTACAGGAAACCCAAACACGCAACTAACCCAGCACAAATTTGATGTGCATCTTTATGCGCGCGCATGCCTCTCCAGTAACTTTGACAAAAGATACCAACCTACTACTAGGGATGGCCAAACCGAACCGGAACCGGACTGGAACCGGAAAACCGGACCGGAACCAGACCGGAAAAGCTCGGAACCGGAGCAAACCGGGGAGGAAACCGGAACTGGACGAACCGGAACCGCAAGGCATCCGGGCCGGTTCAGGGTCACATATATGCCGAACCGGACCGGAACCGGAACCGTAACCGGACTGAAAATCCCTTGTTTTTCAATAATTTTAAAGGGGGGACTGGAACCGGACCGGAACCGTACCGGAACCGGACCGAACCGGAACCGGATTGTGCCAAACCGGAACCGCGGTAAGCGCGGGCCGGTTCAGGGTCACCCTTTTGCCGAACCGGAACCGGGCCCGGAACCGGTTTTGGCCATCCCTACCTACTACCATCATATGTGCTCAGATAAGGCAGATGCATGTCGAGCTATGCGTCATCATAGCCTATGCGTATGGGCCCCGCCAAAAAGTCTTTGAACTTCAGATTCAAGGCATCGATCCCAACAAATCTTCACCTTGACTTGAATCTTCCTGAAAAGATGAACAAAACCAAAAAATCTCCACCTTTGACTTGTAAATTCTGCTCCAGACAACAGATTCTCCCTTCACCTCAAATTCTCTCTAAGGCCAATTAACAAACTCGGATATTTAGCAAGTCCAAGCAGTGCTGAAACTTTTCCTTTGGAGCGGACTTCGTTAACGTATCTGCGGGATTGTCAGCAGTCCCCACCTTCTTTTCTTTACTAATCTGACGTCCTCAGGAAATGATACCTCACATCAATGTGATTGGCCTTCTCATGATGAACTTGATCTTTGGCTACATATCGCACTCACTCTATCACTGATGGATGTGTTTTTACCCATCCAAATGATATGCTTCTATGAATTTTTTGATGCTCAACCTTGGGTGTTTTAACGTTTTTTGGAGTGTTTTCGAGTATAGGGAAAAGGAGGAAGATTGCCAGATTAATGGACTTTAAAGTGCGAAAAGGAACAAGAAAGAACGGACCAGAAAATAAAAATAGATGTTACCATTTTTCAACCAAGTCCATTGGATATTAATTGAAAAAAAGCTTTCCAACGATAGTTGGCACGTCCGAATCGGAGTCCGTATGAAGAAGTTATGACCTCCGGAAATTCAACTGAAAAAGATACAAGTCACAGTGCATAAGGTGCGGCCGCACACCGAAGTACTGTACGCCCGCAAAACACCGGAAACACCCCTATAACCTCCCACATTAAAAGGGCGGTCGCACATCTCAAATTTCGGGCGGCCGTACAGTCCAGGGACCTTAGAGGAATTACTGAATATTTGAAGGGCTTTCTGGAATTTAGCAATTTGGAGGGCTTTTTTGTAATTTAGCAAAATTTGAGGAGAATTCAATAAATATTGGAGGGCTTTTTTGGAAATATCAAAAATTCCAAGGACCATAGAGGAAATTTGTAATTCAGCCTTGAAGAGTCTAAAAAAAAAATATTCAGATCTTGGAGGAGAAGGAAGATCTTGACTTGTTTAGTTAGGATTTTATTCTTGTTTCCTAATCCTTTTCTTTTCCTTATCATTTTACAACTCTGTTTTTCCTATAAATACTAGCCTAGATTAATTGTTATAGACATCCATATTTTTAACATTCCTCCATATTAATTCTAGAAATTATTTCTTTGTCTATGAAGACTTAATTTCATCATCTGTGGATTGGAGGTAACATGTATTAATTCTTTATGCTTTGGTTAATGTTAAGAATAGATTCGTTTTTTAACTAATTTGTGTATAAGGATTTCGAGTGATCGATTGAGATATACACAGTCCGACTTTGAAGAATATAATTTAGGTTTGGAAAGTGATTTCTCACCGAAATTGTAGATTCAATATTCCTAAGGTTTTAATGTTACGTGGACTTTTCAAAAATTGTAATATTTAGAGAGCACTAAATTGTAGGACGTGTGAACACCAATTTTACATAAGTGAATGAATCTCCAACATTGATTGATAATATTATTAGCTTGGCATATTGATGATATACATGTGAATCCAATCCATAGAAAATTTCCTCCCTATCTCTATCCATTTATTAATATTTATTTTATAAGTTTATTTTTTTAGTTAATTAGTTTAAAAAATCAAAATCAAATCTTTTATTTTATGCTATTTGTTTGATTGTTATTTACATTACTATCTATCACAAGTCTCTGTGGGATCGACCCTCGCTTTCGCGCGTTACTACTACGGTAACTAGTGCGCTTGCTAGGTATTTTATTATAAGTGGAGTATTTCTATGTCAAGTATTTGGCGCCGTTGCAGGGGACTTGATTAGATAGTTAGTAATTTAGTTAGTAGTGTAAATATTTGTATTTAAAAAATATAAAAAAAAATGTATGCTTGTCCACCTAGAACATATTTTCCTAAGTATTCTTCACAGGTACAAGCAATGAACTCCTTCCGGCCATGGGAATCTCAATATGATGATTACCCCAACTTTAGTAATCAAGGGTATGAAGATCGTTCAAATATGGCTTAGAACAATTATGGGCCATCGTATGAACCACTATATGATCCACCTCCACCTCAGCCCGATCTGCAACATCTGGTGGATTCTATAGAACAAATTAGAATAGAGGAGGTTGAGTTCCAAAAATAGACCCTATCAGCTTTTAATAGGATGGGAGCAATACTTGATGAGATGCTAGAGGCCTTGAGGAAAGACGAGTCATGTTACTATAGTGATCCACCACCAAAACAACCGGAAGAGCAACATTCAACCCTGATTTGGTATTTCAACAATGAAGGGGAAGAGTGTGTCTGAGATCTCGCTTTGGGGCCACGTTATGTTAGTAATCCACCACCATAACCTGAAGAGCGACCTTGGGAGGAAGCAAAGGAGAATTTTGTCTATGAAATCTTCAATGTTGACTCTCAAGAGGGATCATCTTGTGATAATTCAAATGGGTGTGTTGAGAAGGTGGAAATTGAAGAACAAACTTTGCCCAAAGTATCAAGTTGATGTATAGAAAAGGCAGAGGAGGAAAAGAAGGTAGAGAAATCATGGCATGTGATATCCATCGAGGAGCTTGAGTTTGCCTTATTTGGTGGTGAGAAGAGGGATAGTGAGGAGGTTCACGATGCGGATGAGACCTTTCAAACTCTTATCAATTCCAAGGAAATGACAATTTCCACTTGTGCTTTTCCTGTCAATGGTACATGCTGCATAGTTTGCATCTGAGTAACTTATAGGAGTGTAAACGGTTCGGTTTAGCTCGGTTTGGGCGGTTTTAGAGACCGAACCGCTAGTCATCGGTTTGAGAAAATCTCAAACCGAGCTGAACCGCCGAAACCTCCAAACCGAACTGAACCAAACCGCAATGGTTCGGTTCGGTTCAGCTCAAACCGCGGTTTAATATATCGGTTCATACCACGGTCTGAACCACGCTTCAAACCACAGTTCAAGCTACGGCTCAAACCGTGTCTCAAATGAAGGGCAAAACTCCAGACAGGACAAATGAAGGGCAAAACTCCAGATCAAAAGTAAATGTAAAGAACAGAAGTGATATTACTCTCAGTAATGATCGTTTGGATTTTGGATTTTGGAAATCTTACACTGCAGTTCTTGTTAGCATCCATGGCTGAAATTTGAAGATCGTTTGGATTTTGGAAGTTTCAAGCCCTAGAAAACAACAAATCGAAGAGAAATGTAGAAATTAAGAAACTTTAATTGTAAATCACCCAAAAACAACGAATTGAAGAATAATGCTAGAAATTAAGAAACTTTAATTGTAAATCATCAAAATAAACAGAATAAACATAAATATATTACCGGGAAAAGCGAGATGACGAAATCGATTCGCTTGAGTCTTCAACGAATTGACGAAATCGAAATCGAAATCGAGATTGAACGTACTTGAGAGACGTAGAGAACTAGCAGGGACGCTTGAGGGATGGAGGAAGGTGGAGGCGGAGGAAGGTGGAGGCGATGGGGAGAGGAAGAATGGAGTCGACGAGGTAGATGAGCAGCGCCGCTGAAGGCTGAAGCCCGATCTAAATAATTTGAAACTTGAATTGAACTTGAATAATAAAAATAGGGTTTACTAAAATGAACGATGGATATTACATAAGTAAAATATCAATGGTCCAAGTTAACTGGTTCGGTTTAGGGGTTCGGTTCTCAGTTCGGTTTGCACGGTTCGGTTTAGCTCGGTTTGGTTCGACTTCACTGGTGAGACCGCGAGCTGAACCGAACCACACGGTTTACTGATTTTCGAAACCGTAGCTGAACCGTTGGTGTGTAAAAACCGAACCAAACCATGCGGTTCGGTTCGGTTCGGTTTCGAACCGCGGTTCGAGCCGAACCACTGACACCCCTAGTAACTTATAAGATCAAAATTCGAATCTCTGGAATACCAAAGTCCAAGGTTAATAGTCCCAGATAGATATCGAATAATACGTTTATAGCAATAGGATGTGCTTCTTTAGGATCATCTTGATAACGAGCACAAACACTAAACATGATATCGGGCCTACTAGCAGTTAAGTATAGAAGAGATCCAATCATACCTCTGTACAAGGTTTGATCAACCTTCTTACCTTTCAAGTATTTATCTAGCTTGTTACCAGTTTCCATGGGAGTGTCGTATGCCTTTTCATTTTTAAGTCCAAATTTCTTGATGAGATCTCTTGTGTACTTTGCTTGGTTGAGGAAGATGCCTTCAGCACATTGTTTACTTTGAAGTCCAAGGAAGAATGTCAATTCTCCCATCATGATCATCTCAAATTTTCTTTTCATGAGTTTCTCAAATCGCTTGCATAACAATTCATTAGTAGAACAAAAAATAATATCATCTACATATAGTTGAACAAGTAAATTATGATCATGATATTTAGCAATGAATAGATTTGTGTCAATCTTACCACGCTTGAATCCCTTTTATAGGAGAAATTTAGATAGAGTTTCATACCATGCTCGTGGAGCTTGTTTGAGTCCATACAAAGCTTTACGGAGTTTGTAGACATGATATGGAAATTTGTGATCTTCAAATCCGGGAGGTTGAGTAACATAGACTGTTTCTTGAAGTTCTCCGTTGAGAAATGCACTATTCACATCCATTTGATATAGCTTGAATCTTTTGTAAGAGACATAAGCTAAGAATATCCTTATAGCTTCAAGTCTTGTCCGGGGAAAATGTTTCATCATAATCAATGCCTTCTTCTTGTCTATAGCCTTGTGAAACCAATTTAGCTTTGTTTCTCGTGATGCTTCCATTATCATCCATTTTGTTTCTGAACACCCACTTTGTACCAATCACTCCTTGATCTTTTGGTCTTGGAACTAAGGTCCAAACTTTACATCTTTTAAATTGGTTGAGTTCTTCTTACATAGCAACGACCCAACTTGAATCTTGGAGTGCTTAATCAACATTCTTGGGTTCAATTTGAGATATGAATGCAGTAAGTGCATCATAGTTTGATCTCCTTGTTTGAACACCAGAATGCAAATCACCAATGATGTTATGAATTGGGTGATCTCTGACCTCACAAACTCCTTGAGGTATATCTGGTTGAGTTGATGATTGTTGTAAGTCTTCTAGTGGTACATCATTTGTGCCATCCCAATCATAAGTAATTTGAGGGATATGTTCTTCCACATTAATGGGTGCTTCAACTTCATCTCCATTTGGACTTGCAGAAGATGTGGTAGCTTCTGGTGCTTCATATGAGGTAGATGGAGGTGCAGTTGAGGTAGATAGATTTTCTTGAGTTGATTGATTTTGTGGTTGATTTGTACCTATCTCATTAAGCTCAACAAAATCGTCAGCAACATTTAGAGCCAAATGTGGCTCAAGGAGAGAATGTTCATCAAATGTAACATGGACAGATTCTACTATCTTAAGAGTGGTTTTATTAAGTACACGAAAAGAATTTGAGTGTTTAGCATACCCAACAAATATACCTTCATCGGCCTTAGGAGAAAATTTACCTCGATATTCTTTACCATTGTAGAGAATGTAGCATTTGCATCCAAAAATCTTGAAGTAGGCAATGTTGGGGGTTCTTCCTCAAAGTTCATAAGGAGTTTTGTTGTAGGTCTTGTTGATGAGGGATCTATTTTGAGTGAAGCATGCTGTGTTGATAGCTTCAGCCTAAAAATATTGTGGTAGCTTTGCTTCAGCAATCATAGTCTTTCCAGCCTCTATCAACGTTCTATTCTTTCTTTACACTACACCATTTTGTTATGGAACTCCAGCAGCTGAAATGTTGTGGTCAATACCATGGTCATCACAGTATTGAGCAATACCGATGTTTTTGAATTCTGTCCCATTGTCGGATCGAACACTAACGATGTCATCTTTTTTTTGAGTTTGGAGCTGTCTAAAGAGCGCGGTCAAAATGTCATAACAATCATCTTTGGAGATCATTACTTCAACCCACGTGTATCTTGAATAATCGTCTACCACAACTAAAGTATATCTATTTCCTCCAATACTTGCAGTAGTGACAGGTGGTGTGTCGTTAAACCGCCAAATTAATTTATCCTACTCAAACAAGTAAAGTGGTAAGTAGAGTTCGTATCCACGGGAACAGAGATTTTACCTCTTTTAAAAAGTAACAGGTAACCAAAGAGGGGGGGGGGGGAGAATTTTTGATTTGATTAAACTACAATCTAAAAATTAACAACTAAATTAATCAGAAAATTTAAGGTTAAGCTAGAAAACTTAATGACGAGGATAAAATTGAGAAATTTAAAAATTAAACCAGCTCTGATTCAAGGGTTGTGGTGTTCTATTGTGCAAATGATCATAGGCTTCAAAATATAATTTTCGCACTCAAGTATTCAACTTTTAACTTATCCGGATAGCCAAGATAAATTATGATTTCCCTAATGTATATAGATCAAACCTAACACTCAATCAACCTTACCATTAATCAATTGGGGACACTAGGGTTCCATATTGACTAAACGATAGCATGAAATTCCTTGGAAATAGTTGAACAAAACTCAAACAATTGAGATAGCTACAATTACTAAAATCTTGATTGTAATTTCATATAAACCAAAATTGTTATGATAGCACACCAAAATCGATTTATTGCTCTAAGAAAGCTTTAGGAAATTATTAACTAGACGAGTTGTCAATTCAACTAGTAAACAAAATCCATAAAATTTAATATGAAAATACAAATACTTGAGTTAAGCGAAAACAAGATTAACACATAGCCTAACATAAGCACAATTGAAATTAACCCTTGAATCAGAATTAGTATCTTAGCCACTCATGGCTTGAATCAACTCCATCACCAAAAATTACTTTTACAAGGATAGACTTCTACTAGCTTGAAAACAAAACAGAGAATGGAGAAAAGGAGCAGCAGCGATGGGGAATTCTTCCTGCGGTGAATAATGTGTGCTTTCCCCCTTGACTGCTAGGAAATAAAAAGGGTAAAAGTCTTGACCCTACACATTCTAAAACTCCTAAATACATAATGAAACTAATTAACTAAGTCTTGAGTTCATTTAACTAAAAAAAAAAACTGCTCTCTCTATTTATTGAGTCTTCAAAACAGTTCAAAACTAACTTCTTTGCTTCCACAAATCCAAGGTGCAGCAACTCCACCAAAACTAGCCCAAAAATCAACCTTTTTGTTCCTTTTCTGCCCAAAGTTCAATTGCTCTGTCCCTATCAAAACAGCAACAAAACAAGTATAAATGCATACTATTCATAGTTCAAATGAGGGAAAAAATGATAATAAAACATAGATATATAAAGTGATATCAAATTCCCCCACACCTAAACCATGCTTGTCCTCAAGTATGTCCCAAAAATTGTCTTTTTTACATCTTGACTTACAAATTCGTACCTAATTTTCCTCAAAAATCGTTATGCACATGGGAGATTAAGTCAACACTTTCGAGGACAAGGGTCATGGATTGATTTTATTCTACAATGATACCCCCATTAACCTTAAACATGTATGGAATGCCTTTGTGACAAAAGTCAACACCTCACGAAAAGGAAAAGAAATCACACAATCGCTCCAAATGTTTGATGGGACGTGTCTAAGCACTCAATATCAAAGCATAGTGCACCATTACCATAATCTTGATAATATGTCAAGGTCTCCACGAAAAATGAACGTATGCACTTAAGGACCTTGTACGGTTGTAATGGGGCTATGGGTAAAGGTACGACGGAAGGGATATTTAGGTGAATATGTCAAGAAGATATGAAACAGAATGATTTCCAAATATGCAGCATCCAAAGATCCACTTTTCCCAAAAAATATTTACAAACCAAATCTCCAAATCTTCCACCAAAAACTTGAACACAACAAAAAACAATGCCCACTTTTTCTCATAAAATGTTTTCCCATCAATACAAAGAAGATCAAGCACATTCAATGAGGGAGTACAACTCAAGAAAACTAACACTGAAACTCTTGCCAATCATGAACTTTTCCCAACTCAAACACCAATCATATAAACTTTCACCAAATGACTTTTATTGGAAAACCACATCTCAATTCAAACTCCCCACAACAACTGAAACAAGAGCATCCAGGGAGTATCTCAGACAATCACAGTACTCTCATTTTTTTTTCTTTTTTTGTTTTTTCATCATTTTTTTTTTCTGTCTCTTATTTTTTTTTGAATCAGAGAAGAGGAGACTAACAAAAATAAGAGGGGAATATACACATAAACTACCAATACTATCTCCATGTTCCCAAACCAAAATATTCCAAATTTACATTGATTCTATCCATTGAAACCAAAAAAATTCACATACAATTCTTTTTCGCATCTCTACGCCAAAGGATTCACATTGGGAACCACAAAATAGACACAACTTTCTTTGACAGGTGTAATTATGAAAGAAATAAAACAAGCCCAACGGCGTTCACTAGGGGGTATAAAGGGTAGTTATACAAATGAAGGCCAACAAAAGGCTAATCCTATAGTCCCTTTCAAAAGTGCATAAGCCCAAAAAAAATGTCTCAACCCGGCATCAAAATCAAGTTCTAGAAGGGATACATTATGCTTGATCACACACAACAAAGAAAAAGAGAGCATAATTGTTGTGTTGCTCTATGGCCCAAAATCTCACCTAAGAAGTGTTTTGTGTGTTAACCCCGCACAATGACATTTCATCTATTCTTAAGGTCAATGAGACATATGATTGTATAATAGAAACAAGCCAATAACCTTCTCCTCTCAAGTTGTTACACTTTACCCCCCATTTGCATAAAAAATTTTGAAAAAAATTAAGCACAGAAATCGCAAGTCAAGTCACACACCCCCACACCTGCCTTTCACATTGTCCTCAATGTAGTTTTTTTTTTTTTTTTTTTTTTTTTTTTAACTATATATATATATATATATATATATATATATATACACTAGTAATAAAAAGGAGACATATTATTTAAAAAGATAAAAATAAGAAAAACAAATTATGAACAAGAAAAGAAAAGGAAAACTTCCCTGACTAGAAGCTATCTCGGAGTGCGGCGGGACGGATCAAATTTCATGAATTTGAAAAATGCATCCATCTTTGTTGACCAGCTTTCATTGAAATTTTTTTTGTCTTGCTATCGCCTCTTCTTACCTTGTGACTGCTACTTGAACTACTTCTTTCTTCATTCACTCTACATCAGCTGCAGACTTGAACTGATAAACTTCAAAAAAATTGGGCTGAAGACTCTTTGCACTTAAGCGTGATCACGCTTAAGTCTTCCTCCGCTACAGGCCTTCCTGAAACATTCCTGGAGATAATTTTTTTATCCTTCAAAACCAACAAGTTGAATCTTAAAAAATTTTTAAAAGAAAAACAAACTAAAGAAACAAGAAGTGAAACTCTTTGGGTTGCCTCCCAAGAAGCGCAACTTTTTAAAGTCGTTATGCTAGACTTTCTCCACTTTTTCATTCCCACAAGTATCGAGGTAATTCCAAATCCACCTCTTCAACGTAAGAAACACGTTCCTCTTTATGGAACAACTTCAATCGTTGTCCATTCACCTTAAACACTTTGTCTGTATCCAAACTTTTGATTTCTACCGTCCCATAAGGGAACACCTTTGTAACAATGAACGGTCTGAGACATTGGGAACGTAACTTACCTGGCATGAGCTTAAGACGAGAATTGAACAATAACACCTTGTTTCCTTCTGAAAATTTCTTTCTTATGATTGAATTATCATGGAAAAGGTTGGTTTTTTCCTTATACATCCTTGAATTCTCATAAGCCTCCAAATGAATTTCTTCCAACTCTTGTAATTGAAGCTTCCTTTGCGATCCAGATTCTCCCATGTCCATGTTACATCGCTTCACTGCCCATAATGCTTTATGTTCAATCTCCACGGGAAAATGACATGAGTTTCCAAAAACCAACCTATAGGGAGACATCCCAATAGGTGTTTTATATGCTGTCCTGTAAGCCCAAAGAGCGTCATCTAACCGAAGGCTCCAATCTTTTCTTCCCGGATTAACCGTCTTTCCCAAGATGGACTTTATTTCACGATTTGAAACCTCAGCTTGGCCATTTGTTTGTGGATGATAGGCCATAGCTACACGATGATTTACCCCATACTTCTTGAACAATGCTCCTACTGCCCTGTTGCAAAAATGAGATCCTTGATCACTAATAACTGCTCTTGGAACACCAAACCTGCTAAAAATGTTAGCTTTGAGAAATCCTACAACAGTAACAGAATCATCAGTCCTAGTGGGCTTCGCTTCCACCCACTTTGATACATAATCAACGGCTAAAAGTATATACAAATAACCACAAGATGAAGGAAAAGGTCCCATGAAATCCATAACCCAAACATCGAAAATCTCACAAATAAGAATGGGAGTTTGGGGCATCTCATTTCTTTGAGACAAAGACCCTGTTCTTTAATAACGTTCACATCGTTTACAATACCAATATGCATCCTTAAACAATGTCTCCTAATACAACCCACTATCCAAGACTTTTTTAGCAGTTCGCCTAGGACCAAATTGACCACCGCAAGCATGATTATGACAAAAGGCTAATATTGACGTGTGTTCATTTTCAGGGACACACCTTCTAACCATTTGGTCAGAACAAAATTTCCATAAATGAGGTGCATCCTATACGTAATATTTAGCCTCATATTGAATATTTTGCTTGCGTGATTTACTTAGATCACTAGGTAAAACTCTAGTAACCAAGTAATTTACAATATCAGCATACCAGGGATTCATACCTTGAAATCCAAACAATTGTTCATCGAGAAATGATTCAGAAATGGGCAATGATTCGCCCTCTCTTACTAACCTACTCAAATGGTCCGCTACAGGATTTTCAGCTCCCTTTCGATCCTTGATCTCAATGTCAAACTCTTGTAACAAAAGTGTCCACCTTATCAACCTTGGTTTAGACTCCTTCTTGGTCAAAAGGTACTTCAATGTTGAATGGTCCGAGTATACTACAACCTTTGACCCTAACAAATACGAGCAAAACTTGTCCAAAGCAAAAACAATGGCCAAGAACTCTTTTTCTGTGGTTGTGTAGTTGCAATGAGCAGGATACAAATTTCGTGAGGGATAATACATCACATGACTCTTCTTATCAACTCTCTGTCCTAAAACAGCCCCTACCGCAAAGTTACTCGGATCACACATGATTTCGAACGGAAAGTTCCAATCGGGAGGTTGAATGATTGGCGCGATTATGAGCATGTTCTTCAACTTATCAAATGCCAACTTGCAATCTTCTCCAAACTCAAAAACCACATCTTTTTGTAACAACCGAGACATAGGTAAAGCAATCTTCGAGAAATCCTTGATGAACCTGCGATAAAATCCTGCATGTCCAAGAAAAGCTCGAACTTCCCGAACATTAGTAGGATAAGGCACACTCGAAATTAAGTCAACCTTAGCTTTATCTTCTTCTATGCCCTTAGAAGATTTGTGTCTTCAGTGACCATAAAATGACACTTTTCATAATTTAAAACAAGATTTGTGTCTATGCATCTTTTCAAAACTTTGGTTAAACTCCCAAGACAATTATCAAATGAAACCCCATAAACAATGAAATGATTCATAAAAATCTCAATGCATTTCTCAGTGAATTCAGAAAAGATACTAAACACGCACCTTTGGAATGTGCCTGGAGCGTTACACAAACCAAAAGGCATTCGTCTAAACGCAATTGTTCCAAAAGGACATGTGAAAGTTGTCTTTTCTTGATCTTCTTGTGCAATTTCTGTTTGATGGTAACCCGAAAATCCATCTAAGAGGCAAAAATACTCCTTACCTGCCAATCTCTCTAGCATCTGGTCAATGAATGGCAAAGGGAAATGGTCCTTTCTTGTGGCTAAGTTTAACTTCCTTAAGTCATTAACTATACGCCATCCGTTTTGCACCCTTATTAGCACCAACTCATTATTCTGATTTTGCACCACAGTGAGGCCGGTTCTCTTAGGTACAACATGGATCGGACTCACCCATTTACTGTCAGATATGGGGTAGATTATCCCTGCATCCAAAAGCTTCAAAATCTCCTTCATCACCACTTCTTTCATGACTGGATTGAGTTTTCTTTGAGCTTCTCTCACTGGTTTTGCGCCATCTTCCAAATGAATTCGATGCATACAAATTGAAGGACTTATCCCTTTTATGTCCGCCAAAGTCCAACCGATTGCTGTTTTGTGCTCCTTCAAAACCTCGACTAGCCTCTCCTCTTGATCCTTTGCCAATTTACTTGAGATGATGACCGGCAGTGTCTCATTCTCCCCCAAATAAATGTATTTAAAATGTTTAGGCAACTCCTTCAACTCTATTTTAGGAGCCTCCAAAACAGATGGTAACAACTTTTGACGGAACAATGGAATATCAGAATTGAAATCATTTACCACTAAGATCGTTTCCATCAATGATTCTGACATCTCATGAACTTCGGCCATTTCCTCCTCAATTGCTAAGTATTCCTGCATACCAAATCTTTCACACCCAAAAGTTTCATCAAAATTATCTTGCACAAGTGAATCAATTACATCAATGGAACAAATGGAATGATTTTCACTAGGGTACTTCATAGCATCAAAAATATTGAACTTATCAATTTCCCCATCAAACTCAACGGAAAGAGTTCCCTCACCGACATCAATTTTTGTCCGGGCTGTTTTCATAAAAGGTCTGCCTAATAAAATTGGTGCTGGTCGAGTCATAGTATCATCTTCCATTTTAAGAATGTAAAAATCAGCTGGGAAGATTAACTCATCGACTTGCACAAGGACATCTTCCACAACCCCTTCAGGGTAAGCATTAGAGCGATCCGCCAATTGGATAACGAATATTGATTCTTTCAAAGGACCCAAGTTCAAAGCACTATAAATGGAGTATGGCATGACATTTATAGATGCACCTAAGTCTAGCATGGCACGCTCTATTTTCATGCTTCCAATCACACAAGGCATAGTGAACATACCTGGGTCCTTCCATTTGCTTGGTAAGTTTTTCTTTATCACGGAAGAAACATTCTCCCCCACACTTACTTTTTCATCGCTGTCACGACCCGAAATCTAGGCTCTATTTTATTAGTAATTAAATGATTTTTATTTAATTATTTGCTTATTTATTCATTTGAATTATTATTTAATTAAATATTTATGTGTGCAATTTATGTATTATAATAATTTATGCCTAGCATTTTAATTGAGTCATTTGGGTTAGTGTGGCATTGTTGGGTCTTAATTGTTTGTAGGGAGTGTAGCATTTGTGTTAGTAGAAAGGGAGGGGCCTAGATGTAACATTTTGAAATGATTTTTCCCCTACTCCCTCCCTACTCCTTCTCTTCTCCCTCACTCTTCCCCTTCACCCCATCATTTCCAGCAAACTCACTTCCTCTCTCCTCAATTGGTAAGTTTTCTCATCCTCTCACTTCTCTCTTCATTTTCTCCATCTTCCTCTCATTATCATTCATTTCTTGAAACTTGAACCTTGTTTAGATCGTCGTTAGGATCGCGTAGAATCAAAAAGATTTGAATTCCGTCAACTTTGAGAAATCCGGGTAAGTTGCTTTTCCCCCTATTTTATGCTAGAAATGCTACTCCATGTTTATTTGATGTTATGAATGCTATTTATTGCATCTTGGGTTGATTTGGGAGTGATTTGCATTTTGTTCATTTTTGGTGAAATTTTGGTATTTGAATCACCCTTGAGTGAGGTCCCTAGGTGATGTTGTTGGAGTTCTTTGGCTCAAATGGTGTAGGTACCTTAGTTCCCATCTTGGTAGTGTTAGAATTGGTAAAGATTTGGTTTGTATTGGAATTGGGGTTGTTAATGGAGGATACCCAGAAATTTGGCCGGAAATTGCCTTTCCGGGCAAGGAGGCGCGCGCATCCCTCCCTTAGGAGGCGCGCGCACCCTTAGGCCATCCTTGAATCAAGACCTTCTGTCCTTAGGAGGCGCACGCACCCATTTTTATGAAGCGCGCGCACCCTCTTATACCTTGGCGCAATTTGTCCTTCTGATCCCAGGAGGCGCGCGCATCCTCCCATAGGAGGCGCGCGCACTCCCTCCCCTGTTGAGGAGTTTATTTCCCTTTTTACCCAATCTTTCGAGGGCCACATCTTGTTCATCCGGGCTCCGTTTTAGGCGTATAAACTATCGTTTTGAAGATCTCCTTGAGCTCTTCGAGGTGAGCGAGTAGTTTTGGTTATGTCCTTGAGTTAACTGATTCTTTTGTGAATATATGAGCTATGGAATTTGATTAAGTATCATTTTGAGAAATGTGGTTCATCTTTGATGTGTTGTTTGAATTGGTTTAACTTTGTGGTAATTTAAGTGGATTGGTTCCATACTTTGGAACCTTAAGTTGTTCATTCATGCTAAATTATTATTACTTAGCATTTATTTGGAAGCCCAGCTGGCATATTTGTTGCATCGGGCGATGGGAAGGATTATAATGGCAAAGCCAAGTCCATTATAATGTTGACCATTGTTTTGCCCCCTTCTTTACCCCTTCTCCAGATTGGCCTTGGAAAGGTTAAGTCAGCGTTCCTTTGTGAATGTATCTGGCTAACGGGCATGACTTTGTGTCATGGTCCTTGTCCCTTGTGACACTTTTATGTTATTGGTTCCGGTACCGGGGTTTTCTCTTCGGCTTTCATGCTATTATGAAGATGATGATTTGTTGATTATTGAAGCTGCGCAGCGATCCTTTATTTGGATGTTCCGGTTTGGAAAACCTTGGCTATATCCTTTGTTATGTGTTTATTTCCGCTGCTATCTGTTAAGTGATAAATGCTATGTGATTTATTATTGCTTATTGCTTCTTGCATCATAGCATGTCATGTAGTTGCATTAGTAACTTATTGAGATTTATCTCACCCCTTTTCTTTTATCTTTGTTTTTCCTTAACCCCCCCCCCCAGGTTCTAAGGATTAGTCTCGCTGATCACGAGAAAGAGGACGTCGAGTGCGGATCCATTCTTTTGGGGAAAGTGGTTATAGGTTGGTTTACATTATGTAAATGTGTAACCATTTTGGGATAGTTATACCAAACAATGACGTCACTAAGAATTGTATATTTGTATTTTGTTGGGCATAAACTTGTGGAAGTTTATGATAGTTGTATTTGGTTTTTATCAAGCTTGGTTTTGTAAAACTTTGGATCATCACCTTTTGGTATCAAATGGAATTTTTAACTTCGGTATTTCACGGTTTTGGTCTTAGAGTCGACGTCCGGTTCGCGGTCTCGGGGCCCGCGGGGTCCGGGGTCGTGACAATCGCTCTTCAACTTCCTCTTATTGGTGCACATCTCTTTCAAAAATTTTGCATATTTTGGAATTTGTTTGATGGCGTCCAAAAGAAGAATGTTGATTTCAACCTTCCTGAAGGTGTCAAGTATCTCCTTCTCATGGTCCTCCTTCTTTGACTTTGCTAACTTGCTTGGAAAAAGAGGAGCAACCACATTATTAAAACTAAAAAATGACGGATTAGATTTTACCTTTTCTTTGTTTTGGGGCTCTTCTTCTTGAATATCGACCTCTACCTCCACCTTCTCATGTTCTTGTTCATTTTCCTTCCCAAGTGATTCTGATCCAGACGCTATTTCTTTCCCACTTCTCAAAGTAATAACACTCGCATTTTCTCTTGGATTGACCTCCGGTTGAGAAGGTAACTTTCCCGAGTTTTGAGCCTCTAATCTCCCAACTGTTGTTGCTAGTTGACTAATTTGAGTGCCGAAATTATGCATTCCAGCCCTTGTTTCTTGCTGAAATTGCTGAGTGTTTGTTGCTAGAGCCTTCACAATATCCTCCAATGACATTCCCGAATTCGATGATTGAGCTGGGGGATTTTGCCTTTGAAAATTCTGCTATTGATAAACTTGCGGTTCTCCTTGATTTCTGTAACTCAAGTTTGGATGATCTCTCCATGCGGGATTGTAAGTGTTGGAATAAGGATCGTATTTCCGTTGTGGTTGACCCGAAAATCCTCCCATTGCATTCACCTGCTGCGGATCCTCTTGCAAAATAGGACATCTATCTATTGGGTGGCCCACCATGGAGCAAACACCACAAACTTGAGCCTGTGAAACCTGCCCCACCACTATTTTTTCCATCAAAGCAGTCATAGCATCCAATCGTTGATCAATGGAGCTTTTGTTCACTTCATTTACTGTTTTCACAATGCCATCATTACGGGTTCCAAACTGTTGTGCATTCGCTGCCATGTTTGAGATCAAATTTCTTACTTCTTCCGAAGTTTTACTCACCAATGCCCCACCACTTGCTGCATCAATCATATTCCTATCGAAGGTAGTGAGTCCTTCATAGAAATATTGGACTAATAGCTGCTCTGGAATTTGGTGTTGAGGACAACTCAAACACAATTGTTTGAATCTCTCCCAATACTCATGCAATGTTTCCCCATGTTGTTTCCTAATTCCACAAATGTCTTTCCTGATGTTTGCTGCTCGTGAGCCAGGGAAAAACTTCTCCAAAAATTGCCTCTTCATCTCGGTCCATTTAGTGATAGAACCAGATAGAAGATAGTACAACCAATCTTTTGCTTTATCGGCTATAGAAAAGGGGAATGCCCTTAATGAAATCTGCTCTTCAGTGACCGCTTGTGGCTTCATTGTCGAACAAACCACATGGAATTCCTTGAGATGCTTGTGTGGATCTTCACCCGCTAACCCACGAAAAGTAGGCAACATGTGAATTAATCCAGATTTCAACTCAAATGGTGCATCCGTGTCAGGAGTTTGAATGCACAATGGATGTTGATTGACATCTGGATTAGCTAACTCCCTCAATGTTCGCGGAGCTGCCATTTCTGCTTCCTCTATTTCTTTCTCTTCGAAATCTGTATCGCTTTGCGAACCAGGCAAATCCAGAGTCACGTTCAAACCAGGGGATGATGTTGATGGATGTTATTTCCTAAACCTCATTTCTTTCGTTAATCTCCTTGCTGTCTTTCTATTTCTGGATCATACACTAGTTCACCTGTACGAGAAGAATGAGGCATAAACTAGAAACAAGAGATACAAGAAAGGAAAAAAAATCCCCTTTTTTCTCTACTGCAGGATACTATTTCAGCCTAAGCGTGATCACGCTTAAGTCAAAGTAGTTCTTTGCTGGAACCTTATTATTTTCATTTTTATTTTTTTTCAAAAGAAATGAGATTTCACCGTCCCCGGCAACGGCGCCAAAATTTGGTGTGTCGTTAAACCGCCAAATTAATTTATCCTACGCAAACAAGTAAAGTGGTAAGTAGAGTTCGTATCCACGGGGACGGAGATTTTACTTCTTTTGAAAAGTAACAGGTAACCAAAGAGGGGGGGGGGATTTTTATTTGATTAAACTACAATCTGAAAATTAACAACTAAATTAATCAGAAAATTTAAGGTTAACCTAGAAAACTTAATGACGAGGATAAAATTGAGAAATTTCAATATAAAACAAACTCCGATTCAAGGGTTGTGGTGTTCAATTGTGCAAATGATCATAGGCTTCAAAATATAATTTTCGCACTCAAGTATTCAACTTTCAACTTATCCGGATAGCCAAGATAAATTATGATTTCCCTAATGTATACATCAAACCTAACACTTAATCAACCTTACCATTAATCAATTGGGGACACTAGGGTTCCATATTGACTAAACGATAGCATGAAATTCCTTGGAAATAGTTGAACAAAACTCAAACAATTGAGATAGCTACAATTACTAAAATCTTGATTGTAATTTCATATAAACCAAAATTGTTATGATAGCACACCAAAATTGATTTATTGCTCTAAAAAAGCTTTAGAAAATTATTAACCAGACGAGTTGTCAATTCAACTAGTAAACAAAATCCATAAAATTTAATATGAAAATACAAATACCTGAGTTAAGCGAAAACAAGATTAACACATAGCCTCATATAAGCACAATTGAAATTAACCCTTGAATCAGAATTAGTACCTTAGCCACTCATGGCTTAAATCAACTCCATCACAAAAAAATACGCTTACAAGGATAGACTCCTACCAGCTTGAAAACAAACCAGATAATGGAGAAAAGGAGCAGCAGCGACGGGGAATTCTTCCTGTGGTGAATAATGCGTGCTTTCCCCCTTGACTGCTAGGAAATAAAAAGGGTAAAAGTATTGACCCTACACATTCTAAAACTCTTAAATACATAATGAAACTAATTAACTAAGTCTTGAGTTCATTTAACTAAAAAAAAACTCCTCTCTCTATTTATTGAGTCTTTAAAACAGTTCAAAACTAACTTCTTTGCTTCCACAAATCCAAAGTGCAGCGACTCCACCAAAACTAGCCCAAAATTCAGCCTTTTTGTTCCTTTTTTGCCCAAAGTTCAATTGCTCTGTCCCTATCAAAACATCAACAAAAACAAGTATAAATGCAAACTATTCATAGTTCAAATGAGGGAAAAAATGATAATAAAATATAGATATATAAAGTGATATCAATAAGTCCAAACAAATCCATATGAAGTAGCTGCAAACATCTTGAAGTTGAGGGTATGGTATTGCTGGAGAAAGACACTTTTGGTTGTTTGCCTAGTTGACATGCTGAGCACTTTTCATCGTGGTGATCATCTACCTTGGGTAGACCACGAACTATATTTTCTCTACCAATCTTGGAGATATACTTGAAGTTCAAGTGACTTAGTCTCTTTTGCCAAAGCCAACTATTTTCACTAACATTCTTTGCTACAAAACAGAGATTATAAGAAATACAAGAAGAATTAAAATCAACAACATAATCATTTTTCTTACGAATCCCTTTTAGCAAAGTGATGCCGGATGTGCCATCCTTGATGAGACAATTATTTGAAGTGAAGTGGTATTGCAATCCTTTGTCGCAAAACTGAGATATTGAGAGAAGATTGTGTTGAAGTCTAATGACTAGGGAGACTTCTTGGATGGTGATTTTTCCTCTTCGAATGACTCCATACCCTACAGTATTTCCTTTGATGTTTCCTCCAAAATTTACTGATGGACCTTTCTCTTCATGGACATCTTCCAATAAATCTCTATCTCCGGTCATATAACTTGAACAGCCACTATTGAGATACCATAAACTTGATTTTTCCTTGGAATGTTCAGCCATTAAGAAAAGGACCAACAAAATAGACATTTAAGAACAAGGTCCCCTTTTTATTCTTTGGGTTCCAAAGGGTTAGCAACTTTTGACAACCCATGCCTGTCTCACAGAAGGAGGGTTATGCCTTCTAGGATTGGGTGTGAATCTCAAAAGATATTCAGCAGCCTTGTGATCATATCCATCACACACAGAACAATGGTGGAAGCCACCCAACTGAGGGTTAACAAACTTCGTTGAAGTCTTGAGCACAACATCATTAACTGGTATGGATGATCTCTCCCGAACAAAGTTCAATTTCTTGAACTTGACCACATTCTTGTTAGGTGCGGTCGATCTGCCTAGAGAGGTAATTTGATCGCAGTCATTGTAAGAGTGGTAATGTTCAGGTACCTTGCTAGAGGTTGCCTCTGAGGTTGGATCATCCATGGCAATTCCTTTCATCTTCAATGCCTTGCCAGTTTGTTTCTTGGGGTAGACATAGTTGAACTCTAGTTTCTTCTTTGGTTCTTGTCCTTTACCCTTAGATACATGATGCTTAGCTTTCGACTCTTCCAAAGTTTTCTGGGTAAATTTTGCATCTCTTTCACAACAATATGTACATTTAAATTTGTCACTAGTTTGAAATCCCAAGCCTCCCTTATCACTACTAGACTTTTGGGATTCTAAGATATGATCCATAGTGACACGAGAATTGGTCCACTCATTAGTGATCATTTTGAGGTCATTTATCTCAGCAACCAATTCTTCATTCTTAACTTTAAAAATAGCATTTTGTTCTTCTAAGAAACGGTTTCTATCAGTAAGAGGAGTCATGATATTGATCTGCTCCTTAAGGAGGGTGAGTTTAGATCTTAGCAGAGCTTTCTCTGTCTTAAGCTGGGAAACTTCTTCAGTTGAAAGTGCTAAAGCTTTCTTCATGCTAGTAAACTTACTAATTACCTGTTCAGCTTTCATAAACATTTTTTCTTGTTCATCGGGGGAAATATCAAACTTGAATTGAGGAGTGGTAGATTGAGCTTCCTCACCTTGGGATTTAGTAGAGTCTTCTTTGCTGCACTCACATCACATCTTGAAAATAGAAGATCACCATTCTTTTGAACTGGTGTTAGAAATCCTTTATCAGGAAGTTCATCAGCCGTGTAACACTTTCGTTTGGGTTTTACATTTTGTGAGAAATGATTTTCATGATCATCCTTATCATCGGAATTAACAACTAAACAAATGTGACCTTATTCAGAATCCTTACCGCTTTCATCAGAATCTGACTCTATCCAGGTAGCTAACTCTTTTGTGGTAGAGTCTTCTTTAGCCACCATTCCTTTTTTGCTTTGAATACCTTAGAGTGAAGTTTCTTTTCTTCTTCATATACTCAAACTTGGGAATTGGGCATTCTGATGTGAAATGACCTGGTTTCCTGCAATTAAAACAAGCAAGATCTTCTTTCTTCTTGGATAAGTTGAAGTTCTCTTTCTTCTTTGTAGAGCTGCTCCTTGAAAACCTTGCTGGAGGCTTACTTGATGATCCGGTCTTGGTGACTTTCTGAACTTTTGAAATCTTTTTAAGAACATAGCAAAGTCATCATCATCCATATCATGTAACTCTGATGTGGAGATTTTTGGATCTTCTTCCTCGATCATTTCTTCTTTCTGAGCGACCAATGATAAGCCTTTTACTTTTCCTTCCATTTCTTCAATGTTGTGGAGCTTGATGTCAAAGACTTTGAGGTTGTCATAGAGGCTTCTGAGTGACATATCATTTAGAAGCTTGGTATCTTCAAGAGTGTTTCCTTTGTGAAGATATTGAGAACCAAGGGCAGCTAGAAAATTCACATTGATCTTTTTATTGGTAAGCTTCTTTCCAAGTGATGTGTAAGTACTCACTATTTCACAATAGCGGTCATAAGTGGCTCTAAGTGATTCACCGAGTATCTTAGCAAAGTTGTTGAATCTTATTTGAATTGCAAACCTTTTGCTTTCTTTGCAACCTTGATCTCCTTCGATGTAATCTTCAATTGCATCCCAAAGATCTTTTGCAGTCTCACATTCCATGATCTGTCGACGTTGAGACGTACTCAATGTACTCAATAGTATTCTCTTTGCTTTTACATCCATTCCAACTAATCTCTTTTCTTCATCAGTCCATTCAGCTCTTGGTTTCTTGATTGATGGTGTGGAAGCATTGGTAGCGGAATCTGGATTTGCTTCTATTGGAAAGTATGGTCCAATGGTAAGACAATCACCAAGTTGCTCGTCCATGGAATAGAAATGTGTTAGAATGCTGTGTTTCCATAAGTCAAAGTTGTCTTCGTCAAACATTGAAACATGAGTAGTTAACCGTTGTCATAGCTTTCTGACTTGCCATATTGAATCGTCACCCAAGCTGTTAAGCTTGAAAAACAAGAGTTTTATGAAAGTGTTTGATTTGATACCACTTGTTGGTCCTAAAGACACAACAAGGGTATGAAAAAAGGCAAGAGGGGGGATGAATAGCCTATTTAAAATTTCAACCTTATGCGTACTTGTAAGTACCCCGATCCGGATCGTCGCGCTTAAAATAATTAAATTGTGGAATTAAGGGGTAATTTGGGACTTAATTGGGTCATTATAGTGTTCAAGGGGTATTTTAGGCATTAACGGAATTATTTTGGAAAGGGAGGGACCTCCCGGTAATTTCCAGAGAGTCAGGACTTTGGAATTATTCCTTGAAGGCTTAAAAGGACTTCACAAGAATATCCAAAGGATCCAATTTATGCTCAAAGAATATCCAAAGGATCCAATTTATGCTCCAAGAATATCCAAAGGATCCAATTTATGCTCTAAGAATATCCAAAGAATATCCTTATTTTGCTTAGCCCCTAAGCAAGTCACAAGGCCATAATTGAGGGACTAAAGTGAAAATGTCCCCATTTGCTTGGTGCCCAAGCCCATAGTTGGAGGGCTAAAATGAAACCCCAAATTGCAAACAAGTCCCTAATTCCCACTTTAAATAGAGGCCTCCTCTACCCATTTAAGGGGGGGGGGGGGATTCTTGGAGCAAAGTTACTATGCCAAAATTATCTCTCATCCAAAATTGAGTGATTAGGGAGAGGTCATGGCTTACCTTAGATGATGGTGAATAACTACCAAGTGTAGTATCCCTCTCATCTTTGGTCTCATTGATATGATTAGTGTAAGATGGTGAGCAAACCATGTGAGTGAAATCTTAGAGTCCAATATCTCTAAGTAGGAAAAGGAAAGAAGCAAACTTGGGTCAATCAATTAATGATTTACCCCAAGCTTGCTTAAAAATCAAGTCTTTATTTTATTGTCATCTTCTTCTTCATCTCCTTCTATTTTTCCTTTTGTTGGAATATATCATTGAGTCCAAGCCTTGGAGTGATCAATGGTGCCCTTCATGTTTTATGCATGATTGTGGGTTCAAACCAAGATGATCAGGCTTGTGATATTTATGTCTTTTAATTTATGTCATTTACTTAATGCACTTTATTTCTTGTTAAACTTGGAACCAAGCCTTGATCCATGGTGCCCCTCATGATTGTGGGTTGCAAACCAAAGGATAATCTAAGGCTTGTTATGATTTTATGCACCTTACTTCAATGTTCTTTCATTTTATGTTGATTTATGTGGGTATGATCAAGTTTAGGATGGTAAAGTCTCAATCTTTACCATTCAAACTTTGATCAACTCATAATATTGTCCCTTTGGATGATAAAGATTCAATCTTTATCCACCCAAAGGTTGATTTTTGACTTCCCAAGGTTTTCCTTGGATGAATCATCCATTTGGGTGTTAAAGTTGCCATCTTTAATCATCCAAATGATGATTTGGGTTCAAACACCATGTTCATCATTTTTCTTAATTTCCCCAATTATTGCCTTGATCACACCCAAAACCTTGTGTTTTGATGATTAATTAGTGACCAAGAGCATAGGGATGATTCAATTCAAGTTTAGTGTGAGTAAATAGACCCCAAAGATGTAAAACAGTTCAGTTTCAACAGAATGTTCTGTTTCTGCCTGAAACTGGACTGTTCCTGATGAATCTGTAAAAAATTCCGGGACGATAGAAACAAGCCGTACGGCTAGTTTTGACAAAAACGTGTTTTTTTTTTCTTTCAGTTTTGCCCATTTTCTGTTAAACTGTTTGCAAAGTAACACCCTTTGTTAAATTTCTAACTATTTTCTGTTAAAAGTCCGTTTCTCCCATTTTCAAACACACACACACACATTTGTACATTTTGGTCAACAAATCTAGGGAGACTCGGTTTTCTGAGGCACTTTGAGTGAACTTCGTATAAGTTTTTCCCAAAGTGTAACGTGACCTCCAAACTCATCATCTCTAACCATTTTCATTAAATTGGGTTTAAAATTAATTTAATGTGGCGACTCCGTTTTCGTGAAAGGAAAGTTACCCGTGTTTGGCATTTCTTCCTCGTGCGAACTTTGCTTGTTTCGCCCCGAGGACGGGATCCTTACAGTGGCGACTCTGCTGGGGAATTAAATGTTCTCAAACTTATTTTTATAAGCTTTGGGGACATTTATGTGTGGGTCAAACTCCTGTCCCCGTTTGTTGACTTTGTGCCTAATTTGTGTGTTTTGTGTTTCTGTTTTGATCTTGAAGGAATGGAACTGTTCTGGAATGCAATGAACTGGGGCTTGATGATTGGAAGCTGAAAATTTGCAAAAAAAAATAATGGGACGGATGACATAGCCGTACGGCTACTTTGGAAGGGCCCACAGAATGCCCCAATTCAACGATTTTGTGCAAAGGCAGAAACATTCTAATGGCCATCTTGCTTCTTCTTGTCCAGGTTCTAATTTACAGCCTCTCCTTGTGTAAATTTACCTTCTTTTTCTTAGCAAAAAAATGGATTTTCAAAACCTTTGGTTGTGCACAACCTTTTTGTGCAAATGATTTTCAAAAGGTTGCTCTTGATGTGAAAATTTTGGTTTCAAAAACCTTTGGTTGTGTACAAACCTTCCATGTACAAATTGTGATTCTTACTTGTTAAGTAGCCTTGCTTACTTGCTTGTTCTCGTTTGTTCATATCATTGTTTGATTACTTGTGTAAATTACTTGTTCATCATACTTGTCCATACATTGCTCAAGATATTAAAATGGATTGAGAATTTCTATTTTGACTCAAAAGGGGACATAGAAAGGCGTCACACTATGCGCACTTTACCTTGCACGTTCCAAATACCCTTTAAACCCGGAATGGATGCCAGATGCAGCTCGATTGGCGCTCTTGTTCCCTTCGAGCGCGCACGGGTCCATTCCACCTCCCCTTCCGAGCCAAGTCAACCACACATGTCCATGACACACAAATACCGTGACTTTGGTTGGTTTTTGGTCTAGTTCACGTTACCACGTCCCTAATACGTGTCTGAGATTAATTGTGGCCAAGTTAATGCCCGAGTCATGACTCCTTGTGAAAGCAAGTGTGACCATGGTCAACTTTGACCCGGTCCTTGACTTATGCGTTAATATTGGCTATAATTAACCTAAGTCATGTGTTATGGATAGGGTGACACCGTGTTGTCAAGCCCTAATGAATGGTCCATACTAATCATCCTTAAGCCCAAGGATAAGATTCGAGAACCCTCATCAAAGATGAGGTTATGCCGGAAGTCCCTTAAGTCCCTAAGACGAATCTCGATCTTAACCGGGGCTTAATGATGATTGGAATGGCTCACGCATTGGGAATCTTGCGATACACTAGACCCTAGGTTCGTCTCTTTTGGTCGGTGGAAGCCGCTTACCCTATAGGACTCTCACCCGGGACAGTCCATCCTTGGGAGTGTACAAGGCAGGTGAAAAATGAGGGGTCTATAGGCGTAGTGATGGCCTCCACTGATCCAGGATTTAGAGTAGTTGTGAAAAAGAAGAGAAATTTTTTCCAACCATTTAGGAATAAAAATGCTTTTTAAGTGAACTTGAATGGATAAATAATTTCACATTGCATGAGTTTGCTCTGTTTTTGCTTCTTACCTTTGACACATCGCAGTCTTGCGTTAACAAACGTCGCTAAGTCCTTGGATGGATCCCTGTTATCCTCCAAGACATCCGTTAAGTCTTGTTAGTCTTTGGATGGATCCCCGTTATCCTCCAAGACATCTGTTAAAGTTTTGTTAGTCTTTGGACGGATCCCCGTTATCCTCCAAGACCTCTGTTAAAGTTTTGTTAGTCTTTGGACGGATCCCCGTTATCCTCCAAGACCTTAGCCAAGTTTTGTTAGTCTTTGGACGGATCCCCGTTATCCGACCTTAGCCAAGTTTTGTTAGTCTTTGGACGGATCCCCGTTATCCTCCAAGACCTTCGCCAAGTTTTGTTAGTCTTTGGACGGCAAGACCTCTGTTAAGTCTCGTAAATTCCTCAGATGATCTCCAGGACGCCCGTAAATCTTTGGATGGGTTCAAAAGATTTCCGTTAAAACCCTAGGCTGTTGCCTCCTAGGTCCCCATTGTTGAGATTCCTGTTAAAACCCTAGGCAGTTGCCTCCTAGGTCCCCATTGTTGAGATTCCTGTTAAAACCCTAGGCAGTTGCCTCCTAGGTCCCCATTGTTGAGATTCCTGTTAAAACCCTAGGCCGTTGCCTCCTATGTCCCCATTGTTGAGATTCCTGTTAAAACCCTAGGCAGTTGCCTCCTAGGTCCCCATTGTTGAGATTCCTGTTAAAACCCTAGGCCATTGCCTCCTAGGTCCCCATTGTTGAGATTCCTGTTAAAACCCTAGGCAGTTGCCTCCTAGGTCCCCATTGTTGAGATTCCTGTTAAAACCCTAGGCCGTTGCCTCCTAGGTCCCCATTGTTGAGATTCCTATTAAAACCTTAGGCAGTTGCCTCCTAGGTCCCCATTGTTGAGATTCCTGTTAAAACCCTAGGCCGTTGCCTCCTAGGTGGTCCCCATTGTTGAAATTCCTATTAAAACCCTAGGCAGTTGCCTCCTAGGTCCCCATTGTTGGGATTTCCGTTAAAACCCTAGGCCGTTGTCTCCTAGGTCCCCGTTGCTGAAACCCTAGGCCGTTGTCTCCTAGGTCCCCTCGTGAAGCCTTTGGAAGACCTCCGAGACACCCGTCGATCTTCGGATGGATCCCAGAATTCCCGTGAAGTCCCTAGGCATAGTTTCCTAGGAAGTCGGTTTTAGTCCTTGGATGGATGGATCCCCGTTATCCTCCGACAAGTCAGTCATGTTTGTTTTTAGAATTCTAAATCCGTTCGAACTACGGTGACCTGAGCCTCTCATCACGTGGGACCCCCTCCCTCGTGGTAAGGGGAACGTAGGCAACTTCGGCCCGGTCAATCCAAAAAAAAATTAAAAAAAATGTGTAAGTCTTTTACTCAAATAAAAAAAATGTGTGTGTGTCAATCCTGAAAAAAAAGGGGAAAATGTGTGAGTCTTTTGCTCAAATAAAAAATGTGTGTGTTAATCCTCATTTAAAAAAAAAAAAAGAAATTCGGAGATCAAGTTTTCTTAAAATAAAAGATCAACTCTTTTCTAAAAGGCTAATCCGCTAATGAAGCGTCTCTCTTGAACCATGGTTATAATTTCACCTTGAGGTTTAAAATGCTTAAGTCCTTTGCGGTTTTGCCCGCCTGAAACATCGACCAAGGAGCCCACATCCTAATTGGCGCCCACATGAACAAGGAGGTAAAAAACAGATTGGATCATCGTCCACGAGAAAAGGCCCAAACCTCGAAAGCCCGAAGGCGGCTACATCAATGGAAACCCGTGCCCTCGCCGAGTGCCATGCACGACATTACACACCTCGAAAGGAAGTTACCAAAAGGAGATAGCCAAAGACGAATCCGAAAATTACAATGCCGAGCCAAGTGGAGACCTCGCGACATCTTTCCCGATGACACGGAACCCGAGTTCCCCGTGGAAGACATGGAATGTGCCACCGACAACCCCTCCAACAGTCGAAGAAGGAAATGGACCATCGCACTTCATAGGAACCCATCCTTAAAAAAAAAATAAAAAAAATTGAGTCTTCCAGCCTCGTAGGATCTAGACCCTCATCAAAGTCCGTCTAGGGCTGTGCCTTTTTATTTTTACAAAGGTCCGGGTTTGGACGTGTGCGTACGAAATTATCTCAACAAAAGAGTCATTTCCATTCTCTTCTCTCTAGACTTGAGACACTATTCGCAATATACATTTACTCTTGAAATTTCCTTGCTTGTTATTATCAATTGATTGCTACGTCCCCAAAATGATGAATTGACTTCTAAGCATACTAGTCAATGACGACTCATTAAGGACGAATGGACCAAACACAAATGAAGAATGATAAATGCAAACAATTAATCTTGATGTGAATGAATGTTGTGATCAATTGGCATGAAGAAACCATTAATGGCAAGCCTTCCCTCATACACAACCCGATACACCTTTCCGAAACAAATTCTTGATGCACGTCCAAGGCATCCCAAGACGATGAAAAGGAAAGGACGTTGTTGCTCAACCACCAAGGTTCAACCGCGACCGCACGTGCGTAATTAAGCAAAGGACTTTTCAGGTCTTCAAAGTCAAAGTCGAAAGTGAGAGACATGCCACCGAGGGGCCACTAAGGAGCTAGTGCCCGAGATTGCAAGTTGGGATTAATGTTTCCCTCCTCCCTCAAAAAAAAAAAGGGGGGGGGGGAGGGGAGAGAAAAGAAAAATGAGAAAAGGGAAAGGAAATGAATATGTGGAAAGAAGGGAAGGAAATGAATAGAGTGAGTTCACCAAGAAGTTCGCCCCCAAGGGTTCACAAGAAAGGAAGCTCAACTCAAAAGGAGTTCACCACAAAATAGATGGATCTACATCAAAGGATCAACAACGTCCTCCGAGACAACGTGAGAAGAAAGCCAACTTCAGCAAAAGACGACCCAAGGCCGAACTACGACGACCTGAACTCCTCAAACTGAGGGGAACGTAGGCAACCTTCGGGTCCGGTCACAGCATGAGAAAGAACGGTCAAACCATGGCTTTCCCAAAGTAGCCAATCCTTTCCCCCTTGGTCCCATCAATGACCAATTTATCAGACAAGGACCAATTCCCCATAAACACCTTTTGATCTTGCCATTGATCGAATCTTAATCCTATTTGATCACAACATTTATACATGTTAAGGCTAATTGCTTGTTATAATCTTGACTTAATGATGAACAAGGTCCATCCAAGCAATCATTTTGATAATTTTAACCAAGACAAATTTCAAATGTCTCGACAAGTCTTCTTCTCTACATCTTAGGAAAGAGCTAAACACTTATGTTCTGTCAAGCAGGGGCTTCCTCCTATTTCATGATACAATTGAGGGACTCTCTCCCGCCTAAATAAATGCACCTGCATGTTTTCTCCAAAATACATCTTAAGTCCCCGTCCCATCGAGTCGGCTGGCTCACTCATTAAAAAAAAAAAAAGGCACCAAAAGAGTAGCCCGCTAGGTTGAAAACCCATAAGGGAGGCCTAGGCAAAGACAGGGTATGCCATAAAAGACGCAAAAAAGTAGCCCGTTAGGTTGAAAACCCGCAAGGGCGGCCTAGGCAAAAGAAAGGGTGCGTCATGAAAAAGGGATGGGTTCCTTACCTCACGTCAAAGGTCATATTGGGGCTACGCCAACGCCAAAGGTCAAAAGATGACATTGGGGCTACCTCCATAAGGACAGGGGGCTACGCCGACGCCAAAGGCCAAGAGATGACATTGGGGCTACCCCGACATCAGTAACGGCAAAGGCATGGAGCTCCCCCAATGATGACAAGGACATGGGGCTACCCCGGCATTGACGATTACAAGGACATGGGGCTACCCCAACATCAACGACGAAATGGTCCTCTACTCCCGACCACTCCTAAAGAATGGATGAAACTCCCAAGGACTTTATGCATAATAAACCTCATGGTTAAATTAAAATCAAAATTTTGACTGATATGCTTCATTAAAAGATTTGCTTTGATGAATGAATATTTTGAAAAAAATGTGTTTGCTTGCCCCCTTTCAATTCGCATTGGACGGTTGAGGGTGTATTTTAAAAGAAAAAAAAATGTGTTTGTTGTCCCCTTCCAAATTGCATTGGGCATTTGAGGGTATATTTTGTGAAAATAATGTTTTCCCCTTTCAAATTTCATTGGGCATTTGAGGGTGAGTTTTGTGAGCTTTTGCTTCGGCAGTCAGAGATGACGTAAGACCAGTTTTGTAGTCAACCCTCTCCCATAGAGCCAAGTTGACCAAACCTTTAGGATTGACCAAGTGAGAGTCAAATCCGTTGTTCTCTCGGCAGTCAAAGATGACGTAAGACCATTTTGTAGTCAACCCTCTCCCATAGAGCCAAGTTGACCAAACCTTTAGGATTGACCAAGTGAGAGTCAAATCCGTTGTTCTCCCGGCAGTCAAAGATGACGTAAGACCAGTCTTGTAGTCAACCCTCTCCCATAGAGCCAAGTTGACCAAACCTTTAGGATTGACCAAATGAGAGTCAAATCCGTTGTTCTCCCGGCAGTCAGAGATGACGTAAGACCAGTTTTGTAGTCAACCCTCTCCCATAGAGCCAAGTTGACCAAACCTTTAGGATTGACCAAGTGAGAGTCAAATCCGTTGTTCTCTCGGCAGTCAAAGATGACGTAAGACCAGTTTTGTAGTCAACCCTCTCCCATAGAGCCAAGTTGACCAAACCTTTAGGATTGACCAAGTGAGAGTCAAATCCGTTATTCTCCCGGCAGTCAAAGATGACGTAAGACCAGTCTTGTAGTCAACCCTCTCCCATAGATCCAAGTTCACCAAACCTTTAGGATTGACCAAATGAGAGTCAAATCCGTTATTCTCCCGGCAGTCCAAGTGGACGTAAGACCAGTTTTGACCCGAAGCGGTTATGTTAGGTTAAGAAAACCTTTGTACCCGGAGTGGTCATTTTAGGTCAAAGCCTTTGCCCGGCAGTCCCCAAGTGATGTAAGCCCATAGGAGATAAGAAAATTTAGGTCCCCCGCGCGACCCGGAGAAAAATTAGGCGGTCCTAGACGTAAGCCCATGTTGACCCAGTTGACCAAGTGAGAGTCAAGCCCTTTTTGAGAACGTTTAGGTCCTCGCCACCCTTGTTGAAAAAGCTTAGGTCCTCCGAGTGACCCTTGTTGAAAAAGCTTAGGTCCCCAGGTGACCCTTTTAAGATAAAAATTAGGTCCCCCGCGTGACCCATTTTGAGAAAAGTCTAGGTCCCCCATGTGACCCATTTTGAGAAAAGTCTAGGTCCCCCGAGCGACCCTTTTGAGATAAAATTTAGGTCCCTCGAGCGACCCTTTAAAGATAAAACTTAGGTCCCCCAAGTGACCATTTTGAGAAATGTTTAGGTCCCCCGCGTGACCCATTTTGAGAAAAGTCTAGGTCCCCCGCGTGACCCATTTTGAGAAAAATCTAGGTCCCCCGAGCGACCCCTTTTTGCGATAAAATTTAGGTCCCCCGAGCGCTCCTTTTATGATAAAACTTAGGTCCTCCGAGTGACCATTTTGAGAAAAGTATAGGTCCCCCGCGTGACCCATTTTGAGAAAAGTCTAGGTCCCACGAGCGACCCTCTGAGACAAAAATTAGGCCGTCCGTGACTTAAGCCCTGCAAAGATGATTAGAAAAATTAGGCGGTCCTTGACGTAAGCCCATGTTGATCTGGTTGACCAAAAGAGTGTCAAGCCCCGACTTTGACTCATTGAGAGTCAAATTGAATGTCCAAGAAAATTAGCCGTCCCTGACGTAAGCCCAGTTAAAAATTATTTGATTGACCAAAAGAGAGTCAAATCCCGATTTCGACCAAATGAGTGTCGAGAAAATCTCTTCGGTTGACCAAAGGAGAGTCAAGCCCCGACTTTGACTCATTGAGGGTCAAATTGAATGTCCAAGAAAATTGGCCGTCCCTGACCTAAGCCCAGCAAAGATGAGAATTAGGTCTCCCGAGCGACCATTGTAAGACGAAAATTAGGTCCCCCGAGCGACCGTTTTGAAATAAGTATTAGGTCCCCCGAGCGACCGTTGTGAAATGAAAATTAGGTCCCCCGAGCGACCGTCTTGAGATAAGAGTTAGGTCCCCCGAGCGACCGTTGTGAAATGAAAATTAGGTCCCCCCGAGTGGCCCCATGTGAAACAAAATCTAGGTCGCCCGGATGGCCCATCTTGAGAAAAAACTTAGAATGAGAAGGGCGGTCCTTGACGTAAGCCCATGTTGACTTAGCCTCTGACCAAATGAGTGTCACGCCCGAACCTCGCCTCTGACCAATTGAGTGTCATGCCCGAGTCCCTGCCTCTGACCAAATGAGTGTCACGCCCGAACCTTGCCTCTGACCAAATGAGTGTCACGCCTGAACCTCGCCTCTGACCAAATGAGTGTCATGCCCGAGTCCCTGCCTCTGACCAAATGAGTGTCACGCCCGAACCCTGCCTCTGACTAAATGAGTGTCACGACCGAACCTTGCCTCTGACCAAATGAGTGTCACGCCCGAACCTTGCCTCTGACCAAATGAGTGTCACGCCCGAACCTTGCCTCTGACCGAATGAGTGTCATACCCGAACCTTTGCCTCTGACCAAATGAGTGTCATGCCCGTACCTTTGCCTCTGACCAAATGAGTGTCATGCCCGAATATTTGCCTCTGACCAAACGAGTGTCACGCCCGAACCTTGCCTCTGACCGATTGAGTGTCATGCCCAAATGCCTTAGCCTCTGACCAAATGAGTGTCATGCCCGAACCATTTAGCCTCTGACCAACCAAGAGTCATGCCCATTCCTTTAAGTCAACCATCTCCATAGAGCTAAGTTGACCAAGTTCCTCACCCGACCTTGAACGGTCACCCTTATGGTTTGAGATGCCAAGTTCCTCACCCGACCTTGAACGGTCACCCTTATGGTTTGAGACGCCAAGTTCCTCACCCGACCTTGAACGGTCACCCTTAGGTTTGAGACGCCAAGATCCTCACCCGACCTCGAACGGTCACCCAAAGGTTTGAGACGCCAAGTTCTCCACCCGACCTTGAACGGTCACCCTTAGGCATAAGACGCTAAGTTCTCCACCCAATATCGACGGTCGCCTATAGGTTTGAGTAGCCTTAAAATCTCTCACCCTTTTCCAGAACTACGACCGGCTTGATTCCCTCGGATAGGGATACGTAGGAATCCTTTAAAGATAAGGGTCCAGCCACTTAACCACCTTGGTCACCATCTCTCCCATCTTGGTAGCTCGCCGGATCGGGATTCTGTCTTTTGTCGACAACCCCGCTTTCTTCGAAAGCACCGTTGCCGAGGGGCTCTATAAGTACCCCAATCCGGATCGTCGCGCTTAAAATAATAAAATTGTGGAATTAAGGGGTAATTTGGGACTTAATTGGGTCATTATAGTGTTCAAGGGGTATTTTAGGCATTAACGGAATTATTTTGGAAAGGGAGGCACCTCCCGGTAATTTTCAGAGAGTCAGGACTTTGGAATTATTCCTTAAAGGCTTAAAAGGACTTCACAAGAATATCCAATTTATGCTAAAAGAATATCCAAAGGATCCAATTTATGCTCAAAGAATATCCAAAGGATCCAATTTATGCTCCAAGAATATCCAAAGGATCCAATTTATGCTCCAAGAATATCCAAAGAATATCCTTATTTTGCTTAGCCCCTAAGCAAGTCACAAGGCCATAATTGAGGGACTAAAGTGAAAATGTCCCCATTTGCTTGGTGCCCAAGCCCATAGTTGGAGGGCTAAAATGAAACCCCAAATTGCAAACAAGTCCCTAATTCACACTATAAATAGAGGCCTCCTCTACCCATTTAGGGGGGGGGGGAGGATTCTTGGAGCAAAGTTACTATGCCAAAATTATCTCTCATCCAAAATTGAGTGATTAGGGAGAGGTCATGGCTTACCTTAGATGATGGTGAATAACTACTAAGTGTAGTATCCCTCTCATATTTGGTCTCATTGATATGATTAGTGTAAGATGGTGAGCAAACCATGTGAGTGAAATCTTAGAGTCCAAGATCTCAAGTAGGAAAAGGAAAGAAGCAAACTTGGGTCAATCAATTAATGGTTTACCCTAAGCTTGCTTAAAAATCAAGTCTTTATTTTATTGTCATCTTATTCTTCATCTCCTTCTATTTTTCCTTTTGTTGGAATATATCATTGAGTCCATGCCTTGGAGTGATCAATGGTGCCCTTCATGTTTTATGCATGATTGTGGGTTCAAACCAAGATGATCAAGGCTTGTGATATTTATGTCTTTTAATTTATGTCATTTACTTAATGCACTTTATTTCTTGTTAAACTTGGAACCAATCCTTGATCCATGGTGCCCCTCATGATTGTGGGTTGCAAACCAAAGGATAATCTAAGGCTTGTTATGATTTTATGCACCTTACTTCAATGTTCTTTCATTTTATGTTGATTTATGTGGGTATGATCAAGTTTAGGATGGTAAAGTCTCAATCTTTACCATTCAAACTTTGATCAACTCATAATATTGTCCCTTTGGATGATAAAGATTCAATCTTTATCCACCCAAAGGTTGATTTTTGACTTCCCAAGGCTTTTCCTTGGATGAATCATCCATTTGGGTGTTAAAGTTGCCATCTTTAATCATCCAAATGATGATTTGGGTTCAAACGCCATGTTCATCATTTTTCTTAATTTTCCCCAATTATTGCCTTGATCACACCCAAAACATTGTGTTTTGATGATTAATTAGTGACCAAGAGCATAGGGATGATTCAATTCAAGTTTAGTGTGAGTAAATAGACCTCAAAGATGTAAAACAGTTCAGTTTCAACAGAATGTTCTGTTTCTGCCTGAAACTGGACTGTTCCTGATGAATATGTAAAAAATTCCGGGACGATAGAAACAAGCCGTACGGCTAGTTTTGACAAAAACGTGTTTTTTCCAGTTTTGCCCATTTTCTGTTAAACTGTTTGCAAAGTAACCCCCTTTGTTAAATTTCTAACTATTTTCTGTTAAAAGTCCGTTTCTCCCATTTTCAAACACACACACACACACACACACACACACACATTTGCACATTTTGGTCAACAAATCTAGGGAGACTCGGTTTTCTGAGGCACTTTGGGTGAACTTCGTATAAGTTCTTCCCAAAGTGTAACGTGACCTCCGAACTCATCATCTCTAACCATTTTCATTAAATTGGGTTTAAAATTAATTTAATGTGGCGACTCCGTTTTTGTGAAAGGAAAGTTACCCGTGTTTGGCATTTCTTCCTCGTGCGAACTTTGCTTGTTTTGCCCCGGGGACGGGATCCTTACAGTACTCAATAAATTTTGCGGTCACTTAGAAACCACTAGTTCAAGAGTAATATGCATAGCGGAATTTTTCGATGAAATAAGTTAAAGGTGTTTTTGAATGAATAAGTGCGGTAGGTAGAGTTGCGGTAAGTTGAAATGCGGTAGGTTAGAGTACGGTAATTTAGAGTGCGGTCACCTGAAATGAGGTCAGCTGAGTGAGGTAGGTTGAGAGATTGAAAGATGGTGTCTTAGAAGTTTGGCAAATGATAAGTTAGACAGATTTTAGCTTAGGCAATGTGGTAAACATACAAACACAATTCATAATAATTTGAATATCTGAAAAGATCAAAACACTAAACGACAAACAAGATTAATATGAACAGTAAGAATAATAAGAACAAGTGCTGAAAGTAAATTTGCAGAAATGTAAAGAGCAGTAAGTAAATGACATAAGGATTTGGAAATGTTCGATCTGTTAAAAGATCTACGTCCTTTACCAAGATGGTCAGTCTTGGATTTTAAATGGAGGTTTATATTGATTCTTCCTTGAGTACAGATTACAGAGATGAAGCTTTGAATCAACAACCTATTTTCTATGAAGATCAAATCCTAGACTTAGACCAGTGTATCCCTAATGATGCAATCTATGTGATTGATCAATCGGGGTGAGTGTCTGTGTTAAGAATCACAAGCTCTTTGAAATCTATATGATTTAGAGCCTATTGAATCTTATGTGTTACAAGGCTTGAGATTTGTAGATGAAGGTTTCTGGAGTTGTTGAAGACTAGAAAGTTGTGCTTGAAGATTCGAAGGATTCTGGAAATCTTGAATATGATCTTCAATCACCAAGTATTTCAACAACAATTTCTCTCTTGTAATCTCAGCAACGCTCAATGAAGAACTTGTAGACACCCTGCCTTGGACCGTACACCCCGATTGCTTACATAGTATTTTTATTTAACTTATTTTTGTTAATTTCTGTTACTTCGGTTAAGTTCTTAACTGATTCCGTTAGTTTTGGACTAAACTTCACAACAGAGTTAAATTTTAGGGTCATTCTGTCATTTTACCTGCGGGCGCCTCCGGCACTGCCAATGGGCCGCGCACGCGTCTCGTCCCTAAGACGGGACTCGCGCGCTTCCCATTTTGGCAGTTACGAATTGCAGTTTTTTACCTCCTTTTTCTTGATAAAAAAAACTCCTTTTTACCTCCAAGTTCATCCCCCCTAGGTTTGTAACTCCCAATCCCATATTCTTAGTCTTTTCCCTAAAACCAAATATTCTATCTTTATTTGATTTTCTTTTCTTTTCTTTTCACTAGTGTTACTCCCGTGCGATGCACAGGTCATAACACGTGTAACGACCCGAAAACCCGCCTCTATTTTCGTAGTAATAAATATTTAATTATTTATTTATTTCTTATTTATTTATTTGAATTATTTATTTATTTAAATAATTATGTGTGCATTTTGTGTTTCATAATATTTTATGCCTAGCATTTAATTGGTTATTTGTGCTAGTGTGGAGTGTTGGGTCTTAGTTGTTAGTGGGGAGTATAAGATTATTGTGTTAGTGTGTAGGGGAGGGGGTCTATGTGTAAATTCTTTAAATCATCCTACTTACTCCCTCCATCACCCCTCTCCTCCCTCACTCCCTCATTTCCCAGCAAACTCTCTCTCTCTCTCTTCCATAGCTCAAAAAGGTAAGATTTCTCTCTCCCTTCTCTCTTCATTTTATTCCTCTTCCTCTCATCTTTTCTTAGTGCTCATTTTATGAAATGTGCTTGGATCGTCGATAGGATCGTAGGGAGCTAAGAATATTCGAATTCCGTCAACCCTGAGAAATCCGGGTAAGTTGCTTTCCCCCCATTTTATGCTAGAAATGCTACTCCATGTTTATTTGATGATATGAATGCTATTTATTGCATCTTGGGTGGATTTGGGAGTGATTTACATTTTGTTCATTTTTGTGAAAATTTGGTATTTGAATCATCCTTGATTGAGGTTTCTTAGATGATGTTCTAGGAGTTCTTTTGGCTTCCAAGTGGTGTGGGTACCTTAGTTTACATATTGGTAGTGTTAGTCTTGAGTTTGGCTTACAATGGTGAAGATTGGGTTTGGTTTGATTTTGGTTGGAAAAAATGGAAGAACCCAGGAATTTTAGCCGGAAATTGCCCCTCCGGGCAAGGGGGCGCGCGCACCCTTTGGGAGGGGGCGTGCGCACCCTTATGCCCTTTGTTAAATAAACCTTCTGATGACCAAGGGCGTGCGCACCCTTTCCACGCGTGCGCGCGCACCCTCCCCTTGGTCCTTTTGCATAAACCTTCTGATCACGTAGGGCGCGCGCACCCTTTCTGCGCGGGCGTGCGCCCCCTCCGCTCTACAAGCCCTGAGCTTCATCCTCTTGTACCTTTCGTACACAATCTTCAATAGTTCATAACTCCCTCATCCGGACTCCGTTTTAGGTGTATAAATTATCGTTTTAAAGCTCTCCTTGAGCTCTTCGAGATGAGTGAGTAGTCTTGGTTGAGTGCTTGAGTTAACTGGATCCTTTGTGATCAAATGTGATATGGGAATTGTGTTATCATTGTTGAGATTATTGGAACACTTTAATTGTGTGTTGCTGGTTCATTTCACTTTCTTGGTGACTTCTTGATAAGGTTCCCTACTTTGCAATCATGAGATGTTTATTTGAGCTAGTATTTATTACTTGGCATTTATTTAAAAGTCCTGCTGGTATTTGTGGTTGTGTCGGGCGATGGAAATGATTATAATGGCAACGAGCCGAGTCCATTATAATGTTGACCATTGTTTTGCCCCATTATTTCCCTCCTCCAGATTGGCCTTGGATGTGAGATGAGCTAGCTCCTTTCTTGGGAACAGTCTAGCTATTATAAGGGGTTGTGACTTTGTGTCGTATACTCAGTTATCGTTTGGTTATTGGTTCCGGTACCGGGTTTTCTCTTCAGCTATTATGCTGCTATCGTTGATTGGTTTATCGGCTCTTGGATGCTGCTTATTGATGCTTCTCTTCGATGCGGCCCTATCGTCATTGATCAGATTGTTATATCCTTTGTTGGGGAAACCTTGGCTCAGTATCCTTTGTTACTTGTTTATTTCCGCTGCTATCTGTTAAATGATATTTGCTACGTGCTATGTAATATTATTATTATTATCTATTGCATCTTAGCATGTCATGTAGTTGCATTAGTAACTTATTGAGATTTATCTCACCCCCTTTCTTTTATCTTTGTTTTTCCTTAACCCCTCCCCAGGAGGAAAGGATTAGGATTTGCGGATCGAGGAGGACGTCGAGAGGATTGAGATTTTGGGCATGTTGTTATTGATCGGTTTGCATTATTTAAATGTATAACCTTTTGGGGATAGTTTTACCAACAATAACGTCATTAAGATTTGTAATCTTTTGTATTTTTGGTGTAAGCTTGTGGAGCTTATACTAGTAGTATATTGTTGTTGTTAACTTGGATTTCTAAAACTTTGTTTTAAACCTTTTGGGTATAAAAATGGAATTTTTATCTTCAGTATTTTGGTGTATTGTTGTAAGTCGACGTCCAGCTCGCGAGTTCCGGGCCCGCGGGGTCGGGGTCGCGACAACACGTTATTTATTTATAAAAAATCATTAACATAAGAAACCATATAGTACAACTTAGTAATGAAAGATAATTAAATATTTATACATAATAATAACTAAAGTATTTACATGAATGAAAATGTTACATTTGTTATTGGCACACAATATAACATACTATAAATAAATGTGAAATTCTAGAGAAAAAATTGTTTTACACTTGCTTCAGTGTAAAATATATTTTTATCTCTTAATGTAAAACAGAATCTCTCTACGTAAGACATATTTTACACATCTCTTAGTGTAAAACAGGTTTTTCATAAGACTAACATTAAATAATAAAATTTTGATTTTCATAGGAATGATTAAATCAATATAAGACTATTGCTCAAAGTTTAATGTCACATTTCTACATTTTAGGCTTAAACAAAGCATGGCTAGTGAAACAATTGTTCATTTCCTTAAAAAGTTTCAATAATCAAACGCGAAGATCATTTTGGGACGGAGGAAGTACTGATTACATTAATACTTATCTGGATCCTAAATATATGAGATAATGAACATTATTATTTTCCTTAATATTCCATACCATATAAAATAATTAAATCAACCATTTACCACAAACTTTGACCGTGTAATCATTATTTGCAGGTTATCTCCTTTCCAAGAGTTGAAATTAACAACTTTTTATTCTACCATATTCATATCTTACAAAACATATGTAATTAAATTTCAATAAAATCATACCACAAAAGATATTACTGTCCCTTTAAAATATCATTAATTAAATGAATTAAATTTATCAAAAGCAAATATAAAGGAACAAAAACAAATGAATCCTGTAGCCCATGTAATTTCTAGAATAATATCATAAAAATTAATAAAAGCAATAAGTATAAAAACTGAGAGTAAAACACCCATTAAAAAATAACCAAAACAAATGATATACTCCTTTAATTTTAAGAAATTACATTAGTTGCTTCTACAACCTTAACTGAAAAAAAAAGATTAAATAAATTTGATCCATTAATAAACTGGAATGATAAGTGAATCCTTAACAAGCATCCAAGTAGGCATAGGAAGCCAAACAATACATTTATCTAAAAAAAAATAAGGAAGAAGAAGAAGAAGAAGAAGAAGAAGAAGAAGAAGAAGAAGAAGAAGAAGAAGAAGAAGAAGAAGAAGCAACAAACAGTATTGTTAATCGAAATTCAAGCAATAAACAATATTGTTCACTTCTTCAGCAATTTCTTCTTTCCCAGACAACTGCAAATTGAAAATAGGGCCATTAATAAAAGATTCACATTTACATTCTTACCTTCGTGTTTCGTCGCTCATCGTCGCCGCCCCATTGTGATCCACCATCATTCTCTCTCGATTTCCCTATTTATAATCACATTTGAGAGTCTCTCTTAATCTTTTTTTTGGATCTCTCCAACTATGGTTCAGATTTGAGTCTCTCTCCACCACCATCACCCATCGTCGTCGCCGCCACCACAAATCGAAGCACCACAAAAGTCATAACATTCTTCATAATCCCACAAATTGAAACAGTCTTAAACTAATATCAAAAGATTTGAGATAAAATACCTTAACACATATAATCTTGAATACGAACTGTTTAAATCCATAACATATATGATCAATACCCATTTCACCTTCACTATCGACCTGTACGAAGGTAAATAAAGCATTAGATTTAATTTTTTTATTGTTTGTGTGCGTTTTGGTGCTTAACAATGTGTGCATATGTGTGTGATTTTCTCTCTATTTGTGTGTGTTGTGTGTACCGTGTAAGTAGATGGAAGAGACGTTAGGGAGAGTTGACGTGACCATAGCCGGTTAACCGCCGGTTAGCCGGTTATAACCGGCGGTTTGGAAAACCTACTTAGTCTAACCGGAACCGAACCGCCTAACCGTGCATAACGGTCACGGTTTACCGGTTACCCCCCCCTCCCTTTTTTTCAAAACAATTTTATTAACAGTTTTTTGTTTAAAAAAAAAAAACACTTCATTTTTTAAAGGGTTTTTTTTTTTCAAGTAAAAAAAATATTTAAACTGTTTTTTTAACAGTTTTTGTAAACAGTTTTTTTTTTTTTTTAATAACAGTTTTTATATAAAAAAAGGGGTGTTACCCCCCTTTTTTTTAAAACAGTTTTTTTTTGTTTATTTTTTAAGTTAAAAACTTAAAATGTATAACACAATTTTTTTAAGTAAAAAAAGGGACGGTACCCTTAAATTTTATTAATTAAAATTAAAATTACAAAGAGGGGGACAACCAATCCTTGCCCTTTTATAATTAAGGGAAGAAAAAAAATTGAGCCTTACCTCAACTAAACTATTACTATGAAATAAAAACAAACCTATTCTAAAAATTAAAATAAAAACTATCTAATTTCCGTCTCCTTCCGAACTTCCCATAGAGTCTTCCAAGTCGTTTGAAATTGTAGATCTACTAAATCCTCTTCATAAGGCATATCTTGCTCCCGCTTTTTCGCTCTAACCCAATCACCAAGTAAGAGTTGATTTTCCAAATTTTCAACCGTTATTTGGGAACGTCTTGCATCCAAAACATTTCCTCCTACACTAAATGCCGATTCGACCGCCAGGGTTGAAGCGGGAGAAGCTAAGACTTCTTTTGCAATTAAAGAGAGTATGTGATAAGTTTCTTGCCTTTGTGACCACCACCTCAAAATATCAAAAGTAGTTGGATTTGAAGTGTTTTGTACAACTTCATGTCTAGTAGAGAAATATGCTTCCAACTCGTACGGAATGCTAGAGGTAGTTGAAGAAGAAGCCGTTCTAGGACGTTTTTGGGAATAAATTTCATTAACAAAACTATATGGATCGTCATCCTCCTCATCTTGTGTAGCAATACCAATATCTTTATTAGGACTTGAGCCATATTGAGAAGGATTTCCATGAATTACACTATACTCATTATAAAGAGTCACCAAATCATATTTTGTATTTTCAACAATAATCGTCGGGTTTTCGTAGAATCCATCCCCATTGGGGTATAAATTCGCATAATATAACGTTATTATGCGAACTAGATCTGTCAATTTAACACGGGGTTCCAACAACTTTGCAACTAAAAATAGAGACGAAATATTATCAAAATATTTGAGCCACTTTTCCCTCATGGAAGCAATGCTTATGTTTAAAATGTTGCACTTTTGTAAATTTTTAAAACTTCGAACAATTGCAACACATTGCTCAAGTACCAAAACGGAAGTTGGATAATAAACTCCCGACAAAGCCAAAGTAGCGGTATTGAAAATCTTTAATAATTGACATAAATTAGTGTAAGCGTTCCATTGATAAGAAAATAAAGGAATATCATGGCCCATAGTAATAAAAAATTATATGAGATGCTCTTTATACTCAAAACCATCAATTAACATTTTATAGGTAGAATTCCACCTAGTCGGAACATCAATTGAAAAATATTTTTCGGGAAGACCCTTACTTCGTAAAAAATTGATCCATTTTCTTGTAAATTTTTTTTTTTTTTTTGCAATAAAATAAAGAGCCTCTCTAATGGGTTTAACATATTTCTCTAACGCATCCAAACCATCTTTAACACATAAATTTATGATATGACATAAACATCTAATGTGAAAATACTTACCCCCAAGTGACGGTTGACAAATTTGCATCAACTCCGGTATACTAGCGGTATTAGCACTAGCGTTGTCGAATGAAATACTAAATATTTTTTGCAAAAGACCATATTTTGCAAAAATGGCGTGAAACTTTATACAAATATTTTCCGCGGAATGAGGTGGTTCAAAACTTTCATATGCAATTAATATTTTTTGTAGAGTCCATGATTTATCGATCCAATGGCATGTAACACCCAAATAACTATTTCATTGCCAATGATCACTCCAACCATCGGCACAAATTAAAACTCCTTGATCTAATTTTGTTAAAACATCAATTAAAAAAAATTTATATTCCAAAACCACCTTTTTAATATCGCCTAAGAGAGTCGTACGTGGTACTTTGGAGGCGGCGGGATTTAAAGAAAATTTAATAAACTTTTAAAAAAAATCATCATCCGCAAAGTTAAAAGCAAGCCCTTTAACACACACAAATTTGCACAATTCTTTTCTATAAACGACATTATTAAATTTAAGGGGAAATGACAATTTAGGATCCAAAGTTTAGGGGGTGTGTGCCAATAGGAGTCTGATGTATCAATTTTATCAATTTAGGGTCCAAAGTTGCAAGAGTTGTGCAGGTTAGGGTTTTTTAACGATTCTGTTAACAGAATTTAGTTAAGTCAAATGTGTTTTGCACTTGGACTTAAGTGGAGTTTGTTTTGAATATATGGATGGTAATATCGTCATTTCAGACAAAGATTTTTTTTTTTTTGAAATATTAAATTTTATTTTCTTATATTAAATAATCTAATAGTTAAAACGTTATTAAAATACTTTTTCAATAAAAAAAATAAAAAAATATATTCATTTAGAATCACTATAAAATAAAATGTATAATTTTTAAAAAGAAAAAAGTGTAAAAAAATTATATTAAAAAAACACTTATTTTTTTAAAAAAAATGAAGAAAGTGGGGATCAGACTTTTTTTTGTGTGGTGGTGGTTAGTATTGTTCATTATTAATATTAGCATTCTGATTATTTCAGTTTATCATAAAATTATTTTTAAATTTATTAATAATTTTCCTTGTTTATAACTTCATGTTTTGTGTTTCAAAAAAAAAAACCGCTTTAATTTTTATTTGCTTTTTTTGATTTATTAGTATTTTGAAAATTAATTAAAATTATTCAAAATAATAATAATAAGAGTAAATGACAATTTAGGTTCTACTGTATAAGGGATATGTGAAACGACACAGCCTAGACGAACATCCAAAACAAACTTCAGTTAAGTGCTTCTGTTACTTAACTGGATTTTCTTTACAATTTAGTCCAAAAACCCTTAATTGACTAACGTTGTCAACTTTGGACCCTAAATTGACAAAATTGATACTTCAGACCCCTATTGGCACACACCCCCTAAACTTTGGACCCTAAATTGTCATTACCTCTAAATTTAAATAAGATCGAAGACGTACCTTGGGTGTTAGGTTGAGCAAATTGTAATTGAACTTGATCACTATCAATCCCAAGTTTTTCGGGATGTGTTGATCTCAAGTGAGAGTTCAATGTTCCATGCCCATTACCTTTTGTGAACGGGTAAGATTTGGTACAATAGTTGCATTCCGCTCGAAAATGTACAAAGTCGTCGGGGTCAATTTGTACTTTTCGGAAATGGATCATGAAAGTGTCGGATTTGGATTCTCGTTGTTGACGTTTCCCCCGACCACCTCTTCCCACGCCCCGAGCTCGACCTCGGCCGGCCCTACCACTTTGAGCAACATTTTCTTCAACATTTTGCTCACTTTCGTCAAAATGTGGCTCAAATTCTGGGTTAGGGGAGGAAGAATCAACATGTTCCTTGCCGCTCCTTCGAGATGAGGCCATTTGTTAAAAAAACTAACTGAAACTGTTTGAAACTGACTGGAAATCGCTAAAAAACTGATTGAAAATGGTGAAAAACACAGATTTTGTTAAAAAAAACTGACTGAATCTGTCAAAAAACTGACTGGAATTCTAAAAACTAACTGGAAAACATTTTGAAACTGACTGGAAATGGTTAAAAAAGTGACTGAAATTTTTTGAATAAATTAGAAAAGTGATTTCTTTAAAAAATACTAACTGAAACTGTCAAAAAACTATCTGGAATTCTGAAAACTAACTTGAAAATGTTTTGAAAATGACTGGAAATGGTTAACAAAGTGACTGGAATTTTCTGAATAAATTAGAAAAGTGATTTTGTTAAAAAACTAACTGGAAATTGTTAAAAAAAACTGACTGGAATTCTGCAAACTAATTGGAAATATGAGAGAGTGTGAGAGGCTTAGGAATTAGTAGAGAGAGAAAGAGTATAGAGAAGGTGTGGAACTAAAATGCTAGGAGGGAGGAGGTATTTATATGTAAGCAATTTTTGACATTTTTTTTTCATTTCTGGCAGAAAGTTAACTGAACTAACGGCTAGTTTGAAAACTAGCCATTTTTGGATAGTGTCAGACATGGGGAAGTGGGGGGGGGTGCAAAAAGTGGAAATGTAGCCGTTAACCGGTTAACCGCCGATTTTATAACCGGTTTAACCGCCGGTTTGTTTCACAGTTACTAACCAGTTTATAACTGGCGGTTGACCGGTTTTGAGAGTGACCTAACCGAAACCGGACCGGCTAAATACGGTTGACGGGTGAACCGGTTGCCGGTTAACCGGTTTTGACCGGTTAAAAACCGGCGGTTAGCCGGTTTCCGGTTTTTTTGTCACGTCACCCTTCAACATTTCAAAAAATGCCTCGAGCATTGTGAGTTCTAGAGTGTTCAGCCATACTTCTTGTGAATTCATTGCCATTTTATATTGGAACAATTATATTTATGCCACAAAGCTTAGAAGGTAAGCTAGTCTACCATTTCTACGGGTTTACAACACGTGGCATCATGAGCTAGGAAGTAAATGTAAACAGCAACCTTCTCTTACTCGACACACCATTTCCCCACACACGTGTCACCATTTTCCATTTAAAGATTTTGTGTGGCCCACTTACTAATTGTGGAAAGTTTATCTTGCTTTTATATTGTTATAGATTATTTTATTTCTCTTTATTTTCTTATTGGTTGAAAGATCATATTTTCCTCTCTTTTTCACCTATAAAAACCTTCTCATTTTACCTTAGAAAGGGACTTTTTGACCTCAACCTTGTAATTCAACTTTCTCTACACCTAAACTCTACACAAATTCTCTCAACAACATTTCTCTACAAAAACACTACACAAAGTGTTGCACAACAATTTCTCTACAACAACTCCATCTCCAAGTTAAAGTTTGAAGTTCTTCTTTTCTAAAGGTACTTTATTCTACTTCTCTTATTTTACTTGTCTAGTCATTGTATGCAATCCCCATAAAAATGGAACATAACCAAAAATGCCACTTCACTATTGAAGTTTAGCCAAGATTATATTCCAACATTCTAAACTCCATTTTTATTTACCATTCATTTCTTAATGTAATTGTTTGACATGTAATTGTTGGCATAAATCAATAAAATTATTTACCTTTTTATTTCCCCTTTCTTTTCATTGTAATTGTTAACACGTTTTATATTAATACAAGAAGGACTTTTAGCATTAGAACACCAATAGTAGCAAGACCGGCTTAAGCCGGGGAAAATGAGTGTTTAAGTACTTCCCATTCCGTCACCTAACCCCCGAACCCTTCTCTTCCCGAATCTTTGGTCTCGTAACATAAATTAGGCTATCTTTAGGTTTTTCTTATGTTCCGTTAATAACATAGGTGGCGACTCTAACAATTAAAACCAATTAGATATCCTAGGATCCTTCCACCGCTCTAGCCAAGTAGTAGGGCTTTCCTAGGGTATCTACAGTGGTGACTCTGCTGGGGATGTATATAGAGGGTTAAACTTGCGTTTCTGATTTTGGTCTTCTTTTTACTGTTTTATGGGCATTCTGGTGGAAAAAGGTGGGAAGCGTGCACCTCTTGCCTTCTTGGCCTAAGGCGCGCGCCTCCGACCTTCACCACCAGAATCACCCGCCTTCCGTCTAGTACTTCAATTCCATGTTATTGTGCTAACAAGTTTCTGCAGGGGAAAGCATCTTTATTTAGGGTCAAGGCGATCCCTTGAACCCACTGATTTATAGGTTTTTACTCAGAATCGGGCGCCTCTACCCCACATCCCCTAACGCGCGCGCCTCCTGAGTAGGAATTGTTGGGTATGCTTATCTCTTAACCCTCCTATGTATGTTAGAATTGATTGATACCATCACCTATTAGTATTTTATGGACTTTAGGACCCTATGTAAGAAGTTTAATAACTTCAATTTTTAGCTTAGTCCATTTTATAGTATAGGCTTAGAATATAGGACTTGGAGCGAAAAGGAATGAAGAACTAAGCAAGACTTTGGTCTCTGCGCAGGACTTCTCTGCGCAGGACATCTCTGCGCAGGTCTTTGCTGCGCAACTTTCAACCTTGCTCAGTTTTTCAATGTCTTCAGATAATATAACTTGGAAAGGGCTTAGAAGATGTACGCTTATTAAAGTGCTGAGGTGTGTAGAAATGACAAAATATGCACACTCAGCAAATCCAATGATGGAGATGCGCTCAGATGAAATAATTCAAATGAAGACAGCTGTTAACCTTCTAGAAAAATCTTTTGAATTTGGTCTTCATGCTTTGACTACAACGGCTCAAGGACTCCTGCGCACCAATCATATTGTGCCAGCTCATCATCCTTGCTCAGAGCTCCAACGGCTACTTTTAAGCTCTCAGCTATAAATAGCATGCTCATCTTCATTTCCAAGTTTCTAGAGTTTGAGCTTACTAAGTATCCTTGAAGTTCAAAAGATTACTGCTTAATATTCCCAGATTCAAGAACAACCTTCAAACCTTCATACCTTCAAACTCCTGCCCAGATCCTATGCTTTATATCACCAGAATTCTTCGTGCTCTTCATCTCATAGATTCTTAGAGCCAAGAATTTCTGACACACACACACCTCTTGAAGCTTCGATCATTTAGATCTTACTTCTTGAGAAACACCGGTTTAGTCTAGGATTTGCTTTTCATAGAATAGATTTTGTTATTTGAGTTTTGATTCTTTGTAATCTTGTAAAAGCTCCTCACATCAATATAAATCTCATTAGAAAATCCAAGACTAACCATCTTGGTAGAGGACGTAGATCTTTCATCGATCGAACCTCTCCAAATAAATTGTTCATTATTCTTACTGCTTATCTCCTGCTTATCATTTTTCTTAATAGCTGATTTGTTTGATCTTATCAGATTGCTATTTGCTGCTGTGTTTTGTTATTGCTTATTGCCTTAGCATATTTTTAACCAACTCTTTAGCCAAACTTAGCGCGTGCGTTTTTAGTGTCTGCGCGTCTTTCCTTGCGCAGTAGCTACTTTAAATTTCCGCTGTGCATTTCACACTCTCTCTGCACGCTATACTTAGCTTATTTGAGAACTGTGCGCATAAGCCATTGATTTGCAAAAGGGTTTGAAAAGAATTTTAAAAACGCTATTCACCCCCCCCCTAGCATTTTTCATACCTTTGTTGCCCCTTTGGGACCAACAAGTGGTATCAGAGCAAACACCTTCATAAAACTTGTTTGTTATTCAAGCTTAACATCTTGGGTGCCGATTCAAGATGGCTTCAAAATCTTTGGCAATGGCTAACTATTCACATGTTCATGTGCTCAATGAAGATCACTTCGACATCTGGAAGCACTGCATGCTCACTCATTTTTCGTCAATTGATGAGATCCTCCATGACGTTGTTCTTGAAGGACCTTACATTCCCATGAAGGCAAATCCTGATACTGCTATAAATAAGGAAACTCCTGCAATCAAGAAGACCAAGGAGGAATGGACTGATGAAGAAAACAAATGGGTTGGGTATGATGGAAGAGCAAGGAACATCATTCTAAGCACCCTGGACCTCTCCACGCACAATCAAATTGTGAGCTGCGGAACTGCTAAGGAGCTGTGGGATGCTATTGAAGGCTATGTGAATGGTGACAAAGTTAGCAAGGAAAATAAGAAATTTGTTGTGCTAAGAAAATTCAACTGCTTCATGAGAATTGACGGCGAAACCTTGAGACAAACTCACGATCGCTATTGTGCTATTGTAAACTCATGTAAATCACTTGGTAAAGTCTTCACCAACAAAGAAATTAATTCGCAATTCTTAGATGCGCTTGGTTCTAGATATGTGAACAAGACAAGTCATCTAGAATATTCTGGATTTCTGGATACTTGGCCTCTACGCAGCTTGTATGCAAATTTAAAAGTGTACGAGCTCAAACTTGATCGAATTGATGAAACTGAAGGAAAAGGAAAATTAGTTTCTATGGTTGCGCAAAAAGAATCTGCGCCTGCTCAAACCTCAGATAATATCTCTACTTCCTCTTTACTAGAAATGGATGACGATGACTTCGCTATGTTTGTAAAGCGATTTCAAAAGTTTAAGAAATTCTCAAAGCCTGGATCCTCAAGTAAAGCTCCTGCTAAGTTCTCTCGAGGCATGGACTCAAAGAAAGATGATGATTTGGTTTGCTACAACTATAGAAAGCCTGGTCATTTTGCATCAAAATTCCCTACTCCAAAATTTGAGTACATGAAGAGGAACAATGCACAAAGATCATTTAAGCAGCGCGGAATGGTTGCTAAAGAAGACTGCGCAGAAAAGGAGCTCAAGACCTGGATAGAGACTGACACAGAGGACAGTGATGATGATAACTCTGAAGACGGACTGCTCTGCTTAGTGGCAAATGCTGATGACAGCGATTCTGAAAATGACACTCCTGACATGAACTCAGCAAATGCGCCAAGGATAATCAAGAAGAAGAAAGGTCCCACCATCCATGAACTGGTAGAAATGGGACATCTAACTCCAAGCAAATAGAATGGCAAGTACTTGTTTGCCAGAGCAGACCTATCAAAGAAAGTTGCTGCTACGCCATCGCGTAATCAATCTCTTGAAATTCCTGCTGAAATTGTAATAGAAAAGGATGTCTCTGCTGTTGAGCGTGAGACTATTTTTCAACAATCTGAAAAGGTAATCAAGAAATTTAATTCTATGAAAAAGCATTGGACTTATCAATTGGAGAAATTTCACAGCTTAAGACGGAGAAAACTCTTTTAAAATCTGAAATCACCTTCCTTAAGGAGAAGATTAAGAGCATGACTCCTCTTACTGAAATGAACCGTTTCTTAACAGACCAAAATGCGCTATTTAAAGTAAGCAATGAAGATTTGGCTGCTTAAGTTGCTGATCTCACAAAGATCACAGATGTGTGGATCAAATCTCGTGTCACTATGGATCAAATTCTAGAATCCCAAAAAGCCAGTGGAGAAAAGGAAGGCTTAGGGTTCTCAACTAGTGATAACTTTAAATGCGCCATTTGCTCTGAAAGAGAAAAGGATTTTACACCCCAGCAAACTGTTGAAATTCCTAAAGCAAAGCATTCCTCTTCAACGGGTAAAGGACAGGATAAAGTCCAGAGACAAAATTTCCATTATGTCTACCCAAAAATGCAAACTGGGAAAGCCAAGGGTAAGGCTAAAGTTGACCCTGCGCTTGACAACGCATGTTCTGACTATGGTTGCGCTTCAACTTCAAATGTCAAATCTACGAAAAAGGGTCATGCGCATGAAAGTCATGCGCCTCAACGCCAGATGCGCATTCTTAAGAAAAGCGCACCCAAACCTCAGAAAATGATATTTGTCAAAGCAAGTTCATCTGCTCCAGTAAAGAATGCTGCGCCAAAGAAAAGTAAAGAGTTTGTAAAAACCCAATCTATAAGTGGCTTTCATCATTGTGTTGTGTGTGATGGTTTAGGTCACAAGGCTGCAGAATGCCTTTTGCGATTTGCTCCTAATGCCAAGGGACGTAAAAATCCTAAGGTCAGACAGGAGTGGGTTGTCAAAAGTTGCTGACTCTAGGACCCAAGAATAAAGGGGACCTGCGTTCTTAAATGTCTATCTTTCAGGTCTCCTGCTTTACTGCGCACTCTTCACAAGCTAAAGCGTATATATGGTACCTCGACAGTGGATGTTCTAGACATATGACTGGAGATGTCACCGCTCTTGAAGATGTGCATGAAGGAAGAGGTCCCTCAGTAACGTTTAGAGATAACAACAAAGGGCACATAGTTGGATATGGAAGAATCAGAAAGGATAAAGTGTGCATTGAGAAAGTTGCGCTAGTAGAAGGACTCAAGCACAACCTGCTCTCCATATCACAATTCTGCGATAAAGGTTTGGAATGTCACTTCACTGCAACGCACTGCTATATCAAAGATGGCATATCCGGACTGACTTTGCTCACAGGGACTCGTAAGACTAATGTTTACATTATTGATCTTACTGCTATAGATTCTATCACTAATCTCTGTTTTGTAGCAAAGAATGTAAGTGAAAGCAGCTGGCTATGGCATAAGCGCTTAAGTCATTTGAACTTCAAGTATTTGGCGAAGCTAGGAAGGGAAAATCTTGTCAAAGGACTTCCCAAAGTAGCTGACCATCATGACAAAAAATGCGCAGCATGCCAGCTCGGTAAACAACCTAAGCAGTCTTTCTCCAGCAAGATTGCCTCCTCAACTTCCAAATGTTTACAACTGCTTCACATGGACTTGTTTGGACCGGTCACCACCGCGAGCATTGGAGGAAACAAATATACTTTAGTTGTGGTGGATGACTACTCAAGATACACATGGGTCGAAATGATGATATCCAAAGATGACTGCTATGATATCTTGACTGCACTATTTTGAAAGCTCCAAACTCAAAAGGAAGACGACATCGTGAGCGTTAGATCAGACAATGGAACTGAATTCAAGAATAACGGTGTTGCTCAATACTGCGATGACCATGGAATTGATCACAATTTCTCTGTTGCTGGAGTTCCTCAACAAAATGGCGTTGTGGAAAGAAAGAATCACACGTTGAGACGCTTAGATCCGGCTCTACCCAAAGTTTTCGGTTTCACACCAAGATTCCCCACTTGTCCGACTGTTGCTGAGCAGTTTTTGGATAGTAAACGGACCTCCCCAGAAGGTAATTTTAATGTGGCCGATTTCCCCTCGTTTGCAATCAGTTTGGCTACAGCACCCCCTGCTCTAGCTAGTTGTCCACCCTTTCCAAGTGTGATTTCTATATTATGTATGGCCGTTCCTACGGGCATATTGGTTGAAGTAGATTCGTCTTTTTGATCAATCAAAACCCCTTCCCAAACTGTACAAGCTTCTTCCAAGGCATACGGCTTTCTGGATGTAGATGATGATATCTATAGAGATAGATCGTATATATTTCGCACAATGAAGTACCACACAGGTGGATATATAGGAGTCAAAATCTGCCGAATCACTCATATTAGGATCTTCTACATCCTAGGTTTTTCCCTTCCGTCATCTGGCTTATGTTCTTCATGTAGCATTCAGACCGAATGACTCTATCAAATTACGTCGATACTTCCACATATTATGAGTAACGTAGGAGACATCTCTATTTTTCCCCGGGGAATCTTTAGAATTATCACTGCTTAGCTTTCAATTCGTCTCTGACCATCAAATGAAATGTGAATAACCCGTCCTCTTCTCTTTGAAAGAAGGGGCGCTTCCGGTTCTGTCGGTGCTTGAAACAATTTTGTCTTCTCCATATTACTATATCGCTAGAGTCAATAATTGTATATGAGGAACTACTGAACTCAATCACTTGCTGCCGTTACTCTTCAGTTTTCTGTTGAGGTCTATCCTGTAGAGGTACTCAAATTGGATCAGTGATCGATTTCTAGGTTTCGTCGTAAACCTAATTGGTTACTTCCAATTACGTAAATCAATAGTTCAAACCGCACTCAAAGGTAGGGCATTTCCCATTTTTATAGGAACTTCTGTACCAGAAACAATGGTATCTCCAATGATAGCCCCTCTGAGATGTAAAATATATCTCTTCTCACCATCCCCATAGTATATGAGACAAATGTATGCATTTCAATTCGGGTCGTATTCTATGGTTATGATTCTACCATATATGTCTTTTTCATTGCGTCCAAAATCTATTGGACGGTATAGACGCTTATGACCTCCCCCTCTATGCCCTGCGGTAATGATTCCTCGGGCATTACGACCTTTCCCACAAAGGTGCGGTCCATAGATCAAATTCGTTCGGGGAATGCTTCCATTGCGTGTACTCGGGGTAGAAGTTTTGTATAAATGTATCGCCATGCTATTAAGTATTTTTATTTCCGTTCTTTTCTTTCTAAGAGGTGGAATAGAATAACTCGTTTGACGCGTATAGAAATAGATGTCCTAACGAGACAGAATTTGTAACTTGCTATCCTCTTAATAGGCAAAGATTTACCTCCGTGGAAAAGCTCATTCATTGGGATTAACATCAGAGTCTAACTACATTGCATTGCCGGAATCCATGTTGGATATTTGAAAGAGGTTGACCCCCCTTCCTTCTTTCATGGTACAACCCTCTTCCCGCCGAGCCACCTTTCTACTCGGTTCACAGAGAAAAAATGCAAGACTGGCTGTTCAGCACGGAAGAAAGGACTTACTAAGCCGGGATCACTAACTAAGACAAATCTAATATAATATATGCGCGGCTCAAATCAAAATAATCGACTTAGAAAAAAAGATCTACAACTACCCTATCTACGATTTCGAGAAATAGCCAAAAAGATTAGGCTATTGAAATAGAGAATTGTCAAAAAAGGAAAGCGATCTAAAAGATCTTTTTCCTAAAATTCCCCTTTGGTCCACTTCTATCTATATCTGAAATATGAATAGTCATAATTTGATCACGAATTCTTGTCATATATGTTTACCGCGTAGAATTAAAGCAAAAAGGGAATGCTCTATAGAATGATTTCCTTTTCAGTTGATTTTATTCACTGATTGGCCAAAAAAATGATAATGAATTCTAAATTCAATGAACTTTGATCAAGCACTTTCTATGCAATGATTCTGCCTAATCCATTTATCCTTTTAGATTGTATCCATGTAGGCTAATGATAAAGAAAGGTGAAGGGAAAGGGAGAAGCTGTCAACACTGCTTGCTTTACTCAGAACAGATCCCTCATCAACAAAGCCTACAACAAAACTCCATATGAGCTATGGAGAGGAAGAGCGCCCAACATTGCCTTCTTCAAGATTTTTGGCTGCAAGTGCTATATCCTCTACAATGGCAAAGATCATAGAGGTAAATTCAACGCCAAAGCAGATGAAGGTATTTTTGTAGGGTATGCCAAACATTCTAAATCTTTTTGTGTTTTTAATAGAACTACTCTAGTAATTGTAGAATCTGTACATGTTACTTTTGATGAGCATTCTCTCCTTGAGCCACATTTGGCTCTGTAGACACCCCGCTTTGGACCTCTCACCCTGATTGCATTCATAGTATTTTTATTTAACTTGTTTTTGTTAATTTCTGTTACTTCCGTTAAGTTCCTAACTGATTCCGTTAGTTTTGGACTAAACTGCATAACAGAGTTAACTTTTAGAGTCATTCTGTCATTCTGTCATTCTGTTATTCTCACCCGTAGGCGCCTCCCGTAATAGTCATGGGGGGCGCGCGCGTTTGGTCCAATAGGCCGGACCCGCGCGCTTCCCACTTTGGCAGTAACGGATAGCACCATTTTTCCCTCCCTTTTCTTATTTAGAAAATCTCTTCTTGATCACAAACACCTCCTTTTTACATCCACATTCATTCCCCCTTATTTCATAACTCCCAAATCCTTTATTCTAGCCATTCTTGATAAAAACAAAATATTTCTTTTTATTATTATTTGATTTTCTCTTTATTATTTTATTTATCTTATTTGTGATTGGTCAATTCCATTTCACATGGATGATCATTTTTTCCCTCCAACCTTTCCCTCTCCTTTTTACCTATAAAAACCACCTTCTTCTACCTTAGAAATGACCTCATTTTTAGACTTGAATTTTCTCTATACACACACTACACACAATTCTCTACACAAAGTCTCCCAACAAGAGTTCTTTGTAACAAGACTCTACATAAAATTGTTCTACAACAATCTCTCCACAACACAACACCATTTTCAAGTCCAAGTTTGAAGTCCTCTTCCTTAAGGTACTTTATTCTTCTTCTCTTATTTTACATGTCTTAGTAATGTATGCAATCCTCATCAATTGGGACATGACCAAATGACCACTTTATTACATTAAAGTTGGTTAAGGTTATCTCCCTACATTTTAATCTCTACTTTAATTTACCATTCTTTTCTTAATATAATTGTTAGAATAGTTTGACATGTAATCTTTACCATTAAATAAATAAAAACAATTCTCTTTTATTTCTTTTTAATTTTCCCCTTTCTTTCCATTGTAATTGTTAGCACTTCTTGTTGGGTTTCCAAGTAACATGCGCAGCGGAATATAGCAATTAAAATTTTAAGAAACCCAAAGCCATAGATCCGTTCATATGATTAAATCAAATACAACAAGATGAATAGAGGAATAACTAACCCTTGATGGCTATGAATTTTCTCTTTGGTCTTGGTGGAAATCTTGAAGCTTTATCACGAACAAATCACGAACTTTGTAAGATGATAAAATTCACCCTCTAGCGGTATCCACACTTCGAACGAATATCAAAGGAGCTTCTTTGATCTTGGTTGCTAGACCAATATTATGAAACACACTTTCACAATATAATAAAGAACTATATGGAATTAATTTGTGAATTATTTTGTTCCTCAATCAAGGATATCTTAGAACAAAATAAATTCTCTCTCAAACTCTTTGAGACTCACAAAATCACTTATCAATATGGTCTGGCCGAATTGGGGTTTTTATACACAATTAAGACCTATTCCAAATAGGAATCTTGTGCCAAAAACCTTCCTAAATCGAATTAGGAAATTCCCAATCGGGAGCACCAGGCGCCCGCCTGGTACCACCCAGGCGCCCGCCTGTTTGGGCAGAAACTCCAGTTCATTTTTGGCTTGAACAGGCGCCCGCCTGGTGCAACCCAAGCGCCCGCTTGGTTGACCAGGAGGCCCAGATCTTTCCAGAAATTCCTTGGAAGTCCTCCGACCCTAAATACCAATATAGTCCTTTTATTTAAGATTCGTTCTATTGTGTGTGACCCTCTAGGATTATACTAAGTTGGCAATGGGCTCAAACATGATTCCATAAGATATGATTAGGTTCTAGCAAACCGTCATACCTACCCAATTAGTATAACTAGATACAAGTTCGCATTCCTTTTAGAATATGTCATAATCCTTTTGTCCACGATGTCATTGAACACAAGTCATGGTCAAACAGTCAACTTGTTTTGTTCAATACTTTCTTGATTCCGAATATGTTGATAATCCAAATGACATTGATCCAATCAATTCATTTGAGTCCGGCCGAACATTTCATCAACATCATTCCTACGATAGGCCCAAGCTTGACATCTCTCCGTGGAGGGACAAATCCATTTAGCTTATCATTCTTCCCAACGGGAATCCGATTATGCCAATCATACCCTTTATAACTACCGTGTTAAGGCAGCGTTTGAATATGTCAAACACAATGTTCATCGAGTGGAAGACCATAATAACTTCATGTCTAAGGATTCAAATGACATAACTAATATGAGATATATGTACGACATAGACCATGACATAAATCTCATACAGCGGGTCATGTCCAGTACCTTGTTCCAAACAAGTACCCATAAATCTAACATGATCATCTCATGATCATTTAGCCTTTATACTAGTGCTTAACAAGTACTAGGGACGGAGATTATTATAAGTAAACATGAACAACAATAATAATCAAAACATCTCTTTATTGATATGAAATAAATGATAACAATTACAACGTTTATTAAACGTGCCTAGGGCACCACTACCAACAATCTCCCACTTGTCCTAGGCCCAATCTCCCATGTATCTAATACCCATAGACCTAACATGACCATCATGTTTAGCTTGTGGAAGTCCTTTTGTTAGCGGGTCCGCAACATTGTCATCAGTAGGTACTCTGCATATATTTACGTCTCCCCTATCAACGATTTCTCGAATGATATGAAAACGCCTAAGTATGTGTTTGGATTTTTGATGTGCTCTTGGTTCCTTTTCTTGAGCAATAGCACCATTATTATCGCAATAAAGGTCTATTGGATTAGCAATACTAGGAACCACTTCAAGTTCAGTTATGAACTTCTTAATCCAAACAGCTTCCTTTGCAGCATCCGATGCAGCAATATACTCAGCTTCTGTTGTAGAATCAGCGGTTGTACTTTGCTTGGAACTCTTCCAGCTTACAGCTCCACCATTTAACATAAACACAAATCCCGATTGCGATCGGCTATCATCTTTGTCGGTTTGGAAGCTTGCATCCATGTAAGCATTTACAACGAGATCATCTTCCATTCCTCCATAGACCAAAAACGAGTCTTTAGTTCTTCTCAAGTACTTAAGAATCGCTTTTACAGCTATCCAGTGATTTTCGCCAGGGTCGGATTGGTATCTACTTGTCATGCTCAAAGCATAAGATACATCCGGCCTAGTACAAATCATGGCATACATGATGGACCCAATTGCCGAAGCATATGGAACATCATTCATTTTCTCACGCTCATCGTTTGTCTTAGGACATTGAGTCTTGCTTAGAGAAACTCCATGTAACACGGGCAAGGTGCCTCTCTTAGAATTTTCCATACGGAATCTTCTAATGACCTTGTCAATGTATGTACTTTGGCTTAAACCAAGTAGCCTCCTTGATCTATCTCTATAGATCTTAATGCCAAGTATATATGCGGCTTCACCCATATCTTTCATTGCGAAGCACTTTCCTAACCAAGTCTTCACAGACTGAAGTGTAGGAATGTCGTTTCCAATGAGTAATATGTCATCCACGTATAAAACAAGGAATAGCACTATGCTCCCACTAATCTTCTTGTATACACAAGGCTCATCTTCGTTCTTGATGAAACCAAACTCTTTGACCGATTCATCAAAACGGAGATTCCAACTCCTAGAAGCTTGCTTCAATCCATAGATGGATCTCTGCAATTTGCATACCTTAGAATCTTGTTCAAAACCTTCTGGTTGTGTCATATACACATCCTCTTGGAGTTTTCCATTTAGGAAAGCGGTTTTGACGTCCATCTGCCATATTTCATAGTCATGATATGCGGCAATGGCAAGCAAAATTCTTATAGACTTGATCATTGCTACGGGTGAAAAGGTCTCATCATAGTCAATACCATGAACTTGCCGATAACCTTTCGCTACAAGCCTAGCTTTGTAAGTATGCACCTTCCCATCCATGTCAGTCTTCTTCTTGAAGACCCATTTGCATCCTATGGTTTTTACACCTTCGGGCGCATCAATCAAATTCCAAACTTGATTGTCTTGCATGGATTGCAATTCGGATTCCATGGCTCCAAGCCACTTGTCCGAATCAGGAGAAGACATCGCCTCTTGGTAGGTTGACGGTTCATCATTCTCAATGATTTCTACCTCATTACTATCCGTTACGAGGAATCCATATCTCTCGGGCTCGGATCGTAACCTACTAGATCTGCGAGTTGCTTGTGTACTTTGAACAGGTTCCACAACTCCTTGTGGTTCTTGTTCTTGCTCCACCATTGGTTCAATGTTATTTTCTGGGTCTCGAATTTCTTCAAGATTTATTTTACTCCCACTGATTTCTTTGGAGAGAAACTCTTTCTCTAGAAAGACACCAGTTCGGGCAACAAACACTTTGTTGTCCTCTCGGTTGTAAAAGTAATATCCTTTAGTTTCCTTAGGATATCCCACGAAAATACATTTATCAGATTTGTGTGCAAGTTTGTCTGAGATAAGTCTTTTGACAAAAACTTCACAACCCCAAATCTTCATGAAAGACAGACAAGGCTTCTTTCCGCTCCACATCTCATATGGAGTCTTTTGAACCGATTTAGTTGGAACACGATTTAGTGTGAAAGCAGCGGTTTCTAGAGCGTAACCCCAAAAGGATATTGGAAGATCAACTTGACTCATCATTGATCGAACCATGTCTAACAAAGTCCGATTCCTCCTCTCGGACACACCATTCCATTTTGGTGTTCCGGGTGGAGTCAATTGTGAAACTATTCCACAATTCTTTAGATGATCATCAAATTCTTGACTCAAGTATTCACCACCACGATCTGATCGAAGTGCCTTAATACTTTTGCCAAGTTGTTTTTCTACTTCATTTTGAAATATTCTAAATATCTCAAACGCTTCACTTTTATGTTTCATTAGGTAAACATACCCAAATCTACTATAATCATCAGTGAAGGTTATGAAGTATTGAAATCCTCCCCTAGCATTGCTACTTAATGGTCCGCATACATCGGAATGTATCAACCCCAATAAGTCGCTTGCCCTTTCACCCAACTTGGTAAAAGGTGTCTTAGTCATTTTTCCAAGAAGACACGACTCACAAGTATCATATGACTCTAAGTCACATGAACCCAAAAGTCCGTCCCCATGGAGTTTTGAGATACGCTTCTCATTAATATGACCAAGACGGCAATGCCACAAATAAGTATGATTTACATCATTAGGTTTAGATTTCTTATTTACATGATAGACATTACTTTCATTCTTGACATCCAAGATATAAAGGCCATTAAATGAATTAGCAATACCATAAAGCACATCATTTAAATAAATAGAAAATTTCTTATTCTCAATAAGAAACTTAAAACCTTCATTATCCAAACAAGAAATTGAAATAATATTTCTGCTTAAATCAGGAACATAATAACAATTGTTAAAAACAAGAATTAATCCGGAAGGTAAAGTGACTTCATAAGTCCCTACGGCTAATGCAGCAACTCTTGCTCCATTTCCCACACGTAGATCTACTTCACCTTCTTTAAGCAGTCTCCTATTCTTTAGTCCCTGCACATTTAGACAAATGTGAGAACCACATCCGGTATCCAATACCCAAGAATCAGTGGTAGAAAGGAGAATATCTATCATATAGATACCTGAAGTCGACGCAGCCTTGCTGCTCTTCTTCTTCTTTTGCTCTTCCAAGAAAGCCTTGCAATTACGTTTCCAATGACCAATTTCTTGACAATGGAAACAGATTGCATCCTTTTGTGAATCATGTTTTGCCTCAGAAGCCTTGGCAACCTTTGCCTTGCTTATCTTGGGTTTGACAACTTTTGCCTTACCCTTTCCTTTGGCACTAGCCTTCTTCCCATCATGAACCAAGAGCACGGGAGAACCTTTCTCCACAATTTTCATCTCTGCAGTTTTGAGCATCCCATACAACTCAGAGAGATTCTTATCCATTCCATGCATGTTATAATTCATCACAAACTGATTATAACTTTTAGGCAATGAATTAAGAATGAGATCCGTGGCTAGCTCCAATGGGATTGGATAGCCAAGTTTCTCAAGGTGCTCTACATAACCTTTCATTTTAAGAAAGTGAGGACTCACTTGTTGCCCTTCATTCATTTTACTAGTAGTGAATGCAACAATGGTCTTGTACCTCTCTTGCCTAGCTTGCTCTTGAAACATGGTTCTCAACTCCACGCCTATCTCATAGGCTTCCAAATGTTCCAAACTTTGTTGGAGTTTTGAACACATAGCAGCAAGCATGAGACAACTTACATCTCTAGAATCATTACGATGTTTCTTGTAATTGTCTCTTTCCACCCTAGGGGCAGTAGGCAGTGGTTCAGCAGGAAGAGGCCCATCGAGAATGTACAACTTATCTTCTTGCCTAAGAACAATTCTTATGCTTCAGATCCAATCCATAAAGTTAGTACCATTCTCTTCGAGCTTATCCTTCTCAAGGATCGATCGCAACGACATTGATTGAGTGTTATTAGTCATTATCTACAAATATGCAAAATTTCCAAAATTTAATAAGTACCGATTTTCATTAAGGAGATAAATAATGTATTTTAAAACAAAATACTCCCACTAAATTATACAACCTTCTTTATACATCCAATGTATAGTATAATTTAAATAGGTTGAGATCCCGCTTTAATCTAATTTTGAGTACGCTTTGGCGCACCGCTCAAAATTAAATCAATTAGGTAGACAACTCTTGTCAATCATATCTCATATGATTCTCAGTTCTTTTCATGAGATTCTTTAAGAAATCCAATTTCAAAAAGCATGTTAAATCTCATCTTTGCCTTAAGCCCAAAACTGTTTTGACGCTTAATTAAGTCCAACCATTTTAAACGCATAGGAAACTCTTATTCACTCATCTTGCTCAAACATGAATAAAATCAATGCACCTCGCTTTGGCGAGCCCACATAAAATTACTCATGTATAAACAAGTGTTTTAATCATGGCATGGCAAAAGGACTTAAAATTTTCTTTGAAGGTTCATCACATATAGCATATAACACATTTATGAGCACATAATATAAACATGTTACACATCAAGTTTAGCCACTAAATTAATCCCATTAATTTAAGCATAATATTTATGTGTCATTAGTTTCTCTATAATTATGAGGATGAGACTATTTCAACTTTGGTTATTATCTCCAAATCAAGACAACAAGAAGTGCGGTCGAACTAAGCCATTAGGCAACCACAATCCCGCACTAATTCAAGAAACCAAGAAAGTAGTCCATGTGGCCGAAACTAAGCAATAGATGGTCTCGATGAACGTAGGCCAATTGCATTCACAATTCCACATGGATCTCCAATCATTGAATCAAGAACTTTGTTTCTCAATTTTAGCAATTATGAACTCTTCATAATTCTAACTTCGTTTTATCTTTGAAACTTTGATTGCGATCAATTTTGGGAAACACAATCTCGATGAACGCAGATTAGCCATCCAAAACTTGAACCAATCTAGGAATCACAAGACTAAAACAAATAGGAAAATCAAACCCCAAAATCCACACACAAACCAACTGCCCAAAACCCATTCCAGATCAGCAAGTCTGAAGTGGTCTTGTTACTGGTTTTGTTGGATTTATCGAAAAATTCCAGAATCAGATTTTGAACAAAATCAGAACATTCTGGCCTAGCGAGCGCGCGCCTGGTCCATCACGGGCGGGCGCCTGAATGGTCAGATTGGTATGGAATTTTCAAGTTCGAAAATTTTGTCTCAAAATTATTTTTCCCCGATTATTAAAACTTTGATCCAATCAAAAATCAATAATCGAAATAATTCAGAATCCACCATAATTTTTATTGCGATTAAAGTTGAAAAACAATAAACCACATTTATCACAAAACACATAAACATCATATAATCCAATATTCATATCATGCTTGGCACATAAACAATTTATATACACACAACATGATTCAAGTATTGAATTAATCAACATGAACGGGGCTCTGATACCACTGTTGGGTTTCCAAGTAACATGCGCAGCGGAATATAGCAATTAAAATTTTAAGAAACCCAAAGCCATAGATCCGTTCATATGATTAAATCAAATACAACAAGATGAATAGAGGAATAACTAACCCTTGATGGCTATGAATTTTCTCTTTGGTCTTGGTGGAAATCTTGAAGCTTTATCACGAACAAATCACGAACTTTGTAAGATGATAAAATTCACCCTCTAGCGGTATCCACACTTCGAACGAATATCAAAGGAGCTTCTTTGATCTTGGTTGCTAGACCAATATTATGAAACACACTTTCACAATATAATAAAGAACTATATGGAATTAATTTGTGAATTATTTTGTTCCTCAATCAAGGATATCTTAGAACAAAATAAATTCTCTCTCAAACTCTTTGAGACTCACAAAATCACTTATCAATATGGTCTGGCCGAATTGGGGTTTTTATATACAATTAAGACCTATTCCAAATAGGAATCTTGTGCCAAAAACCTTCCTAAATCGAATTAGGAAATTCCCAATCGGGAGCACCAGGCGCCCGCCTGGTACCACCCAGGCGCCCGCCTGTTTGGGCAGAAACTCCAGTTCATTTTTGGCTTGAACAGGCGCCCGCCTGGTGCAACCCAAGCGCCCGCTTGGTTGACCAGGAGGCCCATATCTTTCCAGAAATTCCTTGGAAGTCCTCCGACCCTAAATACCAATATAGTCCTTTTATTTAAGATTCGTTCTATTGTGTGTGACCCTCTAGGATTATACTAAGTTGGCAATGGGCTCAAACATGATTCCATAAGATATGATTAGGTTCTAGCAAACCGTCATACCTACCCAATTAGTATAACTAGATACAAGTTCGCATTCCTTTTAGAATATGTCATAATCCTTTTGTCCACGATGTCATTGAACACAAGTCATGGTCAAACAGTCAACTTGTTTTGTTCAATACTTTCTCGATTCCGAATATGTTGATAATCCAAATGACATTGATCCAATCAATTCATTTGAGTCCGGCCGAACATTTCATCAACATCATTCCTACGATAGGCCCAAGCTTGACATCTCTCCGTGGAGGGACAAATCCATTTAGCTTATCATTCTTCCCAACGGGAATCCGATTATGCCAATCATACCCTTTATAACTACCGTGTTAAGGCAGCGTTTGAATATGTCAAACACAATGTTCATCGAGTGGAAGACCATAATAACTTCATGTCTAAGGATTCAAATGACATAACTAATATGAGATATATGTACGACATAGACCATGACATAAATCTCATACAGCGGGTCATGTCCAGTACCTTGTTCCAAACAAGTACCCATAAATCTAACATGATCATCTCATGATCATTTAGCCTTTATACTAGTGCTTAACAAGTACTAGGGACGGAGATTATTATAAGTAAACATGAACAAAAATAATAATCAAAACATCTCTTTATTGATATGAAATAAATGATAACAATTACAACGTTTATTAAACGTGCCTAGGGCACCACTACCAACACTTCTTACATTAATAATTGAAGGACCTTTCTTTTAGTATTAGAACACCAAAAGTAGCAAGACCCGCGTAAGCGGGGCGGAGTGGGTGTTTAAGTACTTCCCACTCCGTCACTTAACCCCCGAACCCCTCATCTTAAGAATCTTTGGTTTCGTAATCAATAAAAAAGGCTATTTTCTTAGGTTTTCTCGCGTTCCTCTAAAACGAGGGTGGCGACTCTTAAAATCAATTAGACCTCCTAGGTTAATTCACGCGCTCTAGCCAAGCCGTGGTCCCCCGGGGTATCTACAGTGGCGACTCTGCTGGGGACATAGAGGGTTAAACTTGCGTTTTTCATTTTTGGTGTTCTTTTATTTTATTTTCTGGGCATTCTGGTAAAAGGGGTAGGAAGCGCGCGCCTCCGGCCTTCTTGGCCTAAAGCGCGCGCGTCCGACCCTTATTACCAGAATCACCCACCTTCCATCTTGTCCTTCAAATTTCATGTTATTGTGCTAACAGTTTCTGCAGGAGAAAAGTGTTTTTATTTAGGGTCAAGGCAGTACCTTGAACCCATGAATTTGCAGGTACTGACCAGAAGCGGGCGCCTCTGCCCTCTACTTCCTAAGGTACGCGCCTCCCATCCTCAGAGCCAAATGCGCGCGCTTCTGGGCATTTCTCAGAAACAGAAACAGTGAACAGAATGGACAGTTTTGACAGTGTGTGGGCACCGGGCCTGCACATAATTGCTTTTTATTTTCTGTTTCATTTTTATCGGTCACATGGGTGATTCGAAAGTTGTAAATTATGTGCTTATTTGCTTTTATTTCTTTTTTCTTTTGAAAAAAAAAATAAAAAATTTGTCACTCGTTAGACCTCATACTACGTGCACAATTCTTATCAACTGGTCACTATCGAGTTGCACAAGTCCAACCCCAAACCCGTCGAGGCCCGTCCTAGGAAGTTTCAAGCTCCACTCGACCTTGACTCTTCCGAAGCGGTAAACCTCAGCCCGTGGCGTAGTTCATGACTACATGCCGGGGGTGACCTTTAAGCCTCTCTTTAGCCGAGCACAAACCACACAATTCTAGTTAGGGTCTAACACTCCGTGACTCAAGTCGGTTTCCCTGTGCCGAGATTTCCCTAAATTAATGTCTTCAAATCATACATGCCACTCGTTATGGACGAAATAAAAATCCGTCCCTAAGTGGTCATAATGGACGCAAATAAAAAAATCCGTCCCCGCATGTATGCTTTACTACATTAATTTAGTTTAATCCCGACACATGTAGGATTCACAAGCGTGGTGGAATCCGATGAGTATATGGGATCCCGAGAAGGTCTATATACTAGTGTGACGATTCCACTATTTTTCTAGAAACCCCAAAAAGGACCACGTTCTTCCGACTTTTGTAAATAAATAATAAAAAAAGAGTCATTTTTCTTATGTGGTTGAGTCTTTTTCCTTTGTTTGTGGGTTAATTATTTTACTCAAAATATGTTTGTGGGGCCAACCTAAGATCGACCGTGTTCTCTCAATAGGTCCAATGGCTTCCAACGGCAACAACAACAAGGGTGAGGACATCTCTGTGTCCAACGAAAGGCTCTTCAACATAATAAGAGCCTTGGGGGCACAAATGGATAGACTTGTCGAGGATGCCCGCCGCAAGGATGATTTGTGGCAAGACCGTCTTGATCTCGAGAGGAAAATTCACAAGGAAAAAGTGTCCAAACTTAAGGCTCGTTTGCAAAAGCTCACCGACAGCAAGTCAAAGGTCCACGGTAAAGCACTCTCAAGTGGCTCATCCCTCAAAAGTCACAAAGGTGCCACCAACGACCGTGTCTATACCCCTCTCAATGGCATGACCATCACCGAGGCCTACGAAGCTCTCAAAACCAAGGGACAAGTTTCTTCTCTCCAAGGGTACAAGCAACCACAACCATTACATCGCAACCATGCCCACCACAATTTTTCTAGAAACCCCAAAAAGGACCACGTTCTTCCGACTTTTGTAAATAAATAATAAAAAAAGAGTCATTTTTCTTATGTGGTTGAGTCTTTTTCCTTTGTGGGTTAATTATTTTACTCAAAATATGTTTGTGGGGCCAACCTAAGATCGACTGTGTTCTCTCAATAGGTCCAATGGCTTCCAACGGCAACAACAACAAGGGTGAGGACATCTCCGTGTCCAACGAAAGGCTCTTCAACATAATAAGAGCCTTGGGGGCACAAATGGATAGACTTGTCGAGGATGCCCGCCGCAAGGATGATTTGTGGCAAGACCGTCTTGATCTCGGGAGGAAAATTCACAAGGAAGAAGTGTCCGAACTTAAGGCTCGTTTGCAAAAGCTCACCGACAGCAAGTCAAAGGTCCACGGTAAAGCACTCTCAAGTGGCTCATCCCTCAAAAGTCACAAAGGTGCCACCAACGACCGTGTCTATACCCCTCTCAATGGCATGACCATCACAGAGGCCTACGAAGCTCTCAAAACCAAGGGACAAGTTTCTTCTCTCCAAGGGTACAAGCAACCACAACCATTACATCGCAACCATGCCCACCACAAGTGGTGTGACTATCACCAATGCAGCGGTCACCTCACCGAGGATTGCTTCTCCATCCGCAACATCATCCAAGACTTGATTGACAATGGTGAGTTTACCGTGGTTGAAGAACAACAGTTAGAGAGTGAGAACATGCAAGAACTCATCAAGGAAGGGGCTCAGATTTGAAATGGGGTTTCAACAAGAGATCATGCTACAAGGCCGACAACAGCAATCTCCGTTTCTCTTTCTCTACCTAGAAATAGGATCAAAAAAGAAAAAAAAAGGAGTCAAAAGTCCTCTAATGTGTGCATTAATGTTTTCTCTCGTCCAATGTTAAATTTTGAGTCAATCATTAAATAAAAGTCGTTCTCGTCCTCATACACTCTTCCAAGTTGTTCAATATAATTCTTGGCAATATGATGAAAAGGTGTCTAAACAAGTTTTGGAATGAAGGCCATCGCTTGAACGCCTAGGGGCTAAACATCGACGACGGCATAAACAACGACGGCATCAACAACGAAGAAATCAAGACAAAGAAAGGTGGAGCAATGATCATGAAGCAAAGTTTTCAAAAGGGGACTTAAAAAAAAAAAAAGGCTTGCTAGGTTGAAATCCTCAAATCAACCTAGGCAAAAGTTAGAGAACAAAAAAAAAAAAAAAAAAAAAAAATCCCCTTCATTCAATGAAGTTCACAACAACAATATCATTCCACCAAACGAAGGACGAAGCAATATCGACAACAATCACGACGAAGCAACAATTCATCACGGCGAATGGAGAATCCACAAGAACTACGGTGACCTGAGCCTCTACACTGGAGGAACGTAGGCAACCTTCGGGTCCGGTCTCATGCAAGAAAAAAGATATGTTTAGCCCTAGCGCGTTGTGGTGATTGGCCTTCATCTCGAACTTGTCATGACATCTTTGTACGATTCATTTGCCAATGAATTAATCACCAAAAGATTGAACAACTTTCTTAGATTTGGAATCGCTTTCCGTTCTTTGTCGAGTCTAGGGGTTTCTCTTCTTTTTGCGATACTCCCAGTTTCTTGCAATCAAACTGGGGCTTTCTTTCTCTTCTCTCTTAATGACTTACTTGCCTTTGTGAGTCATTCAAAAATATACATACATGAAGTCAATACTAGGGACACTTCCCTAGTCGAGTCAATGTCACTCATCTTTAGTGACAAGAGGTCTTCACCGCAAAATCACATGTCTTATCTCCTCAGCCAGAGTCAATGCACACTTCCTCATTAATCGAGTCAAAAAAAAAAAAAGACGCAAAAGAGATGCCCGCTAGATTGAAAACCCGAAAGGGCGGTCTAGGCAAAAAACAGGGTGCGTCATAAAAAAAATGAGAGAGTGAGAGAGAGAAGGGAAAGAGAAATGGAGATCTCCAGCCTCTAAGGAAGACAACTGCACAAGCTCTACATTGGGTCTCCTCAGCAAGTCAATTCCCCACCAAGTCAACTTTGGGATTGTAAAAGGCTGGACAAGATATGGCACCATCAAAGGTTGTCTTGGGTTATTGGCATCATTCTCCAGCAGTGTGCATTTTTGGGATCATGAAAAGAAGGCTAGTGGTAACCAAGACCCATCCGAGAACGAGCCCATCATAAAAGGGCACAAGGTTGCACAAATAATCCCTAGCTAGTCAATTGGCTTGGGCAGCAAATATCAACAACATGTGTCTCAGTTTTCAAAGCTTCTGCAAGTATGTGCTTCTAAAGTACGCCGAAAGGCTCCCGAGAAATGGAGTAGCTCTTGCCATGTCCTCTCATGTATGTTCCCTCGCACGAGGATGAGTCACTCTTGCTTTGCTCAACAAATGGTGACGCCCTAGGGGCTATGTGACTCAAGAACAAGGGCTTCTTTTGCTTCATTTGACAATCAATCAGCCCTAGGGGCTATGCTCGAGAAAGATGTGTGAGACTATCCTCAAAGTCTCTCAAAAGGGATGTCAAAGACCCTCTTGTCATGTGTGCCCGTGCTCGTTCCCCCAATCAAGGATGGACCTTTCTCGCAATCAATGATGGCACTCTAGGGGCTACGGTCAAGTCTTAAAGGCTCCCTCGGCAAGAAGCAATTCACTTCAATGTCCCCAGCAACATTTGAAGCTTCATACCGAAAGGTCTCAAGGGGCTTCGCAATCTACAAATCTTTTGGGCCACGGCATTACAGTGATACAAGTAAAGGGTAATATTGGGGCTTTGCAATTAACAAGCTTTTGGGCAGTGGTACCCGAGCAATACGATTTGGGAGCAGTCTTATGGCTCCATGAAAGGGATCAAACTTCAATGGTCCCTCAACACTTCCAGTGAAAAGGCCTCTTGGTTTTAAATGAAGGCTCCGATGATATGAATGAATTTGATGATTCTTGTTAGAACTCACAGCGAGATTCTGAAGGAAGTCTTAGAGAAAAGGAAAAAGATTCAATATGCTAGACTCACCCGGCTGAGTTATAGCGGGCATTGCCAATATGTTAACTCTATAAGCAGAGTTACGGCCAATCCCAATGTTTCTGCAAGTATTGCACCCCCTTCTCCAAGATCAAAAGCACAGGCTGCATCCGAAGATCCGCCGTCGGTTCAACTCAAGAAGACTCGAGCAAACATACCGTTCGAGACTTTATCACGCCAAGACCTTATCATCTGCAACAACATCACCATCTCCCACGAGACGTCTCCTGAAGACCGTACTACATTTTCAACATGGACCTTCTGACATTCGGGTATCAACCACAAAAAGGGCCATCCATCTCCAAGCAAGAGAAAGAAGGATATCGCCTTCAAGAGTTCTTCCCAATAGCGCCATCCGCTCCCAACATAATGCTAAGCCGATTCCAAGAAAATTTGAGGCTTCACACCGAAAGGTCTCCACAGCCCGCCATCCACAAACTTGATAAGCCCATGACATTTGGGGCTTAGCAATCTCTCAAAGCTTGGTATCAATGATTTTCTCTTGGGACTTGCCCACGTCAACAACAAAAGACAGTTTATTTGAATGGGCTAAGAGTTGATTCATCTTGTGGCTTCATAAGCCACTCAAAGTTCAGCATTCGAGGGGCTTTACAGTCAGCAACCCGTTGGCATCTCGGCATCAATAGTCCTTTTGAAGCCCCATAAACGACAAATCTCTTGGGGCTAGACATCAATTTTCGTTGGACACCGCGGCGACAACATTCAAACGAGGCAATCCGGACTTTGATTGAACATGACTTGATCTTGGGTTGGCTTTACAAACACACAATGGTTAAAATGGTTCACCCACGAACTAAAAAAAAAAAACATTTCTCTCACATGTGTGCATATTCTTTCCCTTCTAATCCAAAAAAAAAAAGAAGATTTTTATTTTTCTTTCTCCCCTTCTATGTGCAAAAGTATGTGCTTTACTTTGCTTTGCTCCTAGCTTCTCCTCCAGCATTCTCTATCATCCTTGAACTACGCTGGTCTGATTCCTTTCAAGGGATACGTAGGCAGCCTTTTGGCACGACCAACCCATCACCCAGAATACCATCTCACCGACACTCCTTCAAAGGCTAGAACAATTCATCATCATCAACATCATCATTCTCCATCCAAAGCATGGACATTCTTCATCAAAAGCATCAGCATCCTTCAGCAATCCATCCCCAATCAAGCGGCAATGGTAAGTGAAGGTATGAACATCATTCATCTCAAGCAATCTCTGCTTTCAAAAATCACTTCACACACAGAATCACTTTACTTCTCTCTCATATAAAGTGCTTTCAAAATCACATTGCACCACGAGCACAATTTCTCTCTTCCTTTCACACTTCATGCATTCTCTTTCACAAACACATATACCTGCCAAGCACACACGTAGCAGGTACCACCACGAAGTCAACAGCATCTGCAACTCAAGGCACTTCATCCCCAACAGAAAATGGTACACAATCAACCGTGCCCGCATCCCCACGATAAAGTCAACAGCAACTGCAGCTCTAGACAGCAATTTGGTCCACGGTGATCCCGCAATCAGCAAACGGATCCCGCTTCAGCAAACGGATCCCGTCTTCACCAAACGGATCCCGTATCAGCAAACGGATCCCGCATCAGCAAACGGATCCCGCATCAGCAAACGGATCCCACACCAGCAAACGGATCCCGCACCAGCAAACGGATCCCGCACCAGCAAACGGATCCCGCACCAGCAAACGGATCCCGCCATCAGCAAACGGATCCCGCATCAGCAAACGGATTCGGCATCAGCAAACGGATCCCGCACCAGAAAACGGATCCCGTACCAGCAAACGGATCCCGCACCAGCAAACGGAGCCCGCTTCAGCAAGACGGATCCCGCCATATCCTTTCTATATTAATAAAGCCGCTCACAGAGGGAGCGCACCCCCATCTTTCACAATTTCAAAATTCCCCTCTTTCTTTAAATTGCGGCCGTGGTGGGCCGCCTCAAGCCACCACATCTTTTTAAAATTTTGTGGCCGTGGTGGGCCGCCTCAAGCCACCACACCTTTTTAAATTTTGTGGCCGTGGTGGGCCGCCTCAAGCCACCACACCTTTTTAAATTTTTGTGGCCGTGGTGGGCCACCTCAAGCCACTACACCTTTTTAATTTTTTGTGGCCGTGGTGGGCCGCCTCAAGCCACCACACCTTTTTAAATTTTTGTGGCCGTGGTGGGCCGCCTCAAGCCACCACACATTTTTAAAAATTTTGTGGCCGTGGTGGGCCGCCTCAAGCCACCACACCCTTTCCATCCGCGAAAGCCGCTCACACAGAGAGCGCACTCCTATCCTTTGTAATTTCAAATTCCTGCTTTATCGAGTCTTTGTTTTCTCTTGTCGATGTCCTCGGCGGTTGTCTTCTTTCGTCGACGCGTTTTGCTTCGCAATCCACGTCGCCGAGGGGCTCTGTAGACACCCCGCTTTGGACCTCTCACCCCGATTGCATTCATAGTGTTTTTATTTAACTTGTTTTTGTTAATTTCTGTTACTTCCGTTAAGTTCCTAACTGATTCCGTTAGTTTTGGACTAAACTGCATAACAGAGTTAACTTTTAGAGTCATTCTGTCATTCTGTTATTCTCACCCGCGGGCGCCTCCCGTAATAGTCATGGGGCATGCGCGCGTTTGGTCCAATAGGCCGGACCCGCGCGCTTCCCACTTTGGCAGTAACGGATAGCACCATTTTTCCCTCCCTTTTCTTATTTAGAAAATCTCTTCTTGATCACAAACACCTCATTTTTACATCCACATTCATTCCTCCTTATTTCATAACTCCCAAATCCTTTATTCTAGCCATTCTTCATAAAAAAAAATATTTCTTTTTATTATTATTTGATTTTCTCTTTATTATTTATTTATTATTTTATTTATCTTATTTGTGATTGGTCAATTCCATTTCACATGGATGATCATCTTTTCCCTCCAACCTTTCCCTCTCCTTTTTACCTATAAAAACCACCTTCTTCTACCTTAGAAAGGACCTCATTTTTAGACTTGAATTTTCTCTATACACACACTACACACAATTCTCTACACAAAGTCTCCCAACAAGAGTTCTTCGTAACAAGACTCTACATAAAATTGTTCTACAACAATTTCTCCACAACACAACACCATTTTCAAGTTCAAGTTTGAAGTCCTCTTTCTTAAGGTACTTTATTCTTCTTCTCTTATTTTACATGTCTTAGTAATGTATGCAATCCTCATCAATTGGGACATGACCAAATGACCACTTTACTACATTAAAGTTGGTTAAGGTTATCTCCCTACATTTTAATCTCTACTTTAATTTACCATTCTTTTCTTAATATAATTGTTAGAATAGTTTGACATGTAATCTTTACCATTAAATAAATAAAAACAATTCTCTTTTATTTCTTTTTAATTTTCCCCTTTCTTTCCATTGTAATTGTTAGCACTTCTTACATTAATAATTGAAGGACCTTTCTTTTAGTAGTAGAACACCAAAAGTAGCAAGACCCGCGTAAGCGGGGCGGAGTGGGTGTTTAAGTACTTCCCACTCCGTCACCTAACCCCCGAACCCCTCATCTCAAGAATCTTTGGTTTCGTAATCAATAAAAAAGGCTATTTTCTTAGGTTTTCTCGCATTCCACTAAAACGTGGGTGGCGACTCTTAAAATCAATTAGACATCCTAGGTTAATTCACGCGCTCTAGCCAAGCCGTGGTCCCCCGGGGTATCTACAGGCTCCAAATGATTCTGATGATTCTGCTTAGAATGTTGAGACAGGTACGCAGCCTCAAACTGCACCTGCGCAGAATGATAATCAAGATCAAAACCAGAATCAAGGAGGCCCATCTCATGCGCATACACCAGATGCTGCGCCAGAAGTGACTACTCCTGATGCGCAAACACCTCCTCCTGCGCATGATGTTTCTCCACTTCAGCAAATCACTTTTAATGATCTAGATGCTGGAGCAAATGAAGTACCCATTGAAGATCTTCGTATTCCTACCACTCAACCTAACTTACCTCCTGAGGTTCGTGAAGTTAGAGATCATCCAACTTCAAATATCATTGGTAATCTCAATGTAGGGGTTCATACTAGGAGAGCATCAAACTTCGATGATGAATATCACTCCTTTATCTCTCAAATCGAACCAAAGAAGATTGATGAAGCGCTCCAAGATTCAAGCTGGGTTACTGCTATGCAAGAAGAGATTAAACAATTTGAGCGCTGCAAAGTTTGGACATTAGTTCCCAGACCTCATGACCAAGGAGTTATTGGTACAAAATGGGTATTCAGAAACAAGATGGATGAGAATGGAATCATCACCAGAAACAAAGCAAGGCTGGTTGCGCAAGGCTATAGGCAAGAGGAAGGAATCGATTACGATAAAACGTTTGCGCCTGTAGAAAGACTAGAAGCTATCAGAATTTTCTTAGCTTATGTCTCTCACAAGAAATTCAAGCTTTATCAAATGGATGTGAAGAGCGCATTTCTCAACGGTGAACTCCAAGAGACGGTCTACGTAGCTCAACCTCCTGGATTTGAAGATAGCAGATTTCCAAATCACGTCTTCAAGCTTCAGAAAGCCTTGTATGGACTTAAGCAGGCTCCAAGAGCATGGTACGAAACTCTATCAAAATTCCTACTAGAGAAAGGCTTCAAGCACGGTAAAATCGATACAACTCTTTTTATTGCTAAGTATAATGATTATTCTTTACTTGTTCAAATTTATGTCGATGATATTATATTTTGTTCTACTAATGAGTTACTTTGTAAGCGTTTCGAGAAGCTCATGAAAAGCAAGTTTGAGATGAGTATGATGGGAGAACTCACATTCTTCCTCGGACTTCAAATCAAGCAATTGAATGATGGCATCTTCATAAATCAAGACAAGTACACAAGGGACTTAATCAAGAAATTTGGACTTGAGAATGCTAAAGCATACGACACTCCTATGGCTACGGGAAATAAGCTTGATAAAGACATGAAAGGTAAGAAAGTTGATCAAACTTTATATCGAGGTATGATTGGCTCTCTACTCTACCTTACTGCAAGTAGGCCAGATATTATGTTTAGTGTTTGTGTTTGTGCGCGCTATCAAGCGGACCCTAGAGAAGCGCACTTAACTGCTGTTAAACGCATTATTCGTTATCTTTCTGGAACTATTAACCTTGGACTTTGGTACACCAAAGATTCGAATTTCGATTTGCTAGGTTATTCAGATGCAGATTACGCAGCATGCACAATTGACAGGAAGAGCACAAGTGGAACATGTCATTTCCTTGGAAATCGACTTGTAGCATGGGCGAGCAAGAAACAAGCTGCTGTGTCTATCTCCACTACAGAAGCTGAATACATTGCTGCTGGAAGCTGCTGCTGCCAAATCCTATGGATGAAGCAACAACTAGTGGATTATGGTATTAATGAAGGAAATTGCCCAATTTTCTGTGACAACATGTCCACCATAGCAGTCTCCAACAATCCTGTCATGCGTTCAAAGACAAAGCACATCGATATCAAATATCATTTTCTCAAGGACCACGTGGAAAAAGGAAATATACACTTAGAGCACGTGGGCACATATAATCAAATTGCTGATATCCTCACAAAGGCTCTTGACGCAAAAAGATTTGTCTTCTTGAGACGAGAGATGGGTATGCTTGAACTCAGCTAACTTATCCATATAATTTGTCAATACTAATGTTTTTGTGTTTGCTTGATAAGTTAAAAGTTAAGATTTCATGCATCTGCGCAGACACTGCGCAGTAAGTTAATGCGCATGAAAAATTAAGTTGAGATTTGAAGAATCTTTGCACAATATTCGCTCTGCGCAAAACGAAATGCGCACTTCTAAGTGGACCGCAGGTAAGTACTCTATTCATTAGATTTTGCACATAGGTCCTTGACTGAAAAGTCAACGCTTAGTCACAAGGATACTTGTGTAATTTAAATTTTCTCGCGCCTTTATTTTTTGAATTTTGGGAAATTACCTTTTTACCCCTGCGCATGTCCCGTTGTCATTTAATGCAAACTGCCATTAATGACAGCGCACCTTGTGAATGTCTGCTCACCATTTAATGAGGAAGGTGATGCGACAGCAGTCAGCTTCTATTCGCTGACACGCGCGCGCAAAGACTGCATACGCGCGTCCCCTATTCGACCACGTCACCCTGCTAATGTGCGCCCGTCCTTTCACTGACTCAGCATTTATGAGGAAGTTGACTCGACAGTGACCAGCTTAGGACTTCACACTCACGCGCGCGCTAGGCCTGCGCACGCGCGCATCCGGTTGGGCCACGTCATCGCAGCACGTGCCCCACTCCGCTTTTTCACTAACTGTCCTTGCGTTGACGTCACTATTTTTCCCTCTTTCGGTATAAACTGTCTGCGACCTCTCTTTTCTCTCTTTTCTTCTCATTCTTTTTCACCAAACCTCCATTTTCTCTCTCTACTTCTTACCAACTTCCAAAGATTTCCTCTTCTTCTCTCTTTGACCTTCATCTTCTCCAGATTCCATCTTCCCAAAACTTCCTTTTTCATCTACATTTATTTCTATATCAATGGCTCCAAAGAAGACCTCAAAGAAAATGCCTGAAATCATTCTCTCTTCTTCATCTGAGGAAACTTATTCCTCTTCTCGCTCTGGGTCTGATCAAGAACAACCACCTCCCCAGCCCGTCGTCGAAGATATGGTATGATTTCTTTCCTTGCTTTTTAATTTCTGCCATTGTTAAGGTTTAAAGCTTTACAAGCTTCCCTTTGTGATTGTGTGCTTGTTTGTTGATCTTTTTTGAAATCGAATGTTGTGTTGTGTTCGTTTTTGCCTGATCTACTCTTTCATGTAATTTATTTCATGATCAATACCCTTTTTAAGTGTTTTCTACAAAATTTTATGTCAAAAACCTCCATTACAGACGAACAGTTTTTCTAAATTTATGGGTTTGTTTTAATATTGTTGTCTATATTGTTTACATGGTTGACTTCGTCATGTTCATGCGGTCATTTCGATGTATTTTTTATTGGATTTGGAAAACTTTTGATTTTTGGTGTTCTTGATGTACTTCGTGTTCATGAACAGTTCATTTCGTGTTCTTCAACTTCCTGATTTTTCTCTTATGCTCTGGTTCGCATAAGAATTTCCAAGTGTTTGAAATTTGCGCATGCTTGCTTGGCTTTACGCATTACTTATGATATCTTGTATGGAGTTACTACGTATAGATACCCATGCGTTATCTGCGCATGCGCAACGCTCCATGCGCAATAGAACGTCTAATTCATATTTTTGTTTTGCGCAGAATCCCTTCTATTTCATTTGTGGATGGGAAGTCAATCCGCAAGATCTCAAACAGGATGCTGTTGGGCGCAGATTGATAAGGCATCTGCTATCCTCTGGAATTCTTCCTCTCTTCACTTTGGATCAGCCATTCTACGTGCCTTCTCTTGTCGATGAATTCTTCGAGACTGCGCGTGTTGTTCCTGCCAAGCACAAGGGTGAGAGCACTGAGATCATTATGGCGGTGGTGCAGAATTGCGAAATCTTGGTTCACCCTAATCACATTCGCAGACTTTGCGACTTCGATGTCGGTGATGCGCCAGAGACTTTTGACACTGCACGGCAAGACAGATTGGCGATGAAGTTAGTTGGCGAGCCCACTCTTGTCAAGCGATGGTCTGTGCATGATCGCAAAGAGTTTGGTGAGGTGATGTATCACCTGTGCACCTTGATTGGCGATTCCCTGAACTGCAAGAATGGGAACAAGGGAAAGTTTATTTCCAAGCAATGGGAATATTGCTGCGCCATCTACTTGAAGGAAAGGCTGGATTGGCCTCAGATCATCTGGAATGAGATCACCATGGCAATGACGAGCTATGATACGCGCCTCAATGCATTAAAACCTAAGTATCGGACGCACTGTCGCCTGCTATCCAAGCTCCTGCTCCAATACACTGAATTAAATGACTTTGTAAGGAAGACACCAATTCTGAAGCAGTCCAGTGCTTCAAAGTTTTATTCTCGAGCGCAGCTTCATTTGCTGCGCGATGAGATTGGCGATGCGGACTACTACAGAATCTGGCGATCTAATGATGATCCTAACAGAGAACCTTGGTTGGGAAAGTTACCTAAGGATGGCAAGGCCAAGGGCACTGAAGGCCCAAGTGCTGCGCAGGAAACGGCTGATGAAGCCTCCAAGCGCAAGGGCAAGGGCATTGCTGAGCCCAAGTCAAAGAAGCACAAGGATGTTCCCAACGTCTAATCCACTGCAGGATTTAAGATCAGAGAGCCTGCCCCTGCTGCTCCAAAGCCTCCCTCCAAGAAGCGCAAGGCTGATGCGCCTGCGCCTTCCCCGAAGAAGACTAAGACTGCCAAGGGTGCCTTCCAACGTATTCCTCCTGCGCATGACTCTGAGTCGCGCATGGATCACACTGGTGATTCTGAGGATGCTGGGATTCAGGGGGAGACTCATCCCAAGGCCCCAGCTGTGCAAGACCCTGATGTTGCTCCCACGCCTTTTGCTGATGCCCCTCTTTCTCCTCGGCGCAAACAGAAGGGTTACCTCTGTTCTGGATGAAGGCATGGACATTGAGCCTGAGGATAAGGATTCTGCTGATGAAGTGGATCAGACTGTTGGTGGTGATGGCACAGCTCCTGAGCCTACTGCTGCGCCCTCTGATAAACCTGACTTTGTTGCGCCTGAGATTCCAGCGCCTCCTCCTGCTGCTGATCCTATCCCAGAAAATCCTGCTAAGGATGGTGACACTGCCTCTGAAAGCAGTGAACATTCTTCTGCGCATAGATCTCCTGCGCATCGGTCTCCTCCACGCCAGACCCCTCTTGATCCCATCTCCACAACCTCTCCTCCCAAGACAACAGAGCAACCGCCTCCTGCCACCTCAACGGTTCCTACGGTATATACCTCGTCTCTCTCCTCCTCCAATGAGCTGCGCCAGATCTTACAAGCCTTGAATTCCATTCAAGTGAATTAAGTTGCTGCGCAGTCTCAGATGGCTCAACTCATCACTGCGCAAACCACTATTCAAGATCAACTTGATGCGCAGCGATTGGAGATTGCTGCCATTAAGGGGGAGAATGCATCAAAGGCTACCTCTGCCGCCAGCCCCTCTACACAGCGTATCCCGGATGCTTTAGATCAAATGATCTTGGACTCGTTGAAGTCAATTGCTGGGATGCTCGAAAATGTTTGCACCTACACCGCTATAAATGATGGGTTTATAGGAATGCTGAAACGTCTGCGTAAGAGCCTGGCCGATGGTTTACTTGAAGGGTTTGCTGGCCTTGAAGCACAGATAGAGGAGAGATTTGGCCAAGGTGGTCCTGCACAAGCTGGTGCGCTAAATATGGAAAGCGTCAGGGAGAACATTACTCAAGCGATGACTGATTTCGCTGACGGGTTCAACGCTAGGATGGACCAAATGTTTGACATTCAGGCCAGCGTGAACACCCATTGCCTCCACTGACACTCGCCTTGAAGCTACGCAGGCCACTATCATCGACACCATCAATGCTGCTGAGCAGTCATATTTCAACCAGATGACTGGGCATCAGATGGCCTACGCAGCAAACTTCCGAGAACTGCAAGCAGACAACAGGGATGTGCGCAGAGGAATCACAGTTTATGTTGAAGAAGCTGTTGCGTTCAAAGAAAAGTTTCAAGAGCTCAAAGTTTAGCTTATGAACAAGTTCAACAGCCTGCAGAATGAGCTGCGCGAAGCCCTTCACCGGATCAACATAGATTAGGATCTATGTAATTTTTTTTTTTGCTTTGCGCAAGTTATTCCTTTTTGTGCGCATATTTCTTTTCTCTTTTAAACTTGTAACCTCAACTCTTAACAGTTCAAGTTTTAATGAGAAAAATCGCATCATTAGTTTCCAAAACCTTGTTCAATTCAAACTATTCGTTTGTGGAACAATGAATGTTTTATTTTACCTCATGCGTATATTATTAACTGCTCACATTTTCTTCGCATAATGGTTAAACATTCAGTTTAAACGCATACTTAAACTAAAACTCATATCATTTGTATGCGCTGCATGTTATTTCTGTCTTTCCCATACTGTAAGTTAATCTTTTGGATAGACTAGAAATCTATAGCATAGGCTAGTGTGTGCATTGACTTGAGGCATGATTTACCATTTTCATTTTTTATGGACATGTTATTATCAAGTACAATGGATTGCCTTTGTTATAGTAGGTAATGGCATCAATCATTTAGGGGGAGATTGTTGGGTATGCTTATCTCTTAGCCCTCCTAATTATGTTAGAATTGATTGATACCATCATCTATGTATATTCTATGGACTTTAGGACCCTATGTAAGAAGTTTTATAACTTCAATTTTTAGCCTAGTCCATTTTATAGTATAGGCTTAGAATATAGGACTTGGAGTGAAAAGGAATGAAGATCAAAGCAAGTCAGTGGTCACTGCGCAGGACTTCTCTGCGCAGGACACCACTGCGCAGGTCTCTCCTGCGCAGCATTATATCTTACTCAGTTTTCAATGCATTCCGATCACCTAACTTGGAAAGCGCTTAGAAGATGCACGCTTATTAAAAATGCTGAGGTGTGCAGAATCGACAAAGCAAGCACACTCAGCAGATCCAACGGTGGAGACGAACTCAAGAGAAATATTTCAAATGAAGACAGCTGTCATCCTTCTAGAAAAAGATTTTGAATTTGGTCCTCATGCTCAGTCTCCAACGGCTCTAAATACCTGCGCACCAATCATATTGTGACAGGTCATCAACTTTGATCAGAGCCCAAACGGCTATAAAGGACACCTGCGCACCAATCATAATGTGCCAGCTCATCGTCCTTGCTCAGAGCACCAACGGCTAGTTTTAAGCTCTCTGCTATAAATAGCCTGCTCATCTTCATTTCCAAGTTGCTAGATTTTGTGCTTTCATAAGTATCACTGAAGTTCTGAAGATTGCTGCTTACTATTCCCAGATTCAAGATCAACCTTCAAACCTTCATACCTTCAAACTCCTGCCCAAATCCTAATCCTTAAATCAACAGAATTCCTCGTTCTCTTCATCTCATAGATTCATAGAGCCCAGAATTTCTGAACACACACACACCTCTTGAAGCTTCAATCATTTAGAACTTACTTCTTGAGATACACCGGTTTAGTCTAGGATTTGCTCTTCATAGATCATAGATCTTTGAGATAGTTTGTTTTTCATTGTTGTATCTTGTAACTCTCTCATATAATAAGATCTCCTTTAGAAAATCCAAGACTAACCATCTTGGTAGAGGACGTAGATCTTTCATTGATCGAACCTCTCCAAATAGCTTGTTCTTTATTCTCGCTGTTTATTTCCTGCTTAATCATTTCTGAATAACTGCTTTGTTTGATCTTATCAGATTGCTGCTATTGCTGCTGTGTTTGTTATTGCTTATTGCCTTAGAAAATTTTATCCAACTCTTTAAGCCAAAACTTAGCGCGTGCGTTTTTATCCTTGCGCAGCTTTTTCCTGCGCAGGTGCTGCTTAAACTTCCGCTGTGCATTTCACACTCTCACTGCGTGCGATACTTAGCTTATTTAAGAACTGTGCGCATAAGCCATTGATTTGCAAAAGGGTTTGAAAAGAATTTTAAAACGCTATTCACCCCCCCCCTCTAGCATTTTTCATACCCTTGTTGCCCATTTGGGACCAACATAGGTACGCAGCCACAAACTTCACCTGCACAGAATGCTAATCATGATAATCACAATCTGAATCAAGCAAGTCCATCTCATGCGCCAACGCCAGATGCTGCGCCATAAGTTACAACTCCTGATGTGCAGACACCACCTCCTGCGCATGACGTTTCTCTGCTTCAGCAAATCACTTTCAATGATCTCGATGCTGGAGCAAATGAAGTACCCATAGAAAATCTTCGTATTCCTACTACTCAACCTAACTTACCTCCCGAGGTTCGTAAAGTTAGAGATCATCCAACAACAAACATCATTGGTGATCCATGTAGGGGTTCGTACAAGGAGAGCATCAAACTTTGATGAGTATCATTCTTTTATCTCTAAAATCGAACCAAAGAAGATTGATGAAGCGCTCCAAGATTCAAGCTGGGTTGTTGCTATGTAAGAAGAGCTTAACCAATTTGAGCGCTGTAAGGTTTGGACTTTAGTACCCAGACCTCATGACCAAGGAGTTATTGGTACAAAATGGGTTTTCAGAAACAAGATGGATGAGAATGGAAGCATCACCAGAAACAAAGCAAGGCTGGTTGCGCAAGGCTATAGGCAAGAGGAAGGAATCGACTACGATGAAACATTCGCGCCTGTAGCAAGACTCGAAGCTATCAGAATCTTCTTAGCTTATGCCTCTCACAATAAATTCAAGCTTTATCAAATGGATGTGAAGAGCGCATTTCTCAATGGTGAACTCAAAGAGACGGTCTACGTAGCTCAACCACCAGGATTTAAAGATAGCAGATTTCCAAATCACGTCTTCAAACTTCAGAAAGCTTTGTATGGACTTAAGCAAACTCCAAGAGCATGGTACGATACTCTATCAAAATTTCTGCTAGAGAAAGGCTTCAAGCGCGGTAAAATCGATACAACTCTTTTTATTGCTAAGTATAATGATCACTATTTACTTGTTCAAATTTATGTCGATGATATTATATTTAGATCTACTAATGAGTTACTTTGTAAGCGCTTTGAAAAGCTCATGGAAAGAAAGTTTGAGATGAGCATGATGGGAGAACTCACATTCTTCCTCGGGCTTCAAATCAAACAATTGAATGATGGAATCTTCATAAATCAAGCCAAGTACATAAGAGACTTGATCAAGAAATTTGGACTTGAAAATGCTAAAGCATACGACACTCCAATTGCCACAGGAAATAAGCTTGACAAAGACTTAAAAGGTAAGAAAGTTGAGCAAACTTTATATCGAGGTATGATTGGCTCTCTCCTTTATCTTACTGCAAGTAGGCCAGATATTATGTTTAGTGTTTGTGTCTGTGCGCGCTATCAAGCAGATCCTAGAGAAGCGCACTTAACTGCTGTTAAACGCATTATTAGATATCTTTCTGGAACTGTTAACCTTGAACTTTGGTACACCAAAGATTCGAATTTTGATTTGCTAGGTTATTCAGACGCAGATTACGCAGCATGCACAATTGACAGGAAGAGCACAAGTGGAACTTGTCATTTCCTTGGAAATCGACTTGTTGCGTGGGCAAGCAAGAAGCAAGAAGCAAGCTGCTGTGTCCATCTCTACTACAGAAGATGAATACATTGTTGCTGGAAGCTGCTGCTGCCAAATCCTATGGATGAAGCAACAACTAGTGGACTATGAAATTCATGAAGGAAATTGCCCAATTTTCTGCGATAATATGTCCACCATAGCAGTCTCCAACAATCCTGTCATGCACTCAAAGACAAAGCACATCGATATTAAATATCATTTTCTCAAGGACCACATGGAAAAAGGAAACATTTATTTAGAGCACGTGGGCACAGACAATCAAATTGCTGATATCCTCACAAAGGCTCTTGACGCAAAGAGATTTGTCTTCTTAAGAGGCGAAATGGGTATGCTTGAACTTAGCTAACTTGTCCATATAATTTGTCAATACTAATGTTCTTGTGTTTGCTTGATAAGTATTCAAAGGATAAGTTTCATGCATCTGCGCAGCCCCTGCGCAGTAAGTTAACGCGCATGGAACGGTTCAGTTGAGATTTGAAGAATCTCTGCGCAATCTATGCACTGCGCATGACGTCACATGTAGGGTTTCTAAGTAACATGCGCAGCGGAATATAGCAATTAGAATTTTAAGAAACCCAAAGCAATGGATCCGTTCATATGATTAAATCAAATACAACATAATGAATAAAGGAAAAACTAACCCTTGATGACTATCAAAGTTTTCTTTGGTCTTGGTGGAGAAACTTGAAACTTTATCACGGACAAAATCACGAACTTTGTAGATGATAAAATTCACCCTCTAGCGGTGTCCACACTTCGAACGAATATCAAGAGGCTCCTTGATCTTGGTTGCTAGACCAATAATTATGAAACACACTTTCACAATTTAATAAAGAACTATATGGAATTTATTTGTGAATTATTTTGTTCCTCAATCAAGGATGTCTTAGAACAAAATAAAATCTCTCTCAAACTCTTTGAGATTCACAAAAGTACTAGTTAAGATGGTCTGGCCGAATTGGGGTTTTTATAACCAATTAAGACCTATTCCAAATAGGTAACTTGTGCCAAAAACCTTTCCTAATCAAATTAGGAATTTTTCTGCCGCCAGACCGAGCGCCCGCCTGGTCCAACCCAAGAGCCCGCTTATTTGACCAGAAGGTCCAGATCTTTTCAGAATTCATTCAGGTGCCCGCCTGGTCCAACCCAAGCGCCCGCTTGGTTGACCAGGAAGCCCAGAATTTTTACAGAAATTCCTTTGAGGTCCTTCGACCCTAAATTCCAATATAGTCCTCTTATTTAAGATTCGTTCTATTGTCTGTGACCCTCTAGGATTATACTAAGTTGGCAATGGGCTCAAACATGATCCCATAAGATATGATTAGGTTCTAGCAAACCGTCATACCTACCCAAATAGTATAACTAGATACAAGTTCGCATTCCTTTAGAATATGTCATAATCCTTTTGTCCACGATGTCATTGAACACAAGTCATGGTCAAACAGTCAACTTGTCTTGTTCAATACTTTCTCGATTCCGAATATGTTGATAATTCAAATGCTATTGATCCAATCAATCCATTTGAGTCCGGCCGAACATTTCATCAACATCATTCCTTCGAGGGGCCCAAGCTTGACATCTCTCAGTGCAGGGACAAATCCATTTAGCTTATTATTCTTCCCAACGGGAATCCGATTATGCCAATCATACCCTTTATAACTACCATGTTAAGGTAGCGTTTGAATATGTCAAACACAATGTTCATCAAGTGGAAGACTATAATAACTTCATTTTTAAGGATTCGAATGACATAACTAATATGAGATATATGTACGACATAGACCATGACATAAATCTCATACAGCGGGTCATGTCCAGTACCTTGTTCCAAACAAGTACCCATAAATCTAACATGATCATCCCATGATCATTTAGCCTTTATACTAGTGCTTAACAAGTACTAGGGACGGGGATTATTATAAGTAAACATGAACAACAATAATAATCAAAACATCTCTTTATTGATATGAAATAAATGATAACAATTACAACGTTTATTAAACGTGCCTAGGGCACAACTACCAATAATCTCCCACTTACGCTAGGCCCAATCTCCCATGTACCTAATACCCATGGACCTAACATGACCATCATGTTTAGCTTGTGGAAGTCCCTTTTTTAGCGGGTCCGCAACATTGTCATCAGTAGGTACTCTGCATATATTTACGTCTCCCCTATCAACGATCTCTCGAATGATATGAAAACACCTAAGTATGTGTTTGGATTTCTGATGTGCTCTTGGTTCCTTTGCTTGAGCAATAGCACCATTATTATCGCAATGAAGGTCTATTGGATTAGCAATACTAGGAACCACTTCAAGTTCAGTGATGAACTTCTTAATCCAAACAGCTTCCTTTGCAGCATCCGATGCGGCAATATACTCAGCTTCTGTTGTAGAATCAGCGGTTGTACTTTGCTTGGAACTCTTCCAGCTTACAGCTCCACCATTTAACATAAACACAAAACCCGATTGCGATCGGCTATCATCTTTGTCGGTTTGGAAGCTTGCATCCGTGTAAGCATTTACAACGAGATCATCTTCCATTCCTCCATAGACCAAAAACGAGTCTTTAGTTCTTCTCAAGTACTTAAGAATCGCTTTTACAGCTATCCAGTGATTTTCGCCAGGGTCGGATTGGTATCTGCTTGTCATGCTTAAAGCATAAGATACATCCGGCCTAGTACAAATCATGGCATACATGATGGACCCAATTGCCGAAGCATATGGAACATCATTCATTTTCTCGCGCTCATCGTTTGTCTTAGGACATTGAGTCTTGCTTATAGAAACTCCATGTAACACGGGCAAGGTGCCTCTCTTAGAATTTTCCATACGGAATCTTCTAATGACCTTGTCAATGTATGTACTTTGGCTTAAACCAAGTAGCCTCCTTGATCTATCTCTATAGATCTTAATGCCAAGTATATATGCGGCTTCACCCATATCTTTCATTGCAAAACACTTTCCTAACCAAGTCTTCACAGACTGAAGTCTAGGAATGTCATTTCCAATGAGCAATATGTCATCCACATATAAAATAAAGAATAGCACTATGCTCCCACTAATCTTATTGTATACACAAGGATCATCTTCGTTCTTGATGAAACCAAACTCTTTGACCGATTCATCAAAACGGAGATTCCAACTCCTAGAAGCTTGCTTCAATCCATAGATGGATCTCTGCAATTTGCATACCTTAGAATCTTGTTCAAAACCTTCTGGTTGTATCATATACACATCCTCTTGTAGTTTTCCATTTAGGAAAGCGGTTTTGACGTCCATTTGCCATATTTCATAGTCATGATATGCGGCAATGGCAAACAAAATTCTTATAGACTTGATCATTGCTACGGGTGAAAAGGTTTCATCATAGTCAATACCATGAACTTGCCTATAACCCTTTGCTACAAGCCTAGCTTTGTAAGTATGCACCTTCCCATCCATGTCAGTCTTCTTCTTGAAGACCCATTTGCATCCTATGGTTTTTACACCTTCGGGCGCATCAATCAAATTCCAAACTTGATTGTCTTGCATGGATTGCAATTCGGATTCCATGGCTCCAAGCCACTTGTCCGAATCAGGAGAAGACATCGCCTCTTGGTAGGTTGACGGTTCATCATTCTCAATGATTTTTACCTAATTACTATCCGTTACGAGAAATCCATATCTCTCGGGCTCGGATAGTAACCTACTAGATCTGCGAGTTGCTTGTGTATTTTGAACAGGTTCCACAACTCCTTGTGGTTCTTGTTCTTGTTCCACTATTGGTTCAATGTTATTTTCTGGGTCTTGAATCTCTTCAAGATTTATTTTACTCCCACTGATTTCTTTGGAGAGAAACTCTTTCTCTAGAAAGACACCAGTTCGGGCAACAAACACTTTGTTGTCCTCTCGGTTGTAAAAGTAATATCCTCTAGTTTCCTTTGGATATCCCACGAAAATACATTTGTCAGATTTGTGTGCAAGTTTGTCAGAGACAAGTCTTTTGACAAAAGCTTCGCAACCCCAAATCTTCATGAAAGATAAACAGTTTTTCTTTCCGCTCCACATCTCATATGGAGTCTTTTGAACCGATTTAGTTGGAACACGATTTAGTGTGAAAGCAGCGGTTTCTAGAGCGTAACCCCAAAAGGATATTGGAAGATCAACTTGACTCATCATTGATCGAACCATGTCTAACAATGTCCGATTCCTCCTCTCGGACACACCATTCCATTGTGGTGTTCCGGGTGGAGTCAATTGTGAAACTATTCCACAATTCTTTAGATGATCATCAAATTCTTGACTTAAGTATTCTCCACCACGATCTGATCGAAGTGCTTTAATACTTTTGCCAAGTTGTTTTTCTACTTCATTTTGAAATATTCTAAATATCTCAAACGCTTCACTCTTATGTTTCATTAGGTAAACATACCCAAATCTACTATAATCATTCGTGAAGGTTATGAAGTATTGAAATCCTCCCCTAGCATTGCTACTTAATGGTCCACATACATCGGAATGTATCAACCCCAATAAGTCGCTTGCCCTTTCACCCAACTTGGTATAAGGTGTCTTAGTCATTTTTCCAAGAAGACACGACTCGCAAGTATCATATGACTCGAGGTCACATGAACCTAAAAGTCCGTCCCCATGGAGTTTTGAGATACGCTTCTCATTAATATGACCGAGACGGCAATGCCACAAATAAGTATGATTTACATCATTAGGTTTAGATTTCTTATTTACATGATAGACATTGTCATTATTTTCATTCTTGACATCCAAGATATAAAGGCCATTAAATGAATTAGCAATACCATAAAGCACATCATTTAAATAAATAGAAAATTTCTTATTCTCAATAAGAAACTTAAAACCTTCATTATCCAAACAAGAAATTGAAATAATATTTCTACTTAAATCCAAAACATAATAACAATTGCTCAAAACAAGAATTAATCCGGAAGGTAAAGTGACTTCATAAGTCCTTACGGCTAATGCAGCAACTCTTGCTCCATTCCCCACGCGTAGGTCTACTTCACCATCTTTAAGTAGTCTCCTATTCTTTAGTCCCTGCACATTTAAACAAATGTGAGAACCACATCCGGTATCCAATACCCAAGAATCAGTGGTAGAAAGGAGAATATCTATCATATAGATACCTGAAGTCGACGCAGCCTTGCTGCCCTTCTTCTTCTTTTGCTCTTCCAAGAAAGCCTTGCAATTACGTTTCCAATGACCAATTTCTTGACAATGAAAACAGATTGCATCCTTTTGTGAATCGGGTTTTGCCTCAGAAGCCTTGGCAACACTTGCCTTGCTTATCTTGGGTTTGACAACTTTCTTACCCTTTCCTTTGGCACTAGCCTTCTTCCCATCATGAACTAAGAGCACGGGAGAACCTTTCTCTGCAATCTTCATCTCCGCAGTTTTAAGCATCCCATGCAACTCGGAGAGATTCTTATCCATTCCATGCATGTTATAATTCATCACAAACTGATTATAACTTTTAGGCAATGAATTAAGAATGAGATCCGTGGCTAGCTCCAATGGGATTGGATAGCCAAGTTTCTCAAGGTGCTCTACATAACCTTTCATTTTCAGCATGTGAGGACTCACTTGTTTCCCTTCATTCATTTTGCAAGTAGTGAATGCAACAATGGTCTTGTACCTCTCTTACCTAGCTTGCTCTTGAAACATGGCTCTTAACTCCACGCCTATCTCATAGGCTTCCAAGTGTTCCAAACTTTGTTGGAGTTTTGAACACATAGTAGCAAGCATGAGAGAACTTACATCTCTAGAATCATTACGATGTTTCTTGTAATTGTCTCTTTCTGCCCTAGGGGCAGTAGGTTCTGGTTCAGCAGGAAGAGGCCCGTCGAGAATGTACAACTTATCTTCTTGCCTTAGAACAATTCTTAGGCTACGGATCCAATCCATAAAGTTAGTACCATTCTCTTGGAGCTTATCCTTCTCAAGGATCGATCGCAACGAAATTGATTGAGTGTTAGTAGTCATTATCTACAAATATGCAAAATTTCCAAAATTTAATAAGTACCGGTTTTCATTAAAGAAATAAACAATGTATTTTTCAAACAAAATACTCCCACTAAATTATATAACCTTCATATACATCCAATGTATAATATAATTTAATTGGGCTAAGATCCAACTTCAATTTAACTTTTGAGTCCACGGAGGCGAACCGCTCAAAACTAAATTAATTAGGTAGACAATCATGTCAATCATATCTCATATGATTCTTAGATCCTTTTATGAGATTCTTTGAGAAATCCAATTTCATAAAACATGTTTAATCTCATCTCTTGCCTAGGCCCAAAACCGTTTTGACGCCTAATTAAGTCCAACCATTTTAAACGCATAGGAACCATTCAATTTGATGTACCTTGCGGAGGCAAGCCCACATTAAACTAATGAACCTCATCTTGCTCATACATGAATAAACTTAATGCACCTCGCGGAGGCGAACCCACATCAAGATCACCCATGTATAAACAAGTGTTTAAACATGGCATGGCAAAGAAAGACTTAAAACTTTCTTTGAAGGTTCATCACATATAGCATATAACACATTTATGAGCACATAATATAAACATGTTACGCATCAAGTTTAGTCACTAAATTAATCTCTATTAATTTAAGCATAATATTTATGTGTCATAAGTTTCTCTATAATTATGAGGATGAGACTATTTCAACTTCAGTTATTATCTCCAAATCAAGACAACAAGAAGTGCGGTCGAACTAAGCCATTAGGCAACCACAATCCCGCACTAATTCAAGAAACCAAGAAAGTAGTCCATGTGGCCGAAACTAAGCAATAGATGGTCTCGATGAACGTAGGCCAATTGCATCCACAATTCCACATGGATCTCCAAACTTTGAATCAAGAACTTTGTTTCTCAATTTTAGCAATTATGAACTCTTCATAATTCTAACTTCGTTTTATCTTTGAAACTTTGATTGCGATCAATTTTGGGAAACACAATCTCGATGAACGCAGATTAGCCATCCAAAACTTGAACCAATCTAGGAATCACAAGACTAAAACAAATAGGAAAATCAAACCCCAAAATCCACACACAAACCAACTACCCAAAACACATTCCAGATCAGCAAGTCTGGACTGGTTCTGTTACTGGTTTTGTTGAATTTTATCGAAAATTCCATATTCAGATTTTAACCAAAATCAGAACAGATTCTGACGAGCGAGCGCCCGCCTGGTCTTGACCGAGCGCGCGCCTGAAGCAAGCGGCCGCCTGGTCCCCAGCGAGCGGGCGCCTATTTGGTCAGAATGGTACAGAATTTTAAAGTTCGAAAATTTTGTCTCAAAATTTTTTTTTTCTTTGATTATTAAAACTTTGATCCAATCAAAAATTAATAATCAAAATAATTCAGAATCCACCATAATTTTATTGCGATTGAATCGTGCGATTAAAGTTGAAACAATAAACCACATAAAATCACATAACACATAAACATCATATAATCCAATATTCATATCATGTTATGCGCATAAACAATTTATATACACATAACATGATCCAAGTATTGAATTAATCAACATGAACGGGGCTCTGATACCACTGTAGGGTTTCTAAGTAACATGCGTAGCGGAATATAGCAATTAAAATTTTAAGAAACCCAAAGCCATGGATCCGTTCATATGATTAAATCAAATACAACATAATGAATAAAGGAAAAACTAACCCTTGATGACTATCAAAGTTTTCTTTGGTCTTGGTGGAGAAACTTGAAACTTTATCACGGACAAAATCACGAACTTTGTAGATGATAAAATTCACCCTCTAGCGGTGTCCACACTTCGAACGAATATCAAGAGGCTCCTTGATCTTGGTTTCTAGACCAATAATTATGAAACACACTTTCACAATTTAATAAAGAACTATATGGAATTTATTTGTGAATTATTTTGTTCCTCAATCAAGGATCTCTTAGAACAAAATAAAATCTCTCTCAAACTCTTTGAGACTCACAAAAGTACTAGTTAAGATGGTCTGGCCGAATTGGGGTTTTTATACACAATTAAGACCTATTCCAAATAGGTAACTTGTGCCAAAAACCTTTCCTAATCGAATTAGGAATTTTTCTGCCGCCAGACTGAGCGCCCGTCTGGTCCAACCCAAGCGCCCGCTTATTTGACCAGAAGGTCCAGATCTTTTCAGAATTCATTCAGGCGCTCGCCTGGTCCAACCCAAGCGCCCGCTTGGTTTACCAGGAAGCCCAGAATTTTTCCAGAAATTCCTTTGAGGTCCTTCGACCCTAAATTCCAATATAGTCTTCTTATTTAAGATTCGTTCTATTGTGTGTGACCCTCTAGGATTATACTAAGTTGGCAATGGGCTCAAACATGATCCCATAAGATATGATTAGGTTCTAGCAAACCGTCATACCTACCCAAATAGTATAACTAGATACAAGTTCACATTCCTTTAGAATATGTCATAATCCCTTTGTCCACGATGTCATTGAACACAAGTCATGGTCAAACAGTCAACTTGTCTTGTTCAATACTTTCTCGATTCCGAATATGTTGATAATTCAAATGCTATTGATCCAATCAATCCATTTGAGTCCGGACGAACATTTCATCAACATCATTCCTTCGAGTGGCCCAAGCTTGACATCTCTCCGTGGAGGGACAAATCCATTTAGCTTATTATTCTTCCCAACGGGAATCCGATTATGCCAATCATACCCTTTATAACTACCATGTTAAGGTAGCGTTTGAATATGTCAAACACAATGTTCATCAAGTGGAAGACTATAATAACTTCATGTTTAAGGATTCGAATGACATAACTAATATGAGATATATGTACGACATAGACCATGACATAAATCTCATACAGCGGGTCATGTCCAGTACCTTGTTCCAAACAAGTACCCATAAATCTAACATGATCATCCCATGATCATTTAGCCTTTATACTAGTGCTTAACAAGTACTAGGGACGGGGATTATTATAAGTAAACATGAACAACAATAATAATCAAAACATCTCTTTATTGATATGAAATAAATGATAACAATTACAACGTTTATTAAACGTGCCTAGGGCACCACTACCAACATCACATGCGCACTTCGCTTGGACCGTAGGTAAGTGTTATATTCATTAGATATTGCACATAGGTCCCTGACTGAAAAGTCAACGCTTAGTCACAAGGGTACTTGTGTAATTAAAATTTTCCCGCGCCTTTATTTTTTGAATTTTCTTGGGAAATTACCTTCTTACCCCTGCGCATGTCCCATTGTCATTAATGCACATTGCAATTGATGACAGCGCCTTTTTCGAATGTCTGCTCACCATTTAATGAGGAAGGTGATGCGACAGCAATCAGCCTCTTTCCACTCATACACGCGCGCGCAAAGACTGCGCACGCGCGTTCCCCATTCGGCCACGTCACCCTGCTAACCTGCGCCCGTCCTTTCATTGACTCAGCATTTTTGAGGAAGTTGACTCGACAGTGACCGGCTTAGAACTTCACATTCACGCGCGCGCTAGGCCTGCGCACGCACGCATCCGGTTGGGCTACGTCATCGCAGCACGTCTCCTACTCCACTTTTTCACCAACTGTCCTTGCGCTGACGTCACCATTTTTTCCCGGCTTAAAACCGTCTGACCCCTTTCCTTTCTCTCTCCTCTGCTCACTCTATCTTTCACCAAACCTCCATTTTCTCTCTATTTCTTACCAACTTCCAACAATTTCCTTTTCTTCTATCCTTGACTTTCTTCTGTTCATCTTCAACCTCTCTCTCTTCCTTCCATTTTCATCAAACCCTAGTTCTTTAAAATGGCTCCTAAGAAAACCGCAAAGAAAATGCCCGAAATCATTCTTTCCTCTTCTTCTGAGGAAACTTCCTCCTCCTCTCGTTCTGGGTCTGAACAAGAATAGCAAGTTCCCAAGCCCATCGTCGAAGATATGGTATGATTTCTCAAACTCTCTCTATTTTTAAGTTTTCCACCATTGTTGTTCAAAGCTCTAAAAAGCTTCCCTATTCGATTTTATGCTTGTTTGTTTATCATTCTTTAAATCGTTTGTCGCTATATGTTTGTTTTCCCCTGATCTACTCTTCTATGTCCTTTATTTCATGATCAGAAACCGATTAATTTGATTTCTCCAAATTTTTTGGTTCGAAAAACCCCTAGGCAGACGAACGATTCTTCTCATTTTTTGGGTTTGTTTTGGTGTTGTTGACTATATTGTTTACATGGTTGACTTCGTCCTGTTCATGCGGTCATTTCGATGTATTTTTTGTTGAATTTGGACAACTTTGAATTTTTCATGTTCTTGATGTTCTTAGTGTTCATGAACAGTATTTTCATGTTCATATTTTTTTTTCTCTTATGATTTGGCTCGCATAAGAATCTTCTAAGTGTTTGTGTTTTTGCGCATGATTTCTTGGTTTTTACGCACTTCTTTTATGATGTTTTATCAAGTATGGAGTTACTGCGCATAGGTCTATCTGTGCTATCTGCGCATGCGCAAAGCTCCATGCGCAATATAATTTATCTAATTCATTTATTGTTTTGCGTAGAATCCCTTTTATTGTATTTATGGCTGTGAAGTAAACCCTCAGGATCTGAATCAAGACGCAGTTGGGCGCAGACTGATAAGGCATCTACGCTCATCTGGAATCCTTCCTTTGTTCACTCTGGATCAGCCCTTCTATATGCCGTCTCTCGTTGATGAGTTCTTTGAGACTGCGCGTGTCATTCCAGCTAAGTACAAGGGTGATGACAGAAAGGAATTTGGTGAGGTGATGTATCACCTATGCACCCTGATTGGAGATTCCCTGAATTGCAAGAATGGCAATAAAGGGAAGTTTATTTCTAAGCAGTAGGAGTACTGCGCAGCCATCTACCTAAAGGAGAAACTTGATTGGCTGCAGATCATTTGGAATGAGCTCACCAAGGCCATGACCAGCTATGATACGCGCCTCAACGCGTCCAAGCCTAAGTACAGGACGAACTGCCGCCTGCTCTCTAAACTCCTGCTCTAATACACTGAGTTAAATGGATTTGTAAGGAAGGAGCCAATTCTGAAACAGTCCTGCGCTTCAAAGTTCTACACTCGAGCGCAGCTTCATCTGCTACGCGATGACATTGGTAACGCAGACTATTACAGGATTTGGAAGTCTGATTCCGATCCAAATAGAGAGACTTGGTTAGAGGCTGAGGCCAAGGAGGGAAGGGCTAAGAAGAGCGCAGGTGGTCCGAGTGCTGCGCCAGAACGTGAAATGCCTGAAGAGGCTACTAGGCGTAAGGGAAAAGGCATTGCTGAGCCAAGCTCTAAGAAGCACAAGGACATCCCCATCGTCCAATCCACCACAGGTATTCGGATTTCTGAACCTGCCCCTGCTGCTCTTAAGCCTCCATCAAATAAACGCAAGGCTGATGCGCCTGCGCCTTCCCCAAAGAAGTCCAAAGCTTCTAAGTCTGCCTTTTAAAGGATTCCCTCTGCTGCGCAGGATACTGAATCGCGCATAGATCACACTGGTGACTCCGAAGATGCTGCAGTTCAGGGTGAGACAAGGCAAAAGGTCTCTGCTGCGTAAGATCCTCCTGTTGCGCCAACACTTGTTGCTACTGATGCCCCTCTTTCTAATCCTTGCCGCAAGCAAAAGGTGCGCATCAGCGCCAAAGGCACTAAGAGGCGCCATACTCCATCTCCTCCAAGCTCTCCCAGAGAACCCACTTCCAGTGCGTTCCAATGCATCAACATCCCTATTGGAAACGCGCGCAGGTTCTGGATGAAGGCATGAATATTGAGCCTGAGGCTGAGAATGATGATGATGAAGTAGATCAGGCTATTGACGCTGATAGCGCAGCCCCTCCTCTTTCTACTCCTGCTGCGCCCATTGATGGATCAACTCATGCTGCAGAGATTCCTCTTACTGATGCAGTCCCTCCTACTGCTCCTGCTCCTGAAGATTCTGTCAAGGATGGTGCCACTGCCTCTGAAAGCAGTTAACATTCTTCTTCTAGGCGATCTCCTGCGCATAAGTCTCCCGCGAACCTATCCCCTCCAGTTGATCCCATCTCCACCACTTCTCCTCCCAAGACAACAGAGCAACTGGCTCCTGCCTAAACGGTTCTTGCGTTCTCAACCTCTTCTCTCTCCTCCTTGAATGAGCTGTGCCAAATCTTACAGGACTTGAATTCTATTCAAGTGAATCAAGTTGCTGCGTAGTCTCAGATGGCTCAACTAATCACTGCGCAAACCGCCATTCAAGATCAAGTTGATGCGCAGCGATTGGAGATTGCGCCATTAAGGGGGAGAATTCATCAAAGGCAAGTTCATCCACTGGCCCCTCTACGCAGCGCACCCCTGACCTCTTAGATCAAATGGTCCTGGACTCACTGAAGTCAATTAGCTTGCTTGAAAATGTGTGCACCTGTAGACACCCCGCTTTGAACCTCTCACCCCGATTGCATAAATAGTATTTTTATTTAACTTGTTTTTGTTAATTTTAGTTACTTCCGTTAAGTTCCTAACTGATTCCGTTAGTTTTGGACTAAACTGCATAACAGAGTTAACTTTTAGAGTCATTCTGTCATTCTGTTATTTTCACCCGCGGGCGCCTCCGACACTATCAACGGGCCGCGCGCGCTTCTCGCCCCAAAGGCCGGACCCGCGCTTCCCACTTTGGCAGTAGCGGATTGCACCTTATTTCCCTCCCTTTTCTTATTTACAAACATCTTCTTTAGTCAAAATCCCTTCCTTGATCACAAACATTAAAACCTTTTTATTTGTGACATCTCAATCCCATATTTCTAGCCCTTTTCATAAAAACAAAATATTTCCTTTTTATTTTTATTTGATTTTCTTTTATTTATTTCATTTATTATTTTATTTATCTTATTTTTTATTGGTCAATTCCATTTCACATGGATTGATCATCTTTCCCTCCACCCTTTCCCTCTCTTTTTTACCTATAAAACCCCCTTCTTCTACCTTAGAAAGGGGACCTCAATATTTTCTCTCTAGCCAAAACTCTAGACTTTTAGACCTTCTCTTTTGACTTGAAATCTCTACACAAATACACTATACACATTTCTCCCAAGAATTCTCTTTACAAGAGTTCTCCCAACAAGAATTTAATACAACAAAACTCTACACAAATTGTTCTACAACAATCGCCTTACAACAACACCATTTTCAAGTCCAAGTTTGAAGCCCACTTTCTTAAGGTATTTTATTCTTCTTCTCTTATTTTCACATGTCTTGGTAATGTATGCAATCCCCATCAATGGGACATGACCAAATGACCACTTTACTACATTAAAGTTGGTTAAGGTTATCTCCCTACATTTTAATCTCTACTTTAATCTCCCCATTTCATTATTAATGTAATTGTTAGGATAATTCAACATGTAATCTTTAGCATAAATTAAATCAATAAAATCATTTATCTTTTTATTTCCCCTTTCTTTTCATTTTAATTGTTAGCACACTTTTTATTGAAGGAAATTTAGCATTAGAACACCAAAAGTAGCAAGACCCGCGTAAGCGGGGCGGAGTGGGTGTTTAAGTACTTCCCACTCCGTCACCTAACCCCCGAACCCATCTTTTCCCGAATCTCTAGTTTTGTATATAAAATTGGCTTTTTTTTAGGTTTTTCTTATGTTCCTCTAAAACATAGGTGGCGACTCTTAAAATCAATTAGACATCCTAGTATAATTCACCGCTCTAGCCAAGTGGGGTTTTCCCGGGGTATCTACAATGGCGACTCCGCTGGGGATGTAGAGGGTTAAACTTGCGTTTTTCATTTTTGGTGTTCTTTTTACAGTTTTCTGGGCATTCTGGTGGAAAAAGGTGAGACGCGTGCGCCTCTGGCCTTCTTGGCCTAAGGCGCGCGCATCCCACCTTCACCACCAGAATCGCCCGCCTCTCATCTTGTTCTTCAAAATTCATGTTATTGTGCTAACAATTTCTGCAGGGGAAAAGTGTTTTTATTTAGGGTCAAGGCAGTCCGTTGAACCCATGAATTTGCAGGTACTGCCCAGAAGCGGACGCCTATGCCCTCTAGTGCCTAAGGCGCGCGCCTCCCATCCTCACATCATAAAACGTGCTCGTCTGGTCAACTTTCCAGAACAGAACAGAGCAGTTTTGACAGTGTGTGGGCACCGAGCCTGCACATGAACAATTTTACTTTCTGTTTATTTTTATCGGTCACACGGGTGATTCGAAAGTTGTAAATTATGTGATTATTTGCTTTCATTTTCTTTTAAAAAAAAATTGTCACTTGGCTTGACCTCACACTACATGCACATATTCTTATTAATTGTTCACAATCGAATCGCACAAGTCCAACCCCAAACCCGTCGAGGCCCGTCCTAGAGAGTTTCAAGCTCCACCAGACCTTGACTCTCTCGAAGCGGTAAACCTCAGCCCGTGGCGTAGTTCACGACTACATGCCGGGGGTGACCTTTAAGCCTCTCTTCAACCGAGCACAAGCCACACAATTCTAGTTTAAGGTCTAACACTCCGTGACCAAGTCGGTTTCATGTACCAAGATTTTCCTAAACTAATGTTTTCAAATCATACATGCCAATTTGTTGCTATGGACGGAATAAAACTCCGTCCCCAAGTGGTTATTATGGACGAAAATAAAAAATCCGTCCCCGCATGTATGCTTTATGACATTAATTTAGTTTAATCCCGTCACATGTAGGTATCACAAGCGTGGTGGAATCCGATGAGTATATGGGACCGCGAGATGGTCTATATACTAGTGTGACGATTCCACTATTTTTCTAGAAACCCCAAAAAGGACTATGTCCTTCCGACTTTGTAAATAAATAAAAAAAGAGTCATTTTCCTTATGTGGTTTGAGTCTTTTCTCTTGTTCGTGGGTTAAATCATTGGATTCAAAAGGTATTTGTGGGACCACCCTAAGATCAACCATATTCTCTCCATAGGTCCAATGGCTTCAAACGGCAACAACAACAAGGGTGAGAATACTTCCGTGTCCAACGAAAGGCTCTTCAACATAACAAGAGACATGTGGGAACAAATGGATAGACTTGTCAGGGAGGCCCGCCGCAAGGATGATTTGTGGCAAGACCGTCTTGATCTCGAGAGGAGAATTCATGAGGAAGAAATGTTCGAACTTAAGGCTCGTTTGCAAGAGTTCACCAACAACATGGCAAAGGTCAACGATAAGGCATGTTCAATTGGTTCACCTCTCAAGAGTCACAAAGGTTCTACCAACGACCGTGTCTACACTCCCCTCCAAGGTATGACCGTCACCAAGGCCTATGAAGATCTCAAAGCAAAGGGATAAATTTCTCCTCTGCAAGGGTATAAGCAACCACAACCATTGCGTCGCAACCATGCCCACCACAAGTGGTGTGACTATCACCTATGCAGTGGTCACCTCATCGAGGATTGCTTCTCCATCCGCAACATCATCCAAGACTTGATTGACAATGGTGAATTTACCGTGGGTGAAGAACAACAGTTAGAGAGTGAGAACATGCAAGAAATCATCAAGGAAGGGGCTCAGATTTGAAATAGGGTCTCAACAAGAGATCATGCCGCAAGGAAGGCTACAACGACAATGGGGACTACAACAGCAACCTCCGTTTCTCTTTCTCTACCTAGTAGTAGGAATAAATAAAATAAAAAAAGAGTCAAAAGTCCTCTTAAGTGTGAATTTATGTTTTCTCTCGTCCTATGTTAAATGTTCGAGTCCATTGAGTCATCAAATAAAAATCGTTCTTGTCGTCATACACTCTTCCAAGTTGTTCAATTTAATTCTTGGCAAAATGATGAAAAGATATCTAAACACGTTTTAGAACGAAGGCTATCACTTGAACGCCTAGAGGCTAAACATCGACGACGGCATCAACAACGAAGACATCAACAACGACGAAATCAAGACAAAGAAAGGTGGAGCAACAATCATGAAGCAAAGTTTTCAAAAGGGGATATTTAAAAAAAAAAAAAAAAGAGCTCGCTAGGTTGAAATCCTCAAATCAACCTAGGCAAAAGTTAGAGCACAAAAAAAAAAAAAAAAAAAAATCCCCCTCAATCAAAGAAGTACAAGATCAACATCATTCCACCGGTGAAGGACGAAGCAACAACCACCTCGACGAATGGAGCATCCACAAGAACTATGGTGACCTGAGCCTCTTCACTGGAGGAACATAGGCAACCTTCGGGTCCAGTCTCATGCAAGAAAGAAGATATGTTTAGCCCTAGCACGTTATGGTGATCGGCCTTCATCTCGAACTTGTAAAGACGTCTTTGTATGATTCATTTGCCAATGAATTAATCACCAAAAGATTGAACAACTTTCTTAGATTTGGAATCACTTTCCATTCCTTATCGAGTCTAGGGCTTCTATTCTTTCTGCATACTCCCAATTTCTTGCAATCAAATTGGGGATTTCCTTCTCTTCTCTCTTAATGACTTACTTGCCTTCGTGAGTCATTCAACAAATATATACAAAGTCAATACTAGGGGCTACTTCCCTAGCCAAGTCAATGTCACTCATCATTAGTGACAAAAGGCCTCCACCGCAAAATCACATGTCTCTCATCCTCAGCTAGAGTCAATGCACACTTCCTCATTAATCGAGTCAAAATGAAGACGCAAAAGAGATGCCCGCTAGATTGAAAACCCGAAAGGGCGGTCTAGGCAAAAAACAGGGTGTGTCATAAAAAAAAATGAGAGAGTGAGAGAGAGAAGGGAAAGAGAAATGGAGATCTCCGGCCTCTAAGGAAGACAACTGCACAAGTTCTACATTGGGTCTCCTCAGCAAGTCAATCCCCACTGAGCCAACTTTGGAATTGTAAAAGGCTTGACGAGATACGGCACCATCAAAGGTCATTTTGGGTTATTGGAAAGATTGTTCTTGCAATGTGCATCTTTGGGCTCATGTGAAAGAAAGCTCGTGGTAACCAAGATCCGTCCGAGAACGAGCCTATCATTGAAGGGGTACGAGGTTTCACAAAATAATCCCCAGCTAGTCAGTTGGTTTGGGCAGCAACATGTAATTCAAGCTTCTACAAGCATGTCCCTCTAAAGTATGCCGAAAGACTCCCGAGAATGGAGTAGCTCTTGCCATGTCCCATTGTGTTTGTTCCCCCACACGAGGATGAGTCTCTTGTTTTTCTCAACAAGTGATGACGCCCTAGGGGCTATGTGACTCAAGAACGAGAGCTTCTTTTGCTTCATTTGACAGTTAATGAGCCCTAGGGGCTACGATCAAGAAAGATGTGTGAGGCTATCCTTAAAGTCTCTCAAAAGGAATGTCGAGAAGCACCTTCTTGTCATGTATGCTCATACTTGTTAGGATAGGCCCTTCTCGTTCCACTCCTAATAAATGGTGTCACTATAGGGGGTACGATCAAGTTTTAAAGGCTCCCTCGGCAAGAAGAAATTCACTTCAGTGTCCCCGGCGGAGTAATATGCAACATTGGAAGCTTCCTCAATTCGGCACCGAAGGTCTCAAGGGGCTTCGCAATCTACAATCTTTTGGGCTACGGCATTACAGTGATACAAGCAAATGGCAATATTGGGGCTTCGCAATTAACAAGCTTTTGGGCAGTGGTACCCGAGCAATGTAATTTGGGAGTAGTCTTATGGCTCCAAGAAAGGGATCAAACTTCAATGGCCCCTCAACACTTCCAGTCAAAAGGCCTCTTGGTTTTAAATGAAGGCTCCGATGATATGAATGAATTTGATGATTCTTGTTAGAACTCACAGCGAGATTATGAAGGAAGTCTTAGAGAAAAGGAAAAAGATTCAATATGCTAGACTCACCCGGCTGAGCTATAGCGGCCAATGCCAATATTAACTCTATAAGGAGAGTTACGGCCAATCCCAATGTTTCTGCAATACAGCACCCCCTTCTCCAAGATTAAAAGCACAGGTTGCATCCGAAGATCCGCCGTCGGTTCAACTCAAGAAGACTCAAGCAAACATACCGTTCGAGACTTTATCACACCAAGACCTTATCATCTGCAACAACATCACCATCTCCCACGAGACATTTCCCGAAGATTCTACTGCATTTTCAACATGAACCCTCCGCCACTTGGGTACCAACCACAAAAAAAGGGCCATTCATCTCCAAACAAGAGGAAGATCACTTTCATGAGTTCTACCCAATGATGCATCTGCTCTCAATACAATGCCAAGATAAGTTGGGGCTTTACACCGAAAGGTCTTCACATCCCGCCATCGACAAGCTCGCAAATAACAAACCCACGACACTTGGGGCTTAGTAATCTCTCGAAGCTTGGTATCAATGATCTTCTCTTGGAGCTTGCTCACGTCAACATCAAAAGGCGATTTATTTGAAAAGGTCAAGAGTCGATTCATCTTGGGGCTATGCAAGTCTCTCATAGTTTGGCATCAAAGGCATTCTAGGGGCTTTACAATCAGCAACCCCTTATCTCGACATCGAATGTCTTTTGGAGCCCCATAACTGACACATCTCTTAGGGCTAGAGATCACTTTTCGTTGGACACAATAGCAACGACGACAGAATTCAAGCAAGGCAATCCAGACTTCGATTGAACATGACTTGATCTTGGGTTGGCTTTATAAACACACAATGGTTAAAATGGTTCACCCACGAACTAAAAAAAAAAAAAAAATCTTTTTCTCACGTGTGTTCATATTCTTCTTTCTAATTAAAAAAAAAAAAAGAGATTTTATTTTCTTTTTTCTTTTCTTGCGCAAAATTATGTGTTTCCTTTTGGCTTTGCTCCTAGCAAACAGTTACAGTTCAATGACAATAACTTGGTCCATGGTGAGCCACAAAATCACCACCTTTCCATCAAGCAACACAACAATATCACATATAGGCAGACGGAGCCTCGTTTCCTGCCATCTGCAAACGGATCCCGCATCAGCAAACGGATCCCGCTTCAGCAAACGGATCCCGCATAAGCAAACGAATCCCGCATCAGCAAACGGATCCCGCATCAGCAAACGGATCCCGCTTCAGCAAACAGATCCCGCTTCATCAAACGGATCCCCCATCAGCAAACGGATCCCGCATCAGCAAACGGATCCCGCTTCATCAAACGGATCCCGCTTCAGCAAACGGATCCCGCATCAGCAAACGGATCCCGCATCAGTAAATGGATCCCGCTTCAGAAAACGGATCACGCATCAGCAAACGGATCCCGCCATCAGCAAACGGATCCCGCTTCAGCAAACGGATCCCGCTTCAGCAAACGGATCCCGCATCAGCAAACGAATCCCGCATCAGCAAACGGATCCCGCATCAGCAAACGGATCCCGCTTCAGCAAACGGATCCCGCTTCAGCAAACGGATCCCCCATCAGCAAACGGATCCCGCATCAGCAAACGGATCCCGCTTCATCAAACGGATCCCGCTTCAGCAAACGGATCCCGCATCAGCAAACGGATCCCGCATCAGCAAACGGATCCCGCATCAGCAAACGGATCCCGCATCAGCAAATGGATCCCGCTTCAGAAAACGGATCACGCATCAGCAAACGGATCCCGCCATCAGCAAACGGATCCCGCTTCAGCAAACGGATCCCGCTTCAGCAAACGGATCTCGCATCAGCAAACGGATCCCGCTCCAGCAAAACGGATCCCGCCATATCCTTTCTATATCAATAAAGCCGCTCACACAGGGAGCGCACCCCTATCCTTCGCAAATTTCAAATTCATGTTTTATCGAGTCTTTGCTTTCTCTTGTCGATGTCCTCGGCGGTTGTCTTTCTTTTGTCGACGCGTTTTGCTTTGCAATCCACGTCGCCGAGGGGCTCTGTAGACACCCCGCTTTGGCCCTCTCACCACGATTGCATACATAGTATTTTTATTTAACTTTTTTTTTAATTTATGTTACTTCCGTTAAGTTCCTAACTGATTCCGTTAGTATTGGACTAAACCGCATAACAGAGTTAACTTTTATAGTCATTCTGTTATTTTCACCCGCGGGCACCTCCGACACTGTCAACGGACCGCGTGCGCTTCTCGCTCCAAAGGCCGGACCCGCGCACTTCCCACTTTGGCAGTAGCGGATTGCACATTATTTCCCTCCTTTTTCTTATTTACAAACATCTTCTTTAGTCAAAATCCCTTCCTTGATCACAAACATTAAAACCTTTTTATTTGTGACATCCCAATCCCATATTTCTAGCCCTTTTCATAAAAACAAAATATTTCCTTTTTATTTTTATTTAATTTTCTTTTATTAATTTCATTTATTATTTTATTTATCTTATTTTTTATTGGTCAATTCCATTTCACATGGATTGATCATCTTTCCCTCCAACCTTTCCCTCTCTTTTTTACCTATAAAAACCCCCTTCTTCTACCTTAGAAAGGGGACCTCAACATTTTCTCTCTAGCCAAAACTCTAGACTTTTAGACCTTCTCTTATGACTTGAAATCTCTACACAAATACACTATACACATTTCTCCCAAGAATTCTCTTTACAAGAGTTATCCCAACAAGAGTTTAATACAACAAAACTCTATACAAATTGTTTTACAACAATCGCCTTACAACAACACCATTTTCAAGTCCAAGTTTGAAGCCCACTTTCTTAAGGTATTTTATTCTTCTTCTCTTATTTTCACATGTCTTGGTAATGTATGCAATCCCCATCAATGGGACATGACCAAATGACCACTTTACTACATTAAAGTTGGTTAAGGTTATCTCCCTACATTTTAATCTCTACTTTAATCTCCCCATTTCATTATTAATGTAATTGTTAGGATAATTCAACATGTAATATTTAGCATAAATTAAATCAATAAAATCATTTATCTTTTTATTTCCCCTTTCTTTTTATTTTAATTGTTAGCACTTTTTATTGAAGGACATTTAGCATTAGAACACCAAAAGTAGCAAGACCCGCGTAAGCGGGGCGGAGTGGGTGTTTAAGTACTTCCCACTCCGTCACCTAACCCCCGAACCCATCTTTTCCCGAATCTCTGGTTTTGTATATAAAATTGGCTTTTTTTTAGGTTTTTCTTATGTTCCTCTAAAACATAGGTGGCGACTCTTAAAATCAATTAGACATCCTAGGATAATTCACCGCTCTAGCCAAGTGGGATTTTCCCGGGGTATCTACAGCACCCATAAAGCTATTGACCGTGGGTTCAAGGAAATTCTGAGAGGTTGTGCAACAATTTAGCCGATGGCTTATTTGAAGGGTTCGCAAGTCTTGAAGGGAAAATTATGGATAGATTTGGCCAAGGAGGTCCTGTGCAAGCTAGTGCGCTTAATATGGAAAGTGTGAGGGAGTGCATTACTCAAGCGATGACTGATTTCGCTGATGGGTTCAACACACGGATGGATCAAGCAATGTTTGACATTCAGGCCAGCGTGAACAATCAGTGCTTCCACACTGACCAAAGACTTGAAGCTACGCAGGCCACCATCATCAACACAATTGAAGCTGTGGAGCAGTCATACTTCAATCAAATGACTGGACATCAATTGTAATACACTGCAAACTTTAGGGAGCTGCAAGAAGACTACAGAGATGTGCGCAGAGGGATAACCACTTATGTTGAAAAAGCAGTGGCTTTCCAAGATAAATTTCAAGAGCTCAAGATTGAACTTATGAACAAGCTCAACAGCCTGCAGAACAAGCTGCGCGAAGCCTTGCACCGGATCAACATAGAATAGGTTCTATGTAATTTTTGTTTTTACGCAAGGTATTTCTTTTTGTGCGCATTTTGTTTTTCTTATTCAAACTTGTAATCTGCAACTATTATCATTCCAAGTTTTAATGAGAAAAATCGCATCACTTGTTTCCAAAACCTTGTTCAATTCAAACTCTTCGTTTGTGGAACACTGAATGCTTTATTCCACCTCATGCGCATATTATTAAATGCTCATATTTTCTACGCATGATGTTTAAATATTTAGTTTAAACGCATACTTAAACTAAAATTCATATAATTTGTATGCGCTGAATGTTATTTCTGTCTTTCCCACATTGTAAGTTAATTTTTTGGATAGACTAGAAATCTATAGCATTGGCTAGTGTGTGCATTGACTTGAGGCATGATTTACCATTTTCATTTTTATGGACATGTTATTATCAAGTACAATGAATTGCTTTTGTTATAGTAGGTAATGGCATCAATCATTGTAACGCCCGTCCTAATTCCTGTTAAATTCTTGCCTTGCATATTTATATGCTATTTTATTTGAGTTAATTATTTAACTAATTGAGCAAGTTTAGGTCCTAAGTGTTCAAAGTTGAAACTTTAGGGTCATTTATGAAAAATAAAGTTTAGGGGCTAAAATGCTCAAATTGAAACTTGAAGGGCCTTTTTGTCAAAAGTGAAACTTGAGGGGCCAAAGTGAAATTCTTGAAACTTGAAATGACAAATATCCTTCCTTCTCTGAGGAAGATGCTGATCCTCAAATTTCTCTCGTTCTTTCTCTCTGTCTCAGAAAGAAAGTTAGGGTTTACCCTATTCTCGATCTCTCTTGCTTAATTATGCCTCTGTTCGAAAATCTGAATCCGCATAAATGATCAGGGAGGTGAGTAGAGCATTTCCTGCCGATCAGAAATTAGTTTGGGTGAATTTGATTTCGGAGTAGGTAAGTCACTAGCTCCCCCTTGCTTGTAATAACATGCCTATATGTTATTCTTGATACTTGTGCTTGTTAATTTCGTGTTTGGTTGAATTTTGTGATACTTGTAAAATTGGTACAAGGGGAGTATCAGTATGGCTTGGATAATGGAAGGAAGCATCCTTACATGAACCTAAATAGGTTTGTAAGTGTTAAAAAAAATTATACTTATACTTTTGGGACGGTGAAATATCTAAATTGAATAAAAGAAAATAATACTTATACTTGTGAGACGGTGAAATAAATGAAAGTATCCCTAAATGAGTATATTAGTATATTAGAAAATTATACTTATACTTGTGGGACGGTGAAATATTTAAATGGAATAAAGGAAAATTATTCTATTATTTGTGGGACAGTAAAAAGGATGAAAGAAACTTGAAAGTTATGTTTGGAACATGTTTGTATGTCCTGGGTATGGCCTATGAGTTAGTGAAAGTATACTCCTACACTTGGGACGGAGAATTGTAAGCCTGGGAAAGAAATGAACAATTGCTGGAAATTGCACCAGGCGCCCGCCCGCGTGACCACCGAGCGCCCGCCCGCGTGACCACCGAGTGCCCGCCCGGTCCTTTGGGCGACCGCCCAGATGAGCCTTGCGCGCCCGCCCAAAACTACTGAAAGATTTCCCATATTATACTTGTCGAGTAAGCGGCCGCCCGGTCCCTAGTGGGCGCCCGCCCACTTGCCCTGAAGAACAAAAATGTTGTTCAAAGTTGTATAAGTTGGAAGTAACCCTAGTTAAAGTATATAGCCTTAGTATAAGATGTCCTAGCAATATTTGTGCCCTTTTGGGGCATTAGAACTTGGTCTTGAACATGAGTACTCATAGAATTAAAATGAGAACTTGAGCCTAAGAGTAAGAACTCTTTTAATTGTCTTGAAAGTGATATGAATAAGCACTAATGTGTTATATGTGTCTTGAAACCAATGTTTGTGTACCTTAGGGGCACTAGAACAATGTCTTGAGCTTGAACATCCAAAGTATAGGATTAAGAACTTGTAAGTATGAGATGTATAACTCATCTACTTAGCTTGAACTTGAAGTATAAGACAATTAAATCTTGTACATGACTTGAATATCCAAAGATTGGAATAATAACTTGAGTATAAGATAATTAATTCTTGTACATGTCTTGAACATCCAAAGAATTGGATTGAGAACTTGAATGTAAGATGATAAAATCTTGTACATGACTTGAAACCAATACATGTGTATGGTAATGAACTTGAAAATGCTATGAACAAGCACTGACGTGTTAGAACTATCCTTGATGTGTATGTGCAAATCTTGCACATAACTACTTGATAGAATGTGGCTTGTTGACTACTTGATACATGATATGAATAACCAAAGAGTTAGAATATGGAACTAGATAGAGAATGATCAACTCTATTACATACTCGAATCTAATACATGTGTATTGAAAGCGCTATGAACAAGCACTAATGTGCTAGTAATTGATTTTAATCGTGCATATACTCAATGAAGTATATAAAGTATAAAGAAAATATCTTGTTCCTGAGATGGGTTCCTAAAGAAATAGGGACTAGTGTAATATGAATATAATTCATAAAATTATGATTATTACGATTTAAGTCAACAAGAATGATTCCAAAACACAATATGTGTTGGAAAATGTATTCGATGATTAGCGATAAATATACACGAGATATGATTGTGACTAGGTACAATACGACCTATTCGACTACGTACTTAGAGTCTAAGATGTTGTGCTCTACTTGGAAGTAAGGGTATCGTGATAGACACATTAGTGTGTTAAAGGTTATATGAATATGTACGTGAAAATATTTCATATGACAAAGTGATATAGTATGACTTACCCTACTACTTGGTTGGGGTCTGTTATTAATAGACTCTAATTTGGCTTGATTGTGTTACGTGGACACATTATGTGCTATTGTTATGCTGATTTGTATTCACAATTATTGCGTACGTGTACTTGTATTTAGTGAGCACATGATTACATGGTTCATAAAGAGCTAGTCCACTACTTTTGGACTTAGTTCTACTCTCGTAGTTCAAGTAAATACTACTTGTGCATTCTTGTGTGAGTGCAGCGGGTCCTTGCTTGTTCGGAGATATATAGGTTCACGCTTATCGCGAGTGCTGGGGCTAAGTGATAATCGGGGATCTATGTATCTGCGCTTGACCCCTTACTACGGATCATAGTAAGGGCATATAGCCTCCTTTGTTAGAGCAATACGCCTGATAAATTGACTGCTATACCTCTTGTCTTGAATCTTGTTCTCGAGTGTGACACTGGTTACCAGGTCCTCTTGTGTACTGCACAGCAGCAACTTGATTGATCGTGATTTGTCAACTGCAATAAGCAACAACAACAATGGTTTACTTGGGAGGAATAAGGTTGGAATATCCTTTGTAACGTGATAGTCTAGCCTTATGTGTTAGCTACTTGATGAGTTGGCTTAGCCTCTCATATACTTGTTACTTGATGAAATCTTGAGCATGATTACTTGATAATCTTCTTGATTTGCATGATTACATGATAACATGCTATGTACTTGTATCTAGTAACTTACTGAGATTTATCTCACCCCGTTCCTTGTTTATTTGTTTCCCCCTCCCCCAAAGAAAGCAAGTGGTAATACGTTATGAGGCTCGACTTAGCAGGTTGTTCTTGTTGGGGATTGTTATCCTTTCCAGTTTTAGTGAGGACGATTTTGTATCAGTTGTTTAGACTCAGTATCTTGGGTAGACTTGTATAGTACTTGTATATAACCACATTTGGTTTAATTTTCTTGGTATAGAACTCGTTGTGAGCTATCTTAGTTCGTTCCTCTTGAGTATATATATATGATACCAGTTGATTTATTCAGGTGTCATTCCCATTTTTTTTTCGCTTCTTGTTAGTTACGTGCACCAAGTTCGAGGTTCCATTATAGAACCCCGGGACTTGGGGACATGTCAGTTGGTATCAGAGCTATGGTTTAGCTCTAAGCCTGGATAGGGTCTATGACCTAGCTTGGGTTAGTCTTGGGTGTGCTACCGACGTCGAGTGCTTCGTTACTTGTTGTTATACCAGGCATAGAACTGGTGTTGATAGTGTTGATCCCAATTGGAATTAGATGGTTTGTGTCACGACCCGAAAATCCGTCTCTATTTTTATTAATAAATAATTAATTATTTATTTATTTATTTGATTATTTAATTATGTGCGCATTTTATATCTCATAATATTAATTTGTGTTTAGCATTATTTGGTTGATATTGTGTTAAGTGGGTAGTAGGGAATTTAGTTTGGGTTATGTGTTAGTAGTGAGGGGGCCTAAGTGTAACCTTTTTAAATAATTTTAACTACTCCCTCCCTACTCTTCCTTCTCCCTCACTCTCTTCCTCACCCTACTCCCTCTTTCCCAGCTCTCTCTCTCTCTCTCTTCCATAGCTCAAGAAAAGGGTAAGTTTTCCTCTCCCTTCTCTCTTCATTTTCATCCTATTCCTCTCATCTTTTCTTATTTCTCATTTTATGAAATGTGTTTAGATCGTCGATAGGATCGCGTAGAACCAAAAATAATTGAATTCCGCCATCTTTGAGAAATTTCAAGTAAGTTGCTTTTCCCCCATTTTTATGCTAAAGTGTTCATTTCATGTTTATATAATGCTTTAGTTGATACATTTGATGTTTGATTGAGTTTGGGATTTATTTGGAATTTATTTTGGTTTTGGGTAAAAATGGTGATTGTTATGAATGTTGGGATTTAATCTTAGTTTGGGTTGATAGATGAGGTGATTTAGGTCCCTTTCTAGTTTCTAAATTGTTTTGGTTCATGTTTATGCTTGGTGGAAAGTTGGTTGTGATTGATTTTGAGAATTTGTGAAAATGGTAAGAATTCTTGAAGAACCCAGCTGCTGAATCCTTCCCAGCCCGTAGACCAGGCGCCCGCCCGGGTTGAGCCAGGCGCCCGCCCGCCTGCCTTTTTCCTGCGGCCAAACCTTCTGGTCAAATAAGCGCCCGCCCGCCCCCTTGCAAGCGCCCGCCCGCCCTGTTTCAGGAAATTCTTCTTTTTAGTTGTTTAGAACTAGGTTGCTACCTTAGTTTCTATTTTATTACTCTATTTAATTTAAGTTAACATCGTGGAACACTTTATTAATTGGAATTGGTTCCTATGTGAATAAATATGTTATGAAATTTATTTAAGTACCGTTTTGGGAATGTTGGACATCTTTGATGTGTTGTTTGGATTGGTTTACCTTTGTGGTGATTTAATTGGAATGGTTCCCTACTTCGGAATCATGAGTTGTTTAATTGAGCTAATATTTATTACTTAGCTTTTATTTGAAAGTCCAGCTGGTTATTTGTGTATCGAGTCAGGCAATGGATAATGCTATAATGGCACAAGCCAAGTCCAGTATAGCATCGCCCATTGGTCCTTGTTTCCTCATCCAGATTGGCCTTGGATGGGATGAGCTAGCTACTTTTGTGAGTATTCTAGCTAGACGTTTTGGAGCATGACTTTGTGGCATGGCTCCCGCCCTTTGTGGCACGTTACTTTGTTATTGGTTCCGGTACCGGGGGTTTTCTCTTCAAGCTTTCATGCTACTATGAAGATGTTGATTGTTGATTATTGAAGCTGCGCAGCGACCTTTATTTGGTTATATCAGTTGGGAAACCTTGGCTAATATCCTTTGTTAATTGTTTATTTATGCTGCTATCTGTTAATTGATAAATGCTATGTGCTAAGTGATATTTATTATTGTTTATTGCTTATTGCATCATAGCATGTCATGTAGTTGCATTAGTAACTTATTGAGATTTATCTCACCCCCTTTTTTTTATCTTTGTTTTTCCTTAACCCCCCCCCCCAGGGGGAAAGGATTAGACTCGCTGATCACGAGGAGGACGTCGTGAGGGTTGAGCTTTTTGGGGCAAGTTGTTATTCGTGGGTTTACATTACATAAATGTGTAACCTTTTTGGGAATAGTTGTACCAAACTTGACGTCATTAGAATTTGTATATTTTATTATTTTGGGTGTAAGCTTATGGAGCTTACACTAGTTTATATTTTGTTGCTCAAGTTGGATTTCAAAACTTTGTGTTATCATCTTTTGGTATAAAAGGAAAAATTTTATCTTCATTATTTTAGAGTTTATTGTTTAAGTCGACGTCCAGCTCGCGTACTCCGGGCCCGCGGGGTCGCGACATTTTGAGAATCGAGAGCGGGAGTCTTTAAAGACTTAGGCATATCTATCTTGTGCAGTGGACATTGTTTCGTGCTATATATGCATGCTTGTCCTCATTTCTTGATTTACGTGAAAGTGTATTCTCTAGTAAGAGACTACGTGATTGATATCGTTAATTATAAGAACTTGATAGACGTATGGGTGATAATACCCTATACGTTATAAGTAGACTTGGTCATGTTACCTATATGGGACATTGATGTGATACGTGTTATGGCTTGGCTTTTATGTGTTAGGCCTTTCTTGTTTGCCACAATAGATGGTGAATATTTCTATGCTAGTATGCTTGACTATTTATATAAGCATGATAGATCTATATATGACATTCATGTTCTGCATTTAAAGCTCGAAAATGGTTATCAAGGTTGTGCTGAATATTTAGCATATGTGGTTGATGGAAGAATGTCTACACCAAAAATTGAAGGATGTATCCTTTCTTTGTGAAATCTCAGATATAATTTCTACTGAGTAGTACATGATACATGATGAGAACCTTGAGTTATCTTGAGTTGCTACGGTACAAATATAGTGCTGATATTTAAATCAATGTTCATGACATCGGTTGAGTTCAAAGTGTTGAAGGTTCAACTTGAGAAATTTCTTGATAGATGATTCACCCAGCTTAGTATATCTGCGTGGGGTGTATCTGTATTGATTGGCATGAAGAGATATGGTACTTTGAGATTTCATATTGAATGCAAAGAATTCAACCAGGTGACTATAATGAACCAGTACTTGTTATCGTGTATGGATGAATTATTTGATCCCTGAAGTTAATCAGTGGTCTATTCAGTGTTTGATTGATAAGTGGCTACCATTATTTGGAAAGTCAACTATGAGGATATACTGAAGACATCTTCTTATATCAGGTATGCTTGTTATGAATTCGTGATTATGCTATTTCGATTGATATATGATCTAGCAGTATTGATGGATTTGATGAATGATATCTTCAAACCATAATTTGATTTCTTTGCGATGAATTGATTAATGACCTATATAAGTGGAAACAACCGAGGTACGCATGTTCTTGAGATTTTCTTGATCTTGTTAGAGATTCATTAATGAATTTCGAAGGTAGCTCTATTATTAACTATTTGACACAGAAAACTACACTTTCTGATAGATTGATAAACGTGAAGACAATTTTTTTAAATATTGAAATGATGGATGGCCACAACTTCAGTATTTGACATTGCCTAGTGGATTCGACTAGTATGATGGTTATTTGGAGGATATAACCAGTGTTACTATTTTCTCATATATATGTCAAGTTTCACCGATATAGTGGATATGATAAATTCATTATGCATAGTGAAGCTCAAACAAGAGATAAAACGTGTGTTAATTCAAAATGGTAACGTACTTATATATGCTTCGAGGAGATTGAATCTTTATGAATATAATAATTCTACTCATGACTTGAAACTGATTGTGATCCTACGGCTATTGTATTAGCGGATTCATTGAACATAAAGACTTGTATTTCATGATTGATGGTACTGAATGGGAGAAAATTTCTGAGTATTCAACTAAATCTTTGAATTGCGATTATTTGAAAGCAGAATATCAGAGATCGTTTGATTTGTTATAATCCTTCGAGATTTGTAAATATATATGAATATATTGCGATGGATTTCGTGGAAGGATTATCATTTAATAGATAAGTCCCGATGATATTGGTTATAGTAGATTGATTAATCAAATCTGCTTGACTTTATGTGTTGTGATATTATGATCGATACATCTTGATTACATGGGATACCTATGGATATAATATATGACAGGGATTCTTGTTCTAAATCTTGTTCTACACCTTGTTTTACATCTTGATTATGATAATTTTTCTGAGCACTCTGGATATTTAACCGAGGTTGCTTCTTGATCATATCTTGCGAGCATGTGAAGTGGATTTCCTTGTGTCTATTGTATGAGTTTGCGATTTAGCGGATATTCCATCACACGAATTACTTAGTATATGGGTAATTGCTTGTATGGATACTTGATTCTAAAGAAAATTTCTTGAGCACGAATACTTCTTGTGAAAGTTTCATGAGAAAGTCACGGTATCGAGAAGTTTATGTGAGAATAATACTCGCAGGTAATTGATAATATGGTGTGGTATACCATATTCTTGATATTCTTGAGTTCTATTTGTTATTTATATGTGTTATAATTTCGATCAGTAAAATTCGAGGACGAATTTTTTTTAAGGAGGGGAGGATGTAACGCCCGTCCTAATTCCTGTTAAATTATTGCCTTGCATATTTATATGCTATTTTATTTGAGTTAATTATTTAACTAATTGATCAAGTTTAGGTCCTAAGTGTTCAAAGTTGGAACTTTAGGGTCATTTATGAAAAATAAAGTTTAGGGGCTAAAATGCTCAAATTGAAACTTGAAGGGCCTTTTTGTCAAAAGTGAAACTTGAGGGGCCAAAGTGCAATTCTTGAAACTTGAAATGACAAATATCCTTCCTTCTCTGAGGAAGATGCTGATCCTCAAATTTCTCACGTTCTTTCTCTCTGTCTCGGAAAGAAAGTTAGGGTTTACCCTATTCTCGATCCCTCTTGCTTAATTATGCCTCTGTTTGAAAATCCGAATCCGCATAAATGATCAGGGCGGTGAGTAGAGCATTTCCTGCCGATCAGAAATTAGTTTGGGTGAATTTGATTTCGGAGTAGGTAAGTCACTAGCTCCCCCTTGCTTGTAATAACATGCCTATATGTTATTCTTGATACTTGTGCTTGTTAATTTCGTGTTTGGTTGAATTTTGTGATACTTGTAAAATTGGTACAAGGGGAGTATCAGTATGGATTGGATAATGGAAGGAAGCATCCTTACAAGAACCTAAATAGGTTTGTAAGTGTTAAAAAAAAATTATACTTATACTTTTGGGACGGTGAAATATTTAAATTGAATAAAAGAAAATAATACTTATACTTGTGGGACGGTGAAATAAATGAAAGTATCCCTAAATGAGTATATTAGTATATTATAAAATTATACTTATACTTGTGGGACGGTGAAATATTTAAATGGAATAAAGGAAAATTATTCTATTATTTGTGGGACAGTAAAAAGGATGAAAGAAACTTGAAAGTTATGTTTGGAACATGTTTGTATGTCCTGGGTATGGCCTATGAGTTAGTGAAAGTATACTCCTACACTTGGGACGGAGAATTGTAAGCCTGGGAAAGAAATGAACAATTGCTGGAAATTGCACCAGGCGCCCGCCCGCGTGACCATCGAGCGCCCGCCTGGTCCTTTGGGCGACCGCCCAGATGATCCTTGCACGCCCGCCCAAAACTACTGAAAGATTTCCCATATTATACTTGCCGAGTGAGCGGCCTCCCGATCCCTAGTGGGCGCCTGCCCACTTGCCCTGAAGAACAAAAATGTTGTTCAAAGTTGTATAAGTTGGAAGTAACCCTAGTTAAGGTATATAGCCTTAGTATAATATGTCCTAGCAATGTTTGTGCACTTTTGGGGCATTAGAACTTGGTCTTGAACATGAGTACTCATAGAAATAAAATGATAACTTGAGCCTAAGAGTAAAAACTCTTTTAATTTTCTTGAAAGTACTATGAACAAGCATTAATGTGTTATATGTGTCTTGAAACCAATGTTTGTGTACCTTAGGGGCACTAGAACAATGTCTTGAGCTTGAACATCCAAAGTATAGGATTAAGAACTTGTATGTATGAGATGTATAACTCATCTAATTAGCTTGAACTTTAAGTATAAGACAATTAAATCTTGTACATGACTTGAATATCCAAAGATTGGAATAATAACTTGAGTATAAGATAATTAATTCTTGTACATGTCTTGAACATCCAAAGAATTGGATTGAGAACTTGAATGTAAGATGATAAAATCTTGTACATGACTTGAAACCAATACATGTGTATGGTAATGAACTTGAAAGTGCTATGAACAAGCACTAACGTGTTAGAACTATCCTTGATGTGTATGTGCAAATCTTGCACATAACTACTTGATAGAATGTGGCTTGTTGACTACTTGATACATGATATGAATAACCAAAGAGTTAGAATATGGAACTAGATAGAGAATGATCAACTCTATTACATACTCGAATCTAATACATGTGTATTGAAAATGTATTTGATGATTAACAATAAATATACGCGAGATATGATTGTGACTAGTTACAATACGACCTATTCGACTACGTGCTTAGAGTCTAAGATGTTAGGCTCTACTTGGAAGTAAGGGTATCGTGATAGACACATTAGTGTATTAAAGGTTATATGAATATGTACGTGCAAATATTTTATATGACAAAGTGATATAGTATGACTTACCCTACTACTTTGTTGGGGTCTGTTATTAATAGACTCTAATTTGGCTTGATTGTGTTACGTGGACACATTATGTGCCATTGTTATGCTGATTTGTATTCGCAATTATTGCGTACGTGTACTTGTATTTAGTGAGCACATGATTACATGGTTCATAAAGAGCTAGTCCACTATTTTTGGACTTAGTTCTACTCTCGTAGTTCAAGTAAATACTACTTGTGCATTCTTATGTGAGTCCAGCTGGTCCTTGCTTGTTCGGAGATATATAGGTTCACGCTTATCGCTAGTGCTGGGGCTAAGTGATAATCGGGGATCTATGTATCTGCGCTTGACCCCTTACTACCGATCATAGTAAGGGCATATAGCCTCCTTTGTTAGAGCAATACGCCTGATAAAGTGACTGTTATAGCTTTTGTCTTGAATCTTGTTCTCGAGTGTGACACTGGTTACCGGGTCCTCTTGTGTACTGCACAGCAGCAACTTGATTGATCGTGATTTGTCAACTACAATAAGCAACGACAACAATGGTTTACTTGGGAGGAATAAGGTTGGAATATCCTTTGTAACGTGATAGTTTAACTTTATGTGTTAGCTACTTGATGAGTTGGCTTAGCCTCTCATATACTTGTTACTTGATGACATCTTGAGCATGATTACTTGATAATCTTCTTGATTTGTATGATTACATGATAACATGCTATGTACTTGTATCTAGTAACTTACTTAGATATATACCACCCCGTTCCTTGTTTATTTGTTTCCCCCTCCCCCAAAGAAAGCAAGTGTTAATACGTTGTGAGGCTCAACTTAGCAGGGGCCTACTTGGCAGGTTGTTCTTGTTGGGGATTGTTATCCTTTCCAGTTTTGGTGAGGATGATTTTGTATTAGTTGTTTAGTCTTAGTATCTTGGGTAGACTTGTATAGAACTTGTATATAACCACATTTGGTTTAATTTTCTTGGTATAGAACTCGTTGTGAGCTATCTTAGTTCATTCCTCTTGAGTATATATATGATACCAGTTGATTTATTCAGGTGTCATTCCTATTTTTTTTCCGCTTCTTGTTTGTTACGCGCACCAGGTTTGAGGTTCCATTATAGAACCCCGGGACTTGGGGGCGTGTCAATCATTTAGGGGGAGATTGTTGGGTATGCTTATCTCTTAACCCTCTTATGTATGTTAGAATTGATTGATACCATCACCTATTAGTATTTTATGGAATTTAGGACCCTATGTAAGAAGTTTAATAACTTCAATTTTTAGCTTAGTCCATTTTATAGTATAGGCTTACAATATAGGACTTGGAGCAAAAATGAATGAAGAACTAAGCAAGACTTTGGTCTCTGCGCAGGACATCTCTGCGCAGGTCTTTGCTGCGCAGCTTTCAACCTTGCTCAGTTTTTCAATGTCTTCAGATAATCTAACTTGGAAAGCGCTTAGAAGATGTACGCTTATTAAAGTGCTGAGGTGTGCAGAAATGACAAAATATGCACACTCAGCAAATCCAACGATGGAGATGCGCTCAGATGAAATAATTCAAATGAAGACAGCTGTCAACCTTCTAGAAGAAGCTTTTGAATTTGGTCTTCATGCTTTGACTCCAACAGCTCAAGGACTCCTGCGCACCAATCATATTGTGCCAGTTCATCGTCCTTGCTCAGAGCTCCAACGGCTATAAAGGACACCTGCGCACCAATCATATTGTGCCAGCTCATCGTCCTTGCTCAGAGCTCCAACGGCTACTTTTAACCTCTCAGCTATAAATAGTCTGCTCATCTTCATTTCCAAGTTGCTAGAGTTTGAGCTTACTAAGTATCCTTGAAGTTCAGAAGATTGCTGCTTAATATTCCCAGATTCAAGAACAACCTTCATACCTTCAAACTCCTGCCCAGATCCTAAGCCTTATATCACCAGAATTCTTCGTGCTCTTCATCTCATAGATTCTTAGAGCCCAGAATTTCTGACACACACACACCTCTTGAAGCTTCGATCATTTAGATCTTACTTCTTGATAAACACCAGTTTAGTCTAGGATTTGCTCTTCATAGAATAGATTTTGATTTGAGTTTTGATTCTTTGTAATCTTGTAAAAGCTCCTCACATCAATATAAATCTCATTAGAAAATCCAAGACTAACCATCTTGGTAGAGGACGTAGATCTTTCATCGATCGAACCTCTCCAAATAGCTTGTTCATTATTCTTACTGCTTATCTCTTGCTTATCATTTTTCTTAATAGGTGCTTTGTTTGATCTTATCAGATTGCTATTTGCTGCTGTGTTTTGTTATTGCTTATTGCCTTAGCATATTTTTAACCAACTCTTTAGCCAAACTTAGCGCGTGCGTTTTTAGTCTCTGCGCAGCTTTCCCTGCGCAGTAGCTACTTAAATTTTTGCTGTGCATTTCACACTCCCTCTTGTAATTACCCCAATCTGAAATCGACCTACCTTAGAGGAATTCTTGGTACCATTCAGGGATAAACCAATGGGCCAGGACCTCACTAAGATAAACCTGATATTCCAGGACTGAACTGGAATTAAACTTGGAAAATCCAGAAGCTTGCCAAGTCGAGTCGTATGGATGGTTTGGGCGCGTGAGGGGTTGAGCCGTATGGCTACTTTGGGCACCCTCAGCCTCTATAAATTGAACCCCATGCTGATCATTTCAGGGGGAGAAACCACATAAGAGAGATTACTCTGTCAAAATCACTACAGAAGTGTGAGAGGAGTGAAACAAAGAGTGAAAAGAGAGAAAGGAAGATTGGCTAAACCAAAATAGGTAAAGCCACCTTCTCCCCCTCCCTTCTCTTCATCTATAACTCTATTTTATCTTTAATCTTTGTTTAAGCTATGATAATCTTTATATTATTTGCAAGACTTGTCCATTCAAGCACTTTTACATTACTTGCAAGACTTGTCCATTCAAGCACTTTACATTTATGCAAGACTTGTCCATTCAAGCAAATATACATATATTACTCTATATTTCTCTTGTCCAAGCCATGAGATGATCCAAGGTGCCCTCCATGCTTTGTGTGGAAGAGGTTCAAACCTAGATGATCATGACTTGTTGATTGTCATTTACATTCTTGTTTAGTTGGTAATAATGATCATTTGGATGATAAAGGTTCCATCTTTATCATCCAACAATGATCTAGCTCTAAAGTCCCCTTTGGGGTTATAAAGATTCAATCTTTATATGTTATTTTGACTCTTTGAAGGTTAATAAGTCATAAAAATACCATCTTGGGGATAAAGTTTCAATCTTTAATCACCAAATGGTCAATTTTGGCCCAAAGGGCATGTTCATCAACTTTTCCAATTTTCTCCCATGATTGCTTATGATCACACCCAAATACTTGTTTTGGGGACTAAGTGATGATCATTTAGTATAGGAATGTTGCATTTAAATTTATAAAGTATTTTAAACAAACTGGAATCAAAACAGTTCTGTCCAGTTTCAACAGAATGTTCTGTTTCTGCTCTGAAACTGGACTGTTCTTGACTGAACTGTAAAATCCCAGGAAACGGCCTGTACATCCGTACGGCTATGTTGGGAACAGGGGGCAAAATGTCTGTTTTTCCCTCTAATCCCTGTTTTCTTGATAAACAGACTCTTTCAGTTAAGTTTTTCCAAATAAAACCAATAACAGAAACTTTTCCGTTAAATATACACACACACATGCACATTTTCAAACTAACAAGGGAGACTCGGTTCCTTCCGAGGCACTTTGGGTGAACCGCAAATATGTTCTTCCCAAAGTGTAACCTGACCTCCGAACTCACCTTCTCTAACCATTTTCATTTGTTGGGTTTAAAATTAACAAATGTGGCGACTCCGTTTCTTTTTCGTTAGGAAAGTTAACCGTGTTTGGTATTTCGCCTTTGACACATGTTGTCTTGGGGCGGGATCCTTACAGTGGCGACTCCGTTGGGGATTAGAGTGCTTACGAACTTCTCTTTAGAAGCTTTGGAAAGCACTTTTGTGTGGGTCAAACTCCCGTCTCCGTTAGTTAACTTTGTGCATGATTGTGTGTTTTTGTTGTTTCTGTTTGAACTGTTTTGAGTGCATACGTTCTGGAAATGCAACAAATTGGAGCATGATGATCAGAAGTTGGAGAAACTGAGATAAAATCTCAACCCTCTTGGTCTAGCCGTACGGCTACTTTGGTAAAAGGCCAGAATGTTGCAAATTAATAATTTTGTGCAGGGCAGCAACATTCTGAATTGCCTTCTGCTTCTGCTTGTCCAGGTTCCAAATTTACAGCCTTACTTGTGCATATTACCTTTATTCTTTTGACCAAAACTTGATTTTTTTTAAAAAAAACTTGGTTATGCATGATCTCTTGTCAATAAAAATGGTTTCCAAAATCTCATTGTGCATAACCCCTTTTTGTAAAAATTTCTTGACTCTTCGCGTTGTGCACAACTTGCTTTGTACAAATGGTTTCAATGTAAAGATTGTTCTTTTGACAAAATGTTTGATTCGAAAATTTTTTGGTTGTGCACAACTTGGTACATGTACAAGTTTTGGTCTTTGTTCAATCATGTTCTTTTGATTCATTGTGTGTATAAGATGCTTACTCGCTTGTTCATACTTGTCCATATCTTGCTTATGCCATGCTCAACATGTTGAAAAACAAAATAAAAATCTCTATTTTGACTCAAAAAGGGAATATAGAATTGACTTCACACAACGCGCACTTGGCCTTGCACGTTCCAACTACCCTTTAAACCCGGGATGGATGCCAGATGCAGCTCGATTGGCGCTCTTGTTCCCTTCGAGCGCGCACGGGTCCATTCCACCTCCCCTTCCGAGCCGAGTCAACCACACATGTCTGTGACACACAAATACCGTGACTTTGGTTGGTTTTTGGTCTAGTTCACGTTTCCTTTATCTCTACGCATGTGTCCAAAGTCAATTGTGGCCAAGTTAATGCCCGGGTTACGACTCCTTGATGTAATGCAAGCGTAGCCTAACCTGCCTCTAACTCTTGTGTTAATGACGACCACAATTAACAAAGGTGATGTGCTAAAGATGGGGTAACACCGTGTCGTTAAGCCCTAATGAACGGGTCATGATAATCATACTTAAGCCCATGGTCGAGGATCGAGACACCTCATTCAAAATGGGGTCATGTCAGAATATCGGTGCAGCCTTCGGAACAGTCTCGATCCCGACTGGGGCTTAATCATGATTAGGGTTACCCGCACATCAGGAGCCTTGCGACGTACTAGACCTTAGGATCATTTCTTCAGGTCGGTGGAAGCCGCTTGCCCTATAGGACCCTCGCCCGGGACAGTCTGTCCTTGGGAGTATGCAAGGCAGGTGAAAAACGAGGGGTCTATAGACGTAGTGATGGCCTCCACTGATCCAGGATTTAGAATAGTTGCGAAAAAGAAGAGAAATCTTTTCCAACCAATAAGGAGCAAAACGTGTTTTGAGAGTACATGAATAATAAGTGTTAAGTCATCAAATTGCGCGCTAACGTTTGCTCGTGTGACAAAACTGCTTAATAATGAAAATAGAAAATAAACAAAATCCTTTTCTAAAAGGTGGAAATTGTTAAATTCATCCAAAATGCATGGCTTGAGCTTCTCCCCCTAAAAGGGTCAAACTCGTTTCTCTCAGTGAGTCAAAGTCTCATTTGTGTCAAGTCCCCACCTTACTCAAAGCATGACTTTTCAAGTTTCTTTCCATGGTGCCCTTATGGCTTGTCGGTCCTTTGCGCTATAGGAAACAATGGCAAGCAAATCTCAAGCAAACGAGATGGACATCAGATTGGACGCACAGGCCCGATTGGAGGGCAGAGTAAAACTCTTAGAAAGGACAGTCAACACAATAAGAGAGCAAGTGCGGAGGGTCGAGGTTGATCGTAATGAGGCAATCAAAGTGGTCCAACAGCTCCGTGGGGAAATTAAGGAGCTCTTCCACAAAAGGGTCGAAGAATTGTGGGAAAAGAATGGCACAAAGCTCAAGAAGAACCTCGAAGAAAAATACGATGACCGGTGCGAACTTCTACATAACCGAGCAGAATTGTCAGATGAACTGGAAAGACACAACTCGAGGAACACCCGAGAATGCCTGCACGAGATTATAAAATCCATCGAGGAAATCAAAAGGTCCTCGGAGAAGCTGTCTCCCTCCCCGGGGACCACCCCAGGTCATTCAGTCCAAGATCAGCTCCAGCCCATTACAGTATCCCATGAGGAGCCCGCGGTGGTTGTAGGAGGATTTCACCCCCAAGGGAAAGGGGCCCATTATCGTTGGTTCCATGAGTTAGGAATGCCGAGGGAACAAATGTTGGAGCACTTGCTCCGGATAAGAAAGATGGAACTGTTGGGGTCGCCACGTAATATGGGCCGAACCGCTCGGAGCGCACCATGATCCAAAGCTACACTGCAAGTATCACCAGGCCTCGGGTCATTCTACGAACGCCTGTCTCACCTTGAGAAATCATATTCAATCGCTTATCGATAAGGAGGTTATCACCAAGCAAGGCAATGAGTGGGTGTGAAGTCGGAAAAGGGAAAAGGGAGGAAGGAAGATGGTTAGGAGTGGTCCGGTCTCGTAGGTTCTAGAGAGTCTTTCAAAAGTCCGTTGTGGACAAAGTCTTTTGTTTCTTTTATGAAAAGCCCTGCGAGGAAAATGTTATGTGAAAAGCCACAGAGTTGGGCATGGTCGAAACGGTGAATAGTAGAATGATCGAGTCAATAGAGTCAATGGTTGAGTCTATGTTTGTAAAAATTGAATCTCCCGTGAAATGGATCGTTTTTACTTCTATTCTCTCTAGACTTGAGGCATTATCTTGAAAAACGCATTAACTCTCGAAATCGCTTTGATTAATGTTGTCAGGTGATTTCTATATCCCCAAAATGATGAGTTGACTCCCAAGCAGTCAACAACGACTCATTAAAGGATGAGTGGACCTAAACGCAAAAGAGTACGAAATGCAAACAATTAATCTTAATATGAATAAATGTTGTGATCAATTGGCATGAAGAAAATCATTAATGGTAAATCTTCCCCCATACGCTCTCCCGATACACAACCCCATACTCTTTTTTAAGATAAATCCCTGATACGTGCCAAAAGCCTCCCAAGGCAATGAAAAGTGAGGGCGTTGTTGCTCAACCACCAAGGTTTAACCGTGATCACATGCGCGCAGTCAGGCAAAGGGCTTCCCAGATTTTCAAAGTCAGCCCAAAGTGACAGGCGCACCGCCAAGGGGCTACAAAGGAGCTAATACCCGGAAAAGAGAGTTAAGGCTAGTGTTGTCCTTCCCCAAAAAAAAAAAATTGATGATAAGAAAAGAAAATGAATGGAAGGAAAAGAGGAGAGGAAACGGCAAAGAGAAAACACTTGCCTCCAGAAACTCATCCCCACCCAAGAGAGTTCATCCCAAGAGATCCATCTCAAAAGGATCGCCGCAAAAGCAAAGTGAGCAACAGCGTCCACCAAGACAGCAAAAGGAAACCGATCCCGACCAAAGCTGCCCATCGCCGAACTACGACGACCTGAGCTCCTCACATCGAGGGGAACGTAGGCAACCTTCGGGTCCGGTCATAGCATGAAATGAATCCACCAAGCCTCGTTCCTCCCAAGAAGACCCGGCTCTCTTTCCTTGGTCCCGTCAATGACCAATCTCCCGGATAATGACCAATCCCTCCTAAACACACTTCGATCTTGCCATTGATCGAGTCTGAATCTCAAATGATCACAACATTTATGCATGATAAGTCTAATTGCTTGAATTCTGACCTAATGCTGAACAAGGTCCATTCGAGAAACCGTCTTGATGGCACTGATTAAGGCTAATTTCGAATGCCTCGACAAGTCTTCTTTTCCACATCTTAGGAAAAAGCCAAACACGTGAATTTCCGTCCATAGGCTTCCTTCCTCAGAAAAGGGACTCACTCCCATAAATGCCTATGTGTGCCTATTCGTGTGAGCAAGTGTGATTTGCCCTTGTTTGTGTTAGAGTCAACTATTGCTCTTGTCCGTGTCAGAAGTCGGTTAGGCCACTCCTAGAAAGAGAAGATGGTGACAAATATGAGAAGGGGAAAAGCGATATGATTGGATGCTTAGGGAGAGGAAACCTGTGAGAAGAGCGAACCCCGTCCCGAACAGGGGAAGATGCGCACCCAAAGGAAAGGGTGAGACCCGAGGAATAGTTCCGGGCAAAGACAAAACACTGGGGCTGGCAAGCCATGACTGTGAAACCCGAGGAATAATTTCCGGCAAGGCAACGTACTGGGGCTAGCGAGCCATAATCGTGCAATGGAAGGACCAACGAAGAGTCATGCTTTGGGTAAAACGGTCTGGGTCAAATAAGGTCTCCCGTCTGTCAAAATTCCCTAAAAGCCCTCAGAAAGTTTGGTCAAAAAGTCAACCATGCTTGTATGGTCCGTACGGCTGGTTTTTTTCATGTGAAAAATTTCATATCAGCAGCTTGTATCAGCTGATTTCCCACAAGTGAAACCCATTTTCACTTGTTCAAAAACTTGTCAGATACGTGTCAGGGTCCAAATAATTGAGTCCAAAACACGATTCGGGAATCCCCGACGGTCCAAAAATGACCACAAAGCCCTCTCAAGGCCCAAGCTATGCATAAATGGCGAATTTACAAATAAAAGGGACAATGTTTTAAACAATCAAAAATGGCGAATTTTCATACATCGTTTTTGAATTAAACAAATCAAAAGAAAAATTGTTCAGGTTGGTGCATCCTAATCTGAGTCCGGATAAGGGTCCTCCGGAGGCGAATGAACCCTCCCCAAAGGACGAGGTGGGTACATGCTGGGGTCAAAGAAGAAAATGGACTCCGCCATGCTTGAGCCTTCACCCGAAGAGGATTGGCCCGGGAAGAAAGAAGGAGGAATCTGGGAATGAGGACTGGGATACCTGGCCGGCAGGGGGTCCACACGCTCTAAAGCCAAATGGGCAAACGGGTCCAGAGAAATCTCGTGGGAGCCGGGATCACGAAGCGAGTCCCGAAAGGCCTCCAAATCAGCCCCGCCTAAGGTGTGGCGACGGACAAAAGACGGGGGTAGCTCCACGCTCGAGGCTCGTCGGAAAGACCTCTCCCCACCACTCACCGAATTTTTGCCCAGCGCGAATCGTGATTCAGTCCGAGGCCCCTTGGAAGAACGACCAACAAACCTCTTGAGCCACCTTTTGGCCCGCTTCATGAGGGAAGGTTTCTCCAACAAAGCTCGCGCAGCGACCTGCACATGAAAGTGAAATTGCTCAGTGAAAAAGAACGGGGGTATGTGATAAGTGTGCGCAAAGGGAATGAATGAAAGCATACCACGTCCTCGGGAGCATCCTCAGGAGGGGCCCCCTCTCCCGCCACGGATGTGGCCACCATGTGGACCCGGCCATCTGAGTATATATATGAGAAGTCCTTCCACAACGGAGGAACCACCCCAGAAGCCACTACCTGCGGTGATCTTAGCCTCCGGGCCACGAAACGTCCGTATGGCTCATCAGTAATAAAATGGGATTCATCCGCCCCTATGAGGTAGGGGCCGCCCTCTCGGTCTGTTACAAACATGGTGTCAGGAGGGTCGACAGGAGCCCTTTGCATGAGACCAAGCCCGTGATGCTAGAGCACCCTCTCCCCCAAGTAAAAGGCCTCTCCCCGGAATCCTACGAGTAGCCTCCTCTCCCGGGTTACCCGCAAAGCATCAGACGGGTCAATGCCTAGCCCTTGCCCCTCATACCTAGACCAAGGAAAAAGGTTAAGCCCAGCCAGTATAGCCCCCCTTAGCACTGCCCTGACATCGGCATGACGGACGGAGACTCGTCCCTTGGATCCCCTCTTCTTTCGGGCCTCTCGAGCCCAACAGATCATGGCCGGGAATGTGATAGCGGGATCAACGGTCAGCTCCCATGGATAGCCACCAAAGATCTCGTAGTACCAAGCCTGAAAGTAAAAGGCCAAAAATCATTAAGGCGCCGAAAACCGAAAGGTGAATGAGAAGGAGAAAACAGAAAAATGGGGAGGGAAAAGACTGTACCTCCAAGGCGAACTGGAAACAAGCCATGGATTTGCTCGCTTTCCGGCTGATTTTATCGAGCTCCACGTACAACTCAGCCAACCCAGCTTCTCCCCAGCAATACTCTGGACAATCTCGGGAGTGGACAACGATCCCAGTAGGGGGAACATACATGTGGTATCGGCATTGGCAAAGAGGGTGTTGCTGAGAAGGAGCCACACGTAAGCTCGCCCGAGCTGCTCCGCTGTCACCAAACCCGCCAAATAATCTGGAATTCTGGCCCGAATGGCCCGGTCAACATCCTGCACCAGGATCCCCAAGCCCTTGGTAGGGCCCGAGAAGCCAATGAGTACCTCGATATCCGCGGCCGAGAGCCGGTCAGCCCAGATAACTGGTCGGCCACCAAAGGAGAGCCCGGTAATGGCAGAAAAGTCTGCAGGAGTCACGGTTACCTCCCCCCAGCTCAAATGAAAGGTGTGGGTCGTATCCCACCAATGCTCGCCCAAGGCAGAGATGAGTCCCAGGCTCCTGTTAGTACTAACCAGCTGGCCTACGGCATGGATGAATGGCACCAAACCGGTATGCTCTACCCACTCTCTCGGACCAGGCCCATCGCCAATTGCCTCGGGCAGGGCCTCCCACAAGGAATAGCACATGTCGGGAGATCCTCGAGATTTGGGATCACTGCCCTGCAGGTAAACACAGCAAGGTATGAATAACATAGTTTTAAGATACCAATGCGTATGATGAATGGATATGATGAATGAATCATACAAATAAATGTGATCTTCTCCTTTTCAAATTGCGTTGGGCATTTAAGGGTGTGTCTTGTGAAAAAAATGTGATTTTACCCTTTTAAATCGCGTTGGGCATTTGAGGGTGTGTTACTTATGAAACGGGTGTGTGAGGATTTGTTCAAAAGGATTTCCCCCTGTCCCAAAGAACAAAATCCGTCCCCACTTTGAGGCTTAGTGCCCCGAATTTCCACAAACATGCAACGACTTATCCTAGGAAATGCTAGCATGCACTTGAATGTGTCAAAATGACTAGTCGAACCTAAGGTACAAGTCCTTTATGCACAAAATTACGGGTAATATACTTTGACTTCGGAAAGTATAGCTAGGCATGACCCATCGAGAAAACAAACACATGCCCACGATCTTGACAATCCCAATTCCATCATGATGGTACCAATTTCACGAAATGCACCAAGAAGCACAAAATGCCCAAATTGCGTAAACACGAACCCTAGGACTAGGAGGGTGCACAAATTGGACAAAAATCGAGTGGGAAAGAATACTTACCACTCGGTCATGGCATAAATGAGCGTTAGGGGACTTATAGAACCCCGCTTCCACATCATTAAGGGCAATGGTGTAGCCCCGAAAATTGCGGACCATGTCGAGCCGTCTGTCTGCCCTTATCGGGTAGCCCCTTCGCGCTCGTGCATCCATAAGTGAATCTTGAACAATTCGGAGAATGAAACCCAGATAATTTTGATGATTTTCCCTCTCAAAATCGCCTCTCTCTCTAGGATTTTCGGCCTGGATTTTGAAAAATACAGCAACCATCCGTATGGCTGCTGTTTTGAAAAAGAAGGAGACGCCCTCCTAAGCCGTACGGCTGGTTTGGGCGAGAAAGAATCTCAGCCCACAATTTACATTCTGGCCCCTAACGCCTTGAACATGGTTCCCCCTAGGTTTCCGAAATAGAACTTAGGCCCCCACCCTTTGGAAAGTGTCCGAAACGCCCCTGTTGGCTCATGCAATTTGCTTTGAACCTAGGAAATTAATTAGGTTCCCACTGAAAATGTGTCTGGGCAGTCCATAGATGGATGTAAGACCATCTTTGTTGAAATTAACCCGGCCATACTTTGTAAGCCCAGGTTAAGAATGTGATTTAGCCCGGCCGTACTTCATAAGTCCAGGTTAACAGGTTAAAAATATGAAAAGAAAATTGGCCGTCCCTGACGTAAGCCCAGTTAAAAATTATTCGGTTGACCAAAAGAGAGTCAAATCCTGACTTTGACCAAATGAGTGTCGGGAAAATTATTCGGTTGACCAAAAGAGAGTCAAGCCCCGACTTTGACCCATTGAGAGTCAAATTGAATTGGCCGTCCCTGACGTAAGCCCAGTTAAAAATTATTCGGTTGACCAAAAGAGAGTCAAATCCCGACTTCGACCAAATGAGTGTCGAGAAAATTATTCAGTTGACCAAAAGAGAGTCAAGCCCCGACTTTGACCCATTGAGAGTCAAATTAAATTGGACGTCCCTGAAGTAAGCCCAGTTAAAAATTATTCGGTTGACCAAAAGAGAGCCAAATCCCGACTTCGACCAAATGAGTGTCGAGAAAATTATTCGGTTGACAAAAGAGAGTCAAGCCCCGACTTTGACCCATTGAGAGTCAAATTGAATGTCCAAAGAAAATTGGCCGTCCCTGACGTAAGCCCAGTTAAAAATTATTCGGTTGACCAAAGGAAAGTCAAGCCACAACTTTGACTCATTGGGAGTCACATCTAATGCCCACGGCATTGGTCGTCCCTGATGTAAGCCCAGCAGAGATAAAGATTAGGTCCCCCGAGCGACCATTGTGCAATGAGAGTTAGGTCCCCCGAGCGACCGTCCTGAAATGAAAACTAGGTCCCCCGAGCGACCGTCCTGAAATGATAACTAGGTCCCCCGAGCGACCATTGTGAGATGAAATTAGGTCCCCCGAGTGACCGCCTTGAGATAAAAGTTAGGTCCCCCGAGCGACCGTCTTGAAATGAAAGCTAGGTCCCCCGAGCGACCGTTTTGAAATTAGAATTAGGTCCCCCCGAGTGGCCCCGTGAAAAGCAAAATCTAGGCCCGCCGGATGGCCCATCTTGAGAAGAGGGAAAAGAAACATAGAATGAGAAGGGCAGTCCTTGACGTAAGCCCATGATTAACCTTGCCTCTGACCAAATGAGTGTCACGCCCGAGTCCTTGCCTCTGACCAAATGAGTGTCACGCCCGAGTCCTTGCCTCTGAACAAATGAGTGTCACACCCGAGTCCTTGCCTCTGACCAAATGAGTGTCATGCCCGAGTCCTTGCCTCTGACCAAATGAGTGTCACGCCCGAGTCCTTGCCTCTGACCAAATGAGTGTCACGCCCGTTCCTTAGGAAAGGATGAAAAATATCCACCTAGGTCCCAAGGGCTTGAGACGCCAAGTTCTCCACCCGACCTTGAATGGTCACCCTTAGGCTTAAGACGCTAAGTTCTCCATTCGACCTCGACGGTCACCTATAGGTTTGAGTAGCCTTAAAACCTCTCACCCCTTTCGAACTACGATAGGCTTGATTCCCTCGAATAAGGATACGTAGGAATCATATACCTCTAGGACCAGCCATAGAACAAATCGGGCATGCCGTCCTCCCATCAGATTGGGATGCATTTATCGACAACCCCGCTTTCTTCAAAAGCGACGTTGCCGAGGGGCTCTGTAAGTACCCCAATCTGAAATCGACCTACCTTAGAGGAATTCTTGGTACCATTCAGGGATAAACCAATGGGACAGGACCTCACTAAGATAAACCTGATATTCCAGGACTGAACTGGAATTAAACTTGGAAAAATCCAGAAGCTCGCCAAGTCGAGTCGTACGAATGGTTTGGGCGCGTGAGGGGTTGAGCCATACGGCTACTTTGGGCACCCTCAGCCTCTATAAATTGAACCCCATGCTGATCATTTCAGGGGGGAGAAACCACATAAGAGAGATTACTCTGTCAAAATCACTACAGAAGTGTGAGAGGAGTGAAACAAAGAGTGAAAAGAGAGAAAGGAAGATTGGCTAAACAAAAATAGGTAAAGCCACCTTCTCCCCCTCCCTTCTCTTCATCTATAACTCTATTTTATCTTTAATCTTTGTTTAAGCTATGATAATCTTTATATTATTTGCAAGACTTGTCCATTCAAGCACTTTTACATTACTTGCAAGACTTGTCCATTCAAGTACTTTACATTTATGCAAGACTTGTCCATTCAAGAAAATATACATATATTACTCTATATTTCTCTTGTCCAAGCCATGAGATGATCCAAGGTGCCCTCCATGCTTTGTGTGGAAGAGGTTCAAACCTAGATGATCATGGCTTGTTGATTGTCTTTTACATTCTTGTTTAGTTGGTAATAATGATCATTTGGATGATAAAGCTTCCATCTTTATCATCCAACAATGATCTAGCTCTAAAGTCCCCTTTGGGGTTATAAAGATTCAATCTTTATATGTTATTTTGACTCTTTGAAGGTTAATAAGTCATAAAAATGCCATCTTGGGGATAAAGTTTCAATCTTTAATCACCAAATGGTCAATTTTGGCCCAAAGGGCATGTTCATCAACTTTTCCAATTTTCTCCCATGATTGCTTATGATCACACCCAAATACTTGTTTTGGGGACTAATTGATGATCATTTAGTATAGGAATGTTGCATTTTAATTTATAAAGTATTTTAAACAAACTGGAATCAAAACAGTTCTGTCTAGTTTCCACAGAATGTTCTGTTTCTGCTCTGAAACTGGACTGTTCTTGACTGAACTGTAAAATCCCAGGAAACGGCCTGTACATCCGTACGGCTATGTTGGGAACAGGGGGCAAAATGTCTGTTTTTCCCTCTAATCCCTGTTTTCTTGATAAACAAACTCTTTCAGTTAAGTTTTTCCAAATAAAACCAATAATAGAAACTTTTCTGTTAAATACACACACACACATGCACATTTTCAAACTAATAAGGGAGACTCGGTTCCTTCCGAAGCACTTTGGGTGAACCGCAAATATGTTCTTCCCAAAGTGTAACCTGACCTCCGAACTCACCTTCTCTAACCATTTTCATTTATTGGGTTTAAAATTAACAAATGTGGCGACTCCGTTTCTTTTTCGTTAGGAAAGTTAACCGTGTTTGGTATTTCGCCTTTGACACATGTTGTCTTGGGGTGGGATCCTTAAACCTCTGCGCGCTATACTTAGCTTATTTGAGACTGTGCGCATAAGCAATTGATTTGCAAAAGGGTTTGAAAAGAATTTTAAAAACGCTATTCACCCCCCCCCCTCTAGCATTTTTCATACCCTTGTTGCCCCTTTGGGACAAACAGGCACCCAAATGCGCGCGCTTCTGGGCATTTTTCAGAAACAGAACAGTGCACAGAACATAATGTTTTTTGACAGTGTGTGGGTACCGGGCCTGCACATAACTTCTTTTACTTTCTGTTTATTTTATCGGTCACACGGGTGATTCGAAAGTTGTAAATACGTGATTATTTGCTTTTTTTTTTTTTTCTTTTTTGAAAAAAAAAAAAAAATATATATATATATATATATATATATATATATATATATATATATATTTTCACTTGGCTTGACCTCACACTATATGCACATATTCCTTTGAATTGCTCACAATCGAGTCGCACAAATTCCATAACCCCAAACCCGTCAAGGCCCGTCCTAGAGAGTTTCAAGTATTGTGGAATAAGCTATCCAACCCAAGAAAATCGCAATAAATCAATAGCCCACAAACAAGCACAAGAAATAAATAACCCAAAGCAAAAGACAAAAGAACACAAGAAATTGTTTACTCAGTTCGTCAATAATCTTGACTACGTCTGCGGCACTACCAAGCCAGGATCTTACACTATAATATGTTAATATGAAGGTACAATGAATTATGGGGCGGAACCCTTCTTAAATACACAACATAGAATGAGACCTAAACCTAAACATATGAGAATTCCCGAAATTCTGCACTTTCTCGAATTCAGGTCGCGGCGACCAGGCGTCCGCTTGCTTTCTTTCGCCAGAAGCTGATTCTTTCTGCCAAGTTCAGGCGCATGCCTGGTATAGACCAGGCGCCCGCTTGCTCCTTGCGCAGATTTTCTTCTCCTTTGTTTCCTTTAAGATCTCTATTCCAACATCAAGCTCCACCCGACCTTGACTCTCTCGAAGTGGTAAACCTCAACCCGTGGCGTAGTTCACGACTACATGCCGGGGTGACCTTTAAGCCTATCTTTAACCGAGCACAAGCCAACACATTCTTAGTCTAGGTTCTAACACTCCGTGACCAAGTCGGTTTTCGTGTGTCGAGATTTCTCTAAACTAATGTCATCAAATCATACATGCCGCTTCCAAGAGAAACAAGTGGTTGTTATGGACGAGATAAAACTCCATCCCCAAGTGGTTATTATGGACGAAATAAAACTCCGTCCCCACATGTATGCTTTGTGACATTAATTTAGTTTAATCCCGTCACATTTAGGTCTCACAAGCGTGGTGGAATCCGATGAGTATATGGAACCGCAAGAGGTCTATATACTAGTGTGACGATTCCACTATTTTCTTTAGAAACCCCAAAAAGGACTACATCCTTCCGACTTTTGTAAGTAAAAAAAATCTTTTTCTTTATGTGGTTGAGTCTTTTTTCTTGTTTGGGGGTTAAATTATTTTACTCAAAAGGTGTTTGTGGGCCATCTTAAGATCAACCGTGTTCATCAAATAGGTCTTATGGCTTCCGACAGCAACAACAACGGTGGCAATCTTTCCCGGTCCAATGAGGATATAGCCAACATGATCAAAGCACTGAAAGGACAATTTGATGCACTCGCCGAGAATGCCCGACTCAAGGATGATTTGTGGCAAGCCCGTCTCAAGCATGAGAGAATGACCCATAAGAAAGAACTTGCTAAGATCGAGGACCAATTGAAGGAGATCACAAATGAAGGAAAATGGTCCAAAGCATTGATAACGGTTTAGTCACACTCTCATGGCATACATTGACCAACGTTTTAGTGGGCTAAATTTAAACAAAGGCCCAAGCTCCGATCTCCATCATGCTTCCCTTCTCATGAACATTATGGTGGCCCTTCCCGAGAAATTCAAGATGCCTGACATTGGCAAGTTCAAGGGAAACTCTTGTCCCGATGCTCACATCGACTCCTACATTTGGGCCATGCTACCGAAGAAAGTGTCTCCTCAAATGATGGCACAATGATTCCCACTTACTCTTAATGGGGTCGAAAAAGATTGGTATATGGGTCTCCCGGTTTCCACCCGCCTCAATTGGGATGACGCCATGCTTGCCTTTAAGTCACAATATGAAGGCAGTTACTTGCACCACCCCACGAAGAAAGAATTGGAGAACACCATGCCAAATGGCAATGAATCGTTTGGGGACTTTTCTCGCCGTTGGAATGACAAGTTAGCCGAGATTGTGGATAGGCCCTCAATGAAGGAACAAATGGAAATCTTCTTGAAGTGCTTGAATATGGACTACCGAGCTCATCTTAGTAGGGCCTTTTATCCGGATTTTACACACATGTATGATGCGGGGATCAGAATCGACCATTTGCACCAAGAAGTAACCGAGAAATTCTATGAGACAAGCTCCGATACCGAAGAGATCCCGGACAGTTCACGCAGCGACATGGAAGGATACAACGGTTTGGAGGATTACGACGACAACAATCTCTGTTTCTCTTCCTCTACCTAGTTTAAAAAAAAGTCAAAAGTCCTCTTAAGTGTGCATTAAGTTTTCTTCCTTCTCATCAATGTTAAAGTTTGAGTCGGTCTTATCAAATAAAAGTCGTTCTTGTCCCCATACATTATTCCAAGTTGTTCAATCTAATTCTTGGAAAAATGATGAAAAGATGTCTAAGCAAGTTTTGGAACGAAGGCTATCACTTGAACGCCTTGGGGCTAAACATCGGATCGAAGGCAACAACATCAACAAAAATCCAAGAAGCAAAACAAGGTGGAGCAACATCAAGCAAAGTTTTCAAGAGGGAACAAAAAAAAAAAAAAAAAACCCCTCATTCAAAGAAGTTCACAACAACATCATCATTCCATCCACAAATGAAGAACGGCGAAAGGAGCATCCACAAGAACTACGGTGACCTGAGCCTCTACACTGGAGGAACGTAGGCAACCTTCGGGTCCGGTCTCATACAAGAAAGAAGATATGTTTAGCCCTAGTGCGTTATGGTGATCGGCCTTCCTCTCGAACTTCTCAAGACATCTTTGTACGATTCATTTGCCAAGGAATTAATCACCAAGAAGATTGAACAACTTTCTTAGAATTGGAATCGCTTTGCGTTCCTTATCGAGTCTAGGGGATTCTTATCTTTCAGCGATACTCCCAGTTTCTCGCAATTAAATTGGGGCTTTCCTTCTCTTTTCTCTTAATGACTTACTTGCCTTTGTGAGTCATTCAAAAAAATATATAAATACATGAAGTCAATACTAGGGGCTACTTCCCTAGTTGAGTCAATGTCACTCATCATTAGTGACAAAAGGTCTCCACCGCAAAAATCACATGTCTCTCATCCTCAGCTAGAGTCAATGCACACTTCCTCACTAATCAAGTAAAAATGAAGACGCAAAAGAGATTCCCTCTAGATTGAAAACCCGAAAGGGCGGTCTAGGCAAAAAATAGGGTGCGTCATAAAAAAAAATGAGAGAGTAAGAGAGGGAAGGGAAAGAGAAATAGAGATCCCCGACCTCTAAAGAAGACAACTACACAAGTTCTACATCGAATCTCCTCAGCAAGTCAATTCCCCATCGAGTCAACTTTGGAATTGCAAAAGGCTCGACAAGATATGGCACAATTAAAGGTCGTCTTGGGTTATTGGCATAAGAGAGATTGTTCTTTCAATGTGCATTTTTTGGGCTCATGTGAAAGAAGGCCCGTCCCAGAATGAGCTCATGATTGATATGGGGTAAGAGGTTGCACGAATGGTCTTCAATGCACCAATTGGTTTGGATCACAAATGACAACAACGCGTGACTCAGTTTTTAAGCTTTTTCAAGCGTGTGCCCCTAAAGTATATCAAAAGGTTTCACGAGAAATGGAGTAACTCTTGCCATGTCCTCTTATGTTTGTTCCCCCACACGAGGACGAGCCTCTTGCTTTGTTCGACAAATGATGATGCCCTAGACAGTTAATGAGCCCTAGGGGCTACTCTCAAGAAAGATGTGTGAGACTATCCTCAAAGTCTCTCAAATGGTATGTCGAAGATCCTCCTTGTCATGTGTGCTCGTGCCTATTCCCCCAATCAAGGATAGGCCTTTCTTTCTCTACTTGCAATCTATGATGGCACTCTAGGGGCTAGACTTGAGTTTGAAAGGCTCCCTCAGCAAAAATACAAGTCACTTCACATCCCCCAACGATGGCCCTAGCAAAGTCATGTGCAAGATTTGAAGCTTCCTCTATCAATTTGGCAAAGAAATTCTTTTTAAGGGGCTTCAATAATCTTTTGGGCAACGACACTTGAGCAATGCAATGTGGGGAGCGGTCCAAGCTTAAAGGGTCTTTCAGTACTTCACGTCAAAGGTCTTTTGGTTTGAAAAGAGGGCTCCGATGTTATGAATGAATTTGATTATTCTTGTTATGTTGTGACTGTAGACACCCCGCCTTGGACCTATCACCCCGATTGCATACATAGTATTTTTACTTAACTTATTTTTGTTGATTTCTGTTACTTCGGTTAAGTTCCTAATTGATTTCGTTAGTTTTGGACTAAACTGCATAACAGAGTTAACTTTAGAGTCTTTTCTGTCATTATGTCATTTTCACCCACGGGCGCCTCTAGCATTGCCTACGGGATGCGTGCGCCTTTCGCGGCCGAAGCAGGAAGTGCGCGCCTCCCATTATGGCAGTTACGGATTGCAGTCTTTTCCCTCCTTTTTCTTGATCACAAAAACCTCTTTTTACATCCACATTCATCCCCCCTTATTCCATAACTCCCAATCCCATATTCTTAGCCTTTTCATCAACAAAATAAAATATTTCTTTTATTTATTATTTGATTTTCTCTTTATTATTTATTTTTATTTATTTATTTATTTTCTTATTGGTTGAAAAGCCATCTTTTCCTCTCTTTTTCACCTCTAAAAACCTCTTCTTTTTACCTTAGAAAAGGACCCAACTTCCCTTCTCTACAAAAACTATACACATGTTCTAGGACTTGAAATTTCTTCACAACTACATTATACACATTTCTCTCAAAAATTCTCTAAAGAATTCTCCTAACAAACAACTCAAACAGCAAAACTCTACTCTTTTCAAGTCAAAGTTTGAAGTCCTCTTCTCAAGGTACAACTTCACTTTTCTTCTCTTATTTTATTCTTCTTAATGTATGCAATCCCCATCAAATGGGACATGACCAAAAAATCACTTTATTACATTAAAGTTGGTTAAGGGTTATCTCCCTACATTCTAAACTCTAGTTTAATTTACTATTCTTCTCTTAATGTAATCTTTCGCATGAATTAATCAATAAAACAATTCTCTTTTATTTCCCTTTTATTTCCCCTTTTTCTCTATCATACAATTGTTAGCACATTTCTCGTATCAATAGAAGGACTTTTTACATTAGAACACCTTTAGTAACAAGACCCGCGTAAGCGGGGCGGAGTGGGTGTTTAAGTACTTCCCACTCCGTCACCTAACCCCCGAACCCTTCTCTCCCGAATCTCTGGTTTTGTACATAAAATAAGCTATTTCTAGGTTTTTCTTATGTCCTTTTAAAAATATAGGTGGTGACTCTAACAATTAAAACCAATTAGACATCCTAGGATCCTTCCACCGCTCTAGCCAAGTAGTGGGGATTTCCCAGGGTATCTACAGTGGCGACTCCGCTGGGGAAAACTTAGAGGGTTAAACTTGCGTTCATACTTTTGGTATTTTTTTTTCGGTTTTTTGGGCATTCTGGTAAAAATGGTGGGAAGCGTGCGCCTTTGGCCTTCTTGGCCTAAAGCGCGCGCGTCTGACCCTTTGTACCAGAATCGCCCGCCTCTCATCTCGTCCTTCAATTCTATGTTTTTGTGCTAACAATTACTGCAGGGGAAAATGTTATTATTTCAGGTCAAGGCAATCCCTTGAACCCATGAGTTTGCAGGTACTGCCCATAAGCGGGCGCCTCCCACTCTCACTGCCAAACGCGCGCGCTTCTGGACATTTTCCAGAAACAGAACAGTGTACAGAAACATAACAGAATGGACATGGTTATAGTGTGTGGGCACCGGGCCTGCACATAACTACTTTTTATTTTCTGTTTGTTTTATCGGTCACACGGGTGATTCGAAAGTTGTATATATGTGTTTATTTTCTTTTTATTTCTTTGAATATATATATATATATATATATATATATATATATATTATCACTTGTTGGACCTCACACTACGTGCACAATTTATTATCAATTGCTCACTATCGAGTCGCACAAGTTCATAATCCCAAACCCGTCGAGGCCCGTCCTAGAGAGTTTCAAGCTCCACCCGACCTTGACTCTCTCGAAGCGGTAAACCTCAGCCCATGGCGTAGTTCATGACTACTTGCCGGGAGTGACCTTTAAGCCTCTCTTTAGCCGAGCACAAGCCAACACAATTCTAGTTAGGATCTAACACTCCGTGACCAAGTTGGTTTTCGTGTATCGAGATTTTCCTAAACTAATGTCATCAAATCATACATGCCGTTTTCAAGAGAAACAAGTGGTTGTTATGGACGAGATAAAACTCCGTCCCCAAGTGGTTATTATGGATGAAATAAAACTCCGTCCCCGCATGTATGCTTTGTGACATTAATTTAGACTTCATTCAGTGACCCCGCGATCGCCCTCTGAACGGGAAAAGAAGTTGGTGTTAGCGGAGGGAAAGGGCCCCTGGTTTAATGAAATAGGTAGCACTCCGCTTTAGAGAGTTGGCTTTCCCGTTTACCCACAACGGAGGAATCAAAGACTAGTGAAGCGGTTCGCTCTCAAAGTCACCGAATCCGTTTCGGAGATCAGGAACGAGAAATCTGGATCCCAAGAGGAATTCCAGAGTCCTATCTTCCTTCGTCTCGATGTCATTTCCGCGAGCGCTATGCAAATAGAGGTGGAGCATTTTCAAAAACTTGATAGCGATTCCTCTTCGTCCAGTGGATTATGGGAGTGTGAGAATTGAGCTATTGATTGGTCTGTGCAGATAGTAGAGAAAGCCTTGTTACAGTCCTATAAAGGTGCATGTGGGAATCGAGCCGCCCACGAACCGAAGGCAGTTCTTCGTGGACTGGACACGCCCTTGCCTTTGGGAATCAAACTGTCCTTTACGTCCCTCAGGACATCTCATCTAAGTCCAGGAGTTAGTGTATTGGATGCCCGGGCAACTGCATCTAGTACAGTTGATTTCACACCAACTCCCTTCTATAATCCCATCACATTTAGGTCTCACAAGCGTGGTGGAATCCGATGAGTATATGGGACCGCGAGAAGGTCTATATGCTAGTGTGACGATTCCACTATTTTTCTAGAAACCCCAAAAAGGACTACGTCCTTCCGACTTGTAAATAAAAAAATAGTCATTTTTCCTTATGTGGTTGAGTCGTTTCCTGTTTGTGGACTAATTTATTTTACTCAAAAAGTGTTTGTGGGCCAATCTAAGATCAACCGTGTTCTTCCAATAGGTCCAATGGCTTCGAACGGCAACAACAGCAACAAGGGTGAGTACATTTCCGTGTCCAACGAAGGGATTTTCAACATAATAAGAGCCATGGGGGAACAAATGGATAGACTTGTCGAGGATGCCCGCTGCAAGGATGATTCGTGGCAAGCCCGTATTTATCTTGAGAGGAGGATTCACGAGGAAGAAGTGTCCAAACTCAAGGCCCGTTTGCAAGAATTCACCGACAATAAGGCAAAGGTCAATGGTAAAACATGCTCAAGTGGCCCGTCCCTCAAAAGTCAAAAAGGTGCCGCCAACAACCGAATTTTCACTCCTCTCCTAGGAGTAACCCAAGCCGAAGCATTTGAAAATTTGGTGGCAATTGGAAAGATCAAGCCTTTAGAAGGATACAAGCTTAAGATGATACCAAAGAATCATGCACATAGTGAATGGTGCGACTACCACAAGCATAGCGGCCACACTACCAAGGGATGCTTCACTATCCGAAACATCATCCAAGATTTGATTGACAATGGTGAATTAACCATGGGTGAAGAGCAACTCATCAAGTAAGAGGCTAAGATTAGAAATGGGGCTTCAACCAAAGATCATGCCACAAGAATAACTACAACGACAAGGATGACGACAACAATCTCTGTTTCTCATTCTCTACCTAGTAATAGGAATAAAAAAAAAAAGTCAAAAGTCCTCTTAAGTGTGTATTAAGTTTTCTCTCGTCTTGCTTATGTTAAAGTTCGAGTCGGTCTTATCAAATAAAAGTCATTCTTGTCCTCATACACTCTTCCATGTTGTTCAATTTAATTCTTGGCAAAATGATGAAAAGATGTCTAAATAAGTTTTAGAACAAAGGCTATCACTTGAACGCCTAGGGGCTAAACATCGTGACGAAGGCAACAACATCAGCGACAAATCCAATACATCAAGCGCCAAAGCAAGGTGGAACTACAACCATGGAGAAAAATCAAGCAATGTTTCAAAGGGGGATTAAAAAAAAAATCGCTAGATTGAAATCCTCAAATCAACCTAGGTAAAAAAAAAAAAAATCCCCCTCGATCAAAGAAGTGCACAAGATCAATATCATTTTCCAAGGACGAAGCGACATCAACAAAAATCACGATGAAGAAACAATTCCTCACAACAAAAGGAGCATCCACAAGAACTACGGTGACCTGAGCCTCTACACTGGAGGAACGTTGGCAACCTTCGGGTCCGGTCTCATGCAAGAAAGAAGATATGTTTAGCCCTAGTGCGTTATGGTGATTGGCCTTCATCTCAAACTTGTCAAGACATCTTTGTACGAGTCATTTGCTAATGAATTAATCACCTCAAGATTGAACAACTTTCCTAGATTTGAAATCATTTCACATTCCTTGTCGAGTCTAGGGGCTTCTTATCATTCAGCGACGCTCCCAGTTTCTTGCAATCAAATTGGGGTTTTCCATCTCTTTTCTCTTAATGACTTACTTTCCTTCGTGAGTCGTTCAAAAATATTTAAATACATGAAGTCAATACTAGGGACCACTTCCCTAGTCAAGTCAATGTCACTCATCATTAGTGACAAAAGGTCTCCACTGCAAAATCACATGTCTCTCATCCTCAGCTAGAGTCAATGCACACTTCCTCATTAATCGAGTCAAAATGAAGATGCAAAAGAGATGCCTGCTAGATTGAAAACCCGAAAGGGCGGTCTAGGCAAAAAACAGGGTGCGTCATAAAAAAAATGAGAGAGTGAGAGAGAGAAGGGAAAGAGAAATGGAAATCCACGGCCTCTAAAGAAGACAACTACACAAATCTTCTCAGCAAGTCAATTCCCCACCGAGTCAACTTCGTAATTCCAAAGGGCTCGACAAGATACGGCACAATCAAAGGTCATTTTGGGTTATTGGCATAAGAGAGGTTGTTCTTGCAATATCCATTTTTGGGTTCATGTGAAAGAATCCCCATGGTAACTAAGATCCATCTGAGAATGAGCCCATCATTAAGGGGTATGAGGTGGAACAAATAGTCCCCAGTAAGTCAATTGGTTTGGATCACAAATGGCAACAACGTGTGACTCAGTTTTTGAGCTTCTTCAAGCATGTGCCCCTAAATTATGTCGAAAGGCTTCCCGAGAAATGGAGTAGCTCTTGCCATATCCTCTTATGCTTGTTCCCTCGCACGAGGACGAGTCTCTTGATTTGCTCAACAATTGATGACGCCCTAGGGGCTATGCGACTCAAGAATAAGAGCTTCTTTTGCTTCATTTGACAGTTAATGAGCCCTAGGGGCTACGCTCAATAAAGATGTGTGAGACTATCCTTAAAGTCTCTCAAAGGGAATGTCGAAAAGCCTTCTTATCATATGTGCTCGTGCCTGTTCCCTAATCAAGGATAGGCCTTTCTTGCTCTACTTACAATCGGTGATGGCACTCTAGGGGCTACACTCAAGTTTGAAAGTCTCCCTCAGCAAGAAGAAATTCATGTCACCTCCCAACAATCGCCCTAGCAAAGTCATATGCAACATTGGAAGCATCCTCAATAAGTTTGGCACCAAAGGTCTCAAGGGGCTTCATAATCTTTTGGACTACGGCGTTACAGTAATCCAAACAAAGGGCAATATTGGGGCTTCGCAATTGACAATCTTTTTGGGGGATGATACCCAAGCAATTCAATATGGGGAATGGTCTTATGGCTTCATGGAACCAAGCAAGCTTCAAGGGTCTCTTGGTACTTCACGTCAAAGGTCTTTTGGTTTGAAATAAGGGCTCCGATGTTATGAATGAATTTGATGATTCTTATGTTGTGACTTATGATGAGATTATGAATAAAGTCTTAGAGAAAAGGAAAAGGATTCAAGGAAATGCCAATATGTTAACTCTACAAACGGAGTAATGGCCAATCCAAATGTTTCTGCAATTCAGCACCCCCTTCTCTGAGATCAAAAGCACAAGTTGCATCTGCACAAGTTGCATCCGCACGAGTTGCATCCGAAGATCCGTTATTAGTTCAATACAAGAAGACTCAAGCAAGCATACCCATTTGGAACCTTATCACACCAAGACCTTATCATCCGCGACTCGACGACACCACAAGACATTACTACATCTTTTGACGTAAGTCCTCCGCCATTTGGGTACCGACCACAATGAGGCCACTCATCTCCCCAGTAAGAGTAAGAAGGAGATCTCTATCAATAATTCTACCCGACAGTGCATCCGCTCTCAATGCCGAGCCGATTCCAAGATAATTTGGGGCTTTACATCGAAAGGTCTTCATATTCCACCATCTCCAATCCCGCAAACAACAAGCACATGACATTTGAGGCTTAGAAATCTCTCAAAGCTTGGTATCAATAATCTCCTCTTGGGACTTGCTCACGTCCACAACAAAAGGCGATTTAATTGAATGGGCCAAGAGCTAATTTATCCTGGGGCTAGGCAAGTCACTCAAAGTTTGGTATCAAAGGCATTCTAGGGGCTTTTACGATCAGGAACCCCTTGGTATCTCGGCATCGAAAGTCTTTTTGAAGTCCCATAATCGACAAATCTCTTGGGGCTAGACATCAATCTTCATTGGAAACAACGGCGACAACGACAGAAATCAAGCAAGACGAGCCGGACTTCGACCGAACATGACTTGATCTTGGGTTGGCTTCACAAACACACAATGGTTAAAATGGTTCACCCATGAATTAACAAAAAATCTCTTTTCTCACATGTGTGCATATTCTTTTCCTTCTAACTATAAAAAAAATGACAAAAAGATTTTTTTTACTTGCATAAAAGTATGTGCTTCATTACACTTTTCTCCTAGCTTCTTCCCCAGTGTTCTCCACCATCTTTGAACTACGCTGGTCTGATTCTCTTCAAGGGATACGTAGGCAGCCTTTTGGCACGACCAACCAATCATCCAGAATGTTATCTCACCGACACTCCATCAAAGTACAAGCGACTCATCTTCATCAAAAGTGTCGACATCTTTCATCAAAGCCACGGCATCAGAAATCCATCCCGAATTAAGCGGCCATGGTAAGTGAAGGTATGAACATCATTAACGCTTTTTACAAATCACATCACACCACAATCACAATTTTCTCTCGCAATTTCTATTTCACATCTCATACAAGCATATATATCTGCAAAGCATATGCATAACAGGTACAAGCACACAGCTCCACGGTGAACCACTAAAATCACCACCTCATCAGCAAAGTCTACTCAACAAACTCACATTCATTTCCAGTCCTCTATACGGACTTTAAATCAGCAGACTGGTTTTCGGATTCAGCCAGTCCTCTATACGGACTTTAAAGCGGCAGACGGGTTCTCGGATCCAGCCAGTCCTCTATAAGGACTTTAAAGCGGCAAACGGATTCTCGGATCCAGCCAGTCCTCTATACGGACTTTAAAGCGGCAGACGGCTTCTCGGATCCAGCCAGTCCTCTATACGGACTTTAAAGCGGCAGACGGGTTCTCGGATCCAGCCAGTCCTCTATACGGACTTTAAAGCGGCAGACGGGTTCTCGGATCCAGCCAGTCCTCTATACGGACTTTAAAGCGGCAGACGGGTTCTCGGATCTAGCCAGTCCTCTATACGGACTTTAAAGCGGTAGACGGGTTCTCGGATCCAGCCAGTCCTCAATACGGACTTTAAATTGGCAGATGGGTTCTCGGATCCAGCCAGTCCTCTATACGAACTTTAAAGCGGCAGACGGGTTCTCGGATCCATCCAGTCCTCTGTACAGACTTTAAAGCGGTAGACGGGTTCTCAGATTCAGCCAGTCCTTTATACGGACTTTAAGCCTTAGCCACGGTGGGCCATTTCATACTACCGTACCCCCTCTATCAGCAAAAGTCGCTCACACAGGGAGCGCATTTCTATTCCTTGCAATTTTAATAATTCCTTCTTTTTATCGAGTCTTTATTTTTCCTTATCGATGTCCACGGCGGTTGTCTTTCTTTCTTCGACGCGTTTTACTTTGCAATCTACATCGCTGAGGGGCTCTGTAGACACCCCGCCTTGGACCTCTCACCCCTATTGCATAAATAGTATTTTTACTTCACTTATTTTTGTTGATTTATGTTACTTCGGTAAGTTCCTAATTGATTCCGTTAGTTTTGGACTAAACTGCATAACAGAGTTAACTTTAGAGTCTTTTCTGTAATTCTTTCCTTTTCACCCATGGGCGCCTCCGGCATTTCCTACGGGATGCGCGCGCCTCTCGCTGCCGAAGCAGGATGCGCGCGCCTCTCGCTGCCGAAGCAGGAAGCGCGCGCCTCCCATTATGGCAGTTACGGATTGCAGTCTTTTCCCTTCTTTTTATTGATCACAAAAACCTCTTTTTACATCCACATTCATCCCCCCTTATTCCATAACTCCCAATCACATATTCTTAGCCTTTTCATCAAAATAAAATATTTCTTTTATTTATTATTTGATTTTCTCTTTATATTTATATTTATTTTTATTTATTTTCTTATTGGTTGAAAATCCATCTTTTCCTCTCTTTTTCACCTATAAAAACCTCTTCTTTTTACCTTAGAAAATGACCCAACTTCCATTCTCTATAAAAACTATACACAAGTTCTAGGACTTGAAATTTCTTCACAACTACATTATACACATTTCTCTCAAAAATTCTCTAAAGAATTCTCCTAACAAACAACTCAAGCATCAAAGCTCTACTCTTTTCAAGTCAAAGTTTGAAGTCCTCTTCTCAAGGTACAACTTCACTTTTCTTCTCTTATTTTATTCTTCTTAATGTATGCAATCCCCATCAAATGAGACATGACCAAATAATCACTTTATTACATTAAAGTTGGTTAAGGGTTATCTCCCTACATTCTAAACTCTAGTTTAATTTACTATTCTTCTCTTAATGTAATATTTCGCATGAATTAATCAATAAAATAATTTTCTTTTATTTCCCTTTTATTTCCCCTTTTTCTCTATCATACAATTGTTAGCACATTTCTCGTATCAATAGAAGAACTTTTTACATTAGAACACCATTAGTAGCAAGACCCACGTAAGTGGGGCGGAGTGGGTGTTTAAGTACTTCCCACTCCGTCACCTAACCCCCGAACCCTTCTCTCCCGAATCTCTGGTTTTGTACATAAAATAAGCTATTTCTAGGTTTTTCTTATGTTCCTTTAAAAACATAGGTGGCGAATCTAACAATTAAAACCAATTAAACATCCTATGATCCTTCCACCGCTCTAGCCAAGTAGTGGGGCTTTCCCAGGGTATCTACAGTGACTTACGAGGAGACTATGAAGGAAGTCTTAGTGAAAAGGAAAAAGATTCAATATGCGAAACTCACTTAAACGGGTTATAGCGGGTAATAATCCCAATGTTTCTGCAATTCAGCACCCCCTTCTCCAAGATCAAAAGCATCAAGTAGCGTCCAAGCACAAAGTTGCGTCCAAGCACAAAGTTGTGTTCAAGAACTAGTTGCATCCGAAGATCCGTCATTAGTTAAACTCAAGAAGACTCAAGCAAACATACTCATTTGGAACCTTATCACGCCAAGACCTTATCATCCACAACCTCTCCCAAGACATTTTCCGAAGACCTTGCTACACATGGACCTTCCACCATTTGGGTCCGACCACAATGAGGCCATTCATCTCTAAGAAAGAGTAAGAGAGAGATTACTATCAAGAGATCTGCCAAATGGTGCATCTGCTCTCAATATAATGCCAAGCCGATTACAAGACATTTTTGGGGCTTTACATCGAAAGGTCTTCACATTCCACCATCTTGAAGCTCACAAACAACAAGTACATGACACTTGGGGCTTAGAAATCTCTTGAAGCTTGGTATCAATAAGCTTCTCTTAGGGCTTGCTCACGACAACAACAAAAGGTGATTTATTTGAATGGGCCAAGAGCTGATTTATCTTGGGGCTTCACGAGTCACCCAAAGGTTGGCATCAAAGGCGTTCTAGGGGATTTACAATCAGCAACCCCTTGGTACCTCGGCATCGAAAGTCTTTTGAGGCCTCCATTAACGACAAATATCTTGGGGTTAGACATCACGCTTCGTTGGGCACAACAGCGACAACAGAATTCAAGCGAGGAAATCCGGACTTCGACCGAACATGTTTTGATCTTGGGTTGGCTTTACAAACACACAATGGTTAAAAGGGTTCACCCACGAACTAAAAAAAAAAATCTTTCATTCGCAGACGTATATATTCTTTTTCTTCTAAAAAAATGACAAAAAATATTTTTATTTTTCTTTTTCTTACTTGTGTAAAAAGTATGTGTTTTATTTTGCTTTGCTCCTAGCTTCTTCCCCAGCATTCTCCATCATCTTTAAACTACGCTGGTCTGATTCCTTTCAAGGGATACGTAGGCAGCCTTTTGGCATGACAACCCATCATCAAGAGTGATCATGCCTCCATCAAAACAAAAGCAACTCATCAACATCCAAAGCATGTACATTCTCCATCAAAGCCACAACATCAGAAATCCATCAAGCGGCCATGGTAAGTGAAGGTATGAACATCATTCACGATTTCTTCAAATCACATCACACACAAAAGAAATTTCTCCATTCTTGAATAATCTCTCTCTCAAGCAATCCCTGCTTTTCAAAATCACAACGCACCACAAGCAGGGGCGGACCTCCCATATAAGTAGGGGGTGCACGTGCACCTGCTCAACTTTTGTTAGTAAGAAGAAAAAAATTGCATTGAGCATATATATTAGAAGTGCACCAGGTGAACATAGAATCAGCTCCAGCTTAGTTGGTCAAGGCATTCTTATGTTATGGAAGGAGAGTGGGTTCGAATCCCACTATCTTCTAACTTAAGGTTATGATTAAATTTATTTATAGCTTTTTTTAATTCAATTATTTTTATTTAAAGATTATTGTATTTCTAATTTAATTTAATTAATATATTCATTCTAAAATGAATTTTTAATGATTATTATTTTGAGATTAATGTTCAATTTATTAAGGTATGTAATTTATTGGTTTTTATGAATTGCCAAACTCGTACACACACAATAAAAAAAATCACACATAAAAATGCTTATATTTTGATTTTTTTTAACAGTTTTTTTTACTGTGACCACTAAGAAAAAATAAATAAAAATTTAGTGTAATTGTGCACCCCCTGAGTAAATGTTCAAGGTCCGTCACTGACCACAAGCACAATTTCACACTTCACACACAAGCACGTATATCTGAAAAAACACATACATAACAGGTACCACAGCAAGCGCGGCTTCTAACAGCAGACACAAGCAAGCGCGGCTTCTAACAGCAGACAACCAGCAAGTGCGGCTTCAAACAGCAGACACAGCAAGTGTGGCTTCTAACAGCAGACATAAGCAAGTGCGGCTTCTAACAGCAGACACCAACAAGTGCGGCTTCTAACAGCAGACATAAGCAAGTGCGGCTTCAAACAGCAGACACCAGCAAGTGCGGCTTCTAATAGCAGACAAAAGCAAGTGCGGCTTCTAACACCAGACACAAGCAAGTGCGGCTTCTAACAGCAGACACCAGCAAGTGCGGCTTCAAACAGCAGACATAAGCAAGTGCGGCTTCAAACAGTAGACACAAGCAAGTGCGGCTTTAAACATCAGAAACAAGCAAATGTGGCTCTGAACAGCAATTTGGTCCATGGTGAACCACTGAAATCACCACCTCCTCATCAGCAAAGTTCGCATTCAGTTCCAGTACGCTCAACAGACTCTAAACCGGCAAACGGGTTCGCTAAACGGATTCAGTCAGTCCGCTCAACGGACTTTAAATTGGCAAATGGATTCACCAAACGAATTAAGCCAGTCTGCTCAACGGACTATAAAACGGGCATAACGGGTACGACACACAAAACTCCGCCTAGGTCCTCTCATCGGACTCTTAAAAGAGCAAGTAACGGGTTCGCCAAACGGATTCAGCTCAACTCAGTCTGCCAACCAGACTCTAAATCAGCAAACGGGATTCGGTAAACGAGTTTCAGCTTCAGTCCGCTCAACAGACTTTAAACCGGCAAACGAATTCACCAAACGGATTCAGCCAGTCCGCTCAACGGACTATAAAACGAGCATAATGGGTACGACACATTGAACTCCGCCTAGGTCCGCTCATCGGACTCTTAAAAGAGCAAGTAACGGGTTCGCCAAACGGATTCAGCTCAAACTCAGTCTGCCAACCAGACTCTAAATCAGCAAATGGGATTTACTAAACGGGTTTCAGCTTTAGTCCGCTCAACGGACTTTAAATGGGCATAACGGTTCCGCTAAACGGCTCCAGCCTCAGTCTGCTAACCAGAATTTAAACCTTGGCCACGGTGGGCCGTCTCATATCACCGTATCTCTTCACTCACACAGGGAGCGCACTTCTATCCTTTGTAATTTCAAATCCTGCTTTTATCGAGTCTTTGATTTCTTTTCTTTTTTTCTTTGTCGATGTCCTTGGCGGTTGTCTTTCTTTCGTCTACGCATTTTGCTTCGCAATCCAAATCGTCGAGGGGCTCTGTAGACACCCCGCCTTGGACCGCTCACCCCGATTGCATACATAGTATTTTTATTTAACTTATTTTCGTTAATTTATGTTGCTTCGGCTAAGTTCCTAACTGATTCCGTTAGTTTGGACTAAACTGCATAACAGAGTTAACTTTTAGGGTCATTCTGTCATTCTGTCATTTTTACCTGCGGGCGCCTCCGTCACTGCCAATGGGCCGTGCGCGCGTCTTGTCCCTAAGACGGGACTCGCGCTTCCCATTTTTGCAGTTACGGATTGCAGTCTTTTATCTCCTTTTTCTCGATCACAAAAACTCTTTTTTACCTCCAAATTCATCCCTCTAGGTTTGTAACTCTCAATCCCATATTCTTAGTCTTTTCCCTAAAACCAAATATTTTATCTTTATTTGATTTTCTTTTCTTTTCATTATTTTATTTTTCTTTATTTTCTTATTGGTTGAAAGACCATATTTTCCTCTCTTTTTCACCTATAAAAACCCTCTCGTTTTACCTTAGAAGTGGACCTTTTGACCTCAACCTTGGACTTCAACTTTCTCTACACCTAAACTCTACACAAATTCTCTCAACAACATTTCTCTACAAAAACACTACACAAAGTGTTGCACAACAATTTCTCTACAACAACTCCATCTCCAAGTTAAAGTTTGAAGTTCTTATTTTCTAAAGGTACTTTATTCTTCTCTTATTTTACTTGTCTAGTCATTGTATGCAATCCCCATAAAAAGGGAACATAACTAAAAATGCCACTTCACTATTGAAGTTTGGCCAATGCTATATTCCAACATTTTAAACTCCATTTTAATTTACCATTCATTTCTTAATGTAATTGTTAGACATGTAATTGTTGGCATAAATTAATAAAATTATTTACCTTTTTATTTCCCCATTTTTTTCATTGTAATTGTTAGCACGTTTTATATTAATACAAGAAGGACTTTTAGCATTAGAACACCAATAGTAGCAAGACCGGCTTAAGCCGGGCGGAATGGGTGTTTAAGTACTTCCCATTCTGTCACCTAACCCCCGAACCCTTTTCTTCCCGAATCTTTGGTCTCGTAACATAAATTAGGCTATCTTTAGGTTTTTCTTATGTTCCCTTAATAGCATAGATGGCAACTCTAACAATTAAAACCAATTAGACATCCTAGGATCCTTCCACCGCTCTAGCCAAGTAGTGGGGCTTTCCCGGGGTATCTACAGAACTCAATGACTATTTATAGCCTTGAATGGAGAGGTAGCCGTTTGAACTCTTGGGAAGCAAGTTTGGAGGACAATGAGCTGTTGAATTCTGATTGGAGCTCAGTCTGAGTTATCGTTTGTTGCAGAGTAGTGGTGGTCCAAATGTACCATCAAACCGTTAGATGAAAGTTGTATTCAAATTTGAATTTTGAATCTTGCAACGTTGTAAACTAACCAAGGTTTTTGGACACTAGCGTGACCATGGTTAAGTTTAACCAAACTTGAGTTTGAGTCTTCAGTCTTCGGTCTTCATAAGGTAACTAAGTGACTTGCGGTCACTTCAAGTGCGGCAACTTGAGAATGACCTTGGTGCGGTCACTTGAGAGTGACTTTGGTGTGCTCACTTGAAAGTGAGTCTTGTGCGATCACTTTTGACTGATTGAAGTGTGGTAACTTGAGACTTATTGAGGTGAGGTCATATGTGACTGCTCAAAGTGTGGTCACTTGTGAGGTAGGTTGCCTTAGACAATTTTCTTCAAAATTTGAGGAGCCAATCTTCACAAGCCTAAACAATCTAAAAATAGACTTAACTAAATGAAGTATAAAACTTCTTACAGTATATCCTAAAGTTCATAAAAGATAAAATTAGGTCATGGGATCAATCAAATTAAATAATAGGAGTGGTTTATAATAATCATACCCAACAGCGACGTATGAACTTACTGAGCATTCGTTCGCTCACCCTTTTCTTTTTCTCCTTCCCTTCCAGGTAAAAGTAGGAGGAGTCGGAGACTCGGAGAATAACTGAGAGCGTCTCATGGGTTTTTATTTTTTTATTATGTTGCTAAAATATATTTGGATTTTTAGTTATGATTTATTTTGAAGGCATTGTGGGCCTTAGTTATTATTTTTAGATGTATGATTGGTGAGACTGTTGAACCAAATTGTGAATGTTGATCTGAGATTATGAGGATTCATTATTATTATTATTATTATTATTATTATTATTATTATTATTATTATTATTATTATTATTATTATTATTATATGATTAAGATACCGATCACGTACTCAACCTGTGGACCAAGAGGTGTGGCCCGGGTTTTGGGGCGTGACAATGTCGATGGGAGGTGTAATGGACGCGACAAAGGAGGTAGTGGAAGGGAGAGATGCAGGAGGAGAGGGTTGGAACTTGGAAAAGGAGGGATCGATGAGGTAACTGTGTAATTGAAAACGAATAAGGAAGAACGCGAAAAGGAAACAGAAACCTCTCTCTATTAGCCCTAGGATCAAAGCAAAAAATAAATTAAAAAAAATGAAAGAATCTGAGTAATCACAGTCGTAGGATTGTGACGGTTACGGAGCAATCTTGACTCTCCTTTATCTAAAGTCAATTAGCAGTTATTTTTTAGCTGTATTAAAATATATAAATTTTATTTTATCAAACAATTTAACAAAAATTGTAATTTTATTAAATAAACTTAATTTCATTTTGATCATCATTTATATTTTTGTAATAAGTTAATTACATTGGAATCACATCCTCCAAATCATTAACACTGAATAAATCATAAGTCAAGTTCAAGCTTATTAGGAGAAGGTCGTCAAACCAAGGTTCTAAAAAGCGCTAGGCGGTCGCTAGGCGCCGCAGCAGTGTTGGGACCGCGACTACCCCACCACTTCACATTAGTATGATATTGTCCGCTTTGGGTCCAGCCCGCACGGATTTGTTTTTGGGTCATCCCCCAAAAGGCCTCATACTAATGGAGTGTGTGGACACCTTTATATACTAGACAATTCTTCATTCAATTGCCAATGAGGGACTTGGGTTGACACCCCAACAAACCTCCCCTCAACTCAAGGACCACCTCCAACGAATTTTACTTGTACTGCCGCTATTCACCACATGCGGGACACGCCGCCGGATCACCAATATCAGGAAGACTTTCGACACAAGGCACATACAGTGCTCCATTCGCGAGGTCACACCTGAGGAAATCCCACATATCTCACATGCGGTCCACTTGCGCGTCGGGCCCATCCACCAACCTGGGCTCTGATACCAGCAGGCCCGTCTCAATAATTATGGGTACCCTGTGCTAAATGTGAAAATTGGGGCCCTTAGTATTTAAAAAATTTACACAACAAAATGATTGTAATAATGTTAAAGTAATAAGAAAATAATTCATTAAAATTAAAAATATATTATTAAAAGAAACCAAACTTTCTAATTAAGGTTTTAAAAAAAAACATATGAATGAAAGCATCAACTAAAAAAAGAAGGGGAGGGAAGCCCAAAAATTGATTGCAATAATGTTGAATTAATAAACAAATTAATCAATAAAATTAAAATATCTTATTAAAAAACAAAACTTTCTAATTGAGTAATTGAGGTTTTGAAAAAAAAAATGAAAGAAAGCCTAAATTAGGAAAGAATGTGAAATAAGCACAAAAATAAAAATCAGCCCAAGAAGGAAAAAAGAAAAAAAAAGAAAAAAACAAACGAAAAAGGGCTGCTGCTTCTGGGGGATCGAACTCACAGCCTTGTTGCTTTAGGCAACGCCCTACCAGCACCACTCCACAGCACCACTCCACATTAGTATGATATTGTTCACTTTGGGCTCAGTCCGCACGGATTTGTTTTTGGGTCATCTCCCAAAAGGCCTCATACTAATGGAGTGTGGACACATTTATATACTAAGCAATTCTTCTTTCAATTGCTGATGTGGGACTGAGTTGACACCCAACAAGCAGGGGCTAGCACATAGGCGGGGTCTAAACGGGACTTAGGCGGGGCTGAGAATTAAGAAATAGTTATAATATCTTATGCAGGACATAGGGAAACTAATCCGAATGAAGCTTACTTTGGAGTCCAGATCTCCTGTGCCATAGTGTGTGCCCCTCCCTGTGCCACAAGTGATCCAACGGCTTTATGTTAATATTATCCAAGCATATAAACGGTTGAGATTATAATGACACAGGGAGGAGCACATACTGTGACACAGGAGACTCCTTACTTTGGTTTATTCTAAAGTTCCAATCACGCGGGCAAATAAAACTCAACCTAACGCGGCTTTTTACCTTTTTAATCCCATGAACCCAAACCCGGCCATCATTTTCAACGTAACTCAACCGGTCGTCTCCTCCTGCATTTTCCTACCCACTTCCTCTTTTCTTAATCGCCATGTTGTTCATTTATATAATTTCTTCATAAAAGTCTCCCATCAATATCAATTGACCCCTTCAACCTCTCTACCCACTTTCTCTTAGTTAATTCATCAAACACCCCCCATTTGACAATTCTTCAATCCATTCATCAAAACCCCCTTCCCATTCTCATAATTTCTCAAGAAAATTTTGGAAGAATTTTTACACATCCAAATTCAATACGATGAATGATTTATTTTCCGGTTCATTTTCTCGCTTCCGCAGCGAGGATCAGTCTCCGGCGAGGTCTCACAACATTGAGATGACCTCTGGCAACTCACCCACCACCGCCGGCGGCGTTAACCTCGATAAGTTCTTTGAAGACGTTGAATCGATTAAGGAAGAGTTGAAAGACCTGGAAACGCTTTACAATCAGCTTCAATCTTCTAATGATCAGTCGAAAACCCTCCACAACGCCAAATCCATCAAGGACCTCAGATCCAAAATGGATAAGGACATTTCGTTGTCTCTGAAGAAGGCCAAGTTCATCAAAGTCCGTCTAGAGGCGTTAGATCGATCCAACGCCGCCAATCGGAGCCTCCCCGGCTGCGGTCCCGGCAGCTCGTCGGATCGAACGCGTACCTCTGTAGTCAACGGGCTTCGCAAAAAGCTGCAGGACTCGATGAACTCATTCAACGATCTCCGGCAGCGGATGTCGTCGGAGTACCGTGAAACCGTGGAGCGGCGTTACTTCACCGTTACTGGAGAGAAAGCCGACGAATCGACGGTTGACACGTTGATCGAGACGGGACAGAGCGAGACGTTTCTGCAGAAGGCGATTCAGGAGCAAGGGAGAGGGCAAGTGATGGACACGATCATGGAGATCCAGGAACGACACGACGCCGTTAAGGACATGGAGAAGAATCTGAGGGAGCTTCACCAAGTTTTCATGGACATGGCGGTTCTGGTTCAAAGTCAAGGGGAGCAGATTGACGATATTGAGAGTCAAGTACAGAGGGCTAGTTCGTTTGTACGTGGTGGGGCGCAGCAGTTGCAGGTGGCACGGAAGCACCAGAAGAATACCCGGAAGTGGGCTTGCTTTGGGATTACTTTGGTGTTGATTGTCATTTTGATTATTGTTTTGTCGCTCCGGCCATGGCAGAATAGCGGCGGAGGTGGTGGCGGCGGTGGTGGTGGCAATAGTAATAATAATCCGACTCCGGCGTTATCACCACCACCACCGGCTGGATGAGTAGGACTCGGATGTGTTGTTTACATTGGTTTTATTTTGTATTGTATTTCTTGGTATATGATGATGAGTACTTATTTATTTATTTTTGTATTTTTTTTTATATTAGATTGTTCATTTTTTTTATTATTGTTTTTCTTTTAAATGAAGGTGAGACATCTTTTGAGATGACCGGTTTATTTGTTATATTGAACATTTAATGAGAGAGTATATACATTTTTACTCCGATCCGGTTGGACTCGCTACAAATTTCATTTTTATTTAAAAACTGCAAATTATTTTGATGTCATGATCGAGATTTATGAATGAGTGGTGTATAGCACGATAATCAATGCACAAGGCTATATGATTATGGAGCATATCGACAACATGTTAACAGCAATAGATGAGACATTGTTATACAAATCTTCGTACTATTTGTATAACTGCTAGCTAAAATTTAGCATGATTGTTTTGAAAAATGTAAATAACATTTGAATGTCAGGTTACAAGAAACTTGATATTTTGTTGATTGATCAAATTTATTCTTGTAAATATGTGTGTGGTATAATTAAGCTGAATTTTGACTTATCTTTCACTCTTTCATTTGTTTCTTTATATTGTTTGGAAGTGATTTGGAACATTTATGAAAGTGATTTAACTTTATTGATCATAACTGACTGGCAATTTTAGTCTTCCAAGTGGAACAATTGTTTGTAGAGTGTGTTTTGGAGGAAACTAGTTCCTCCCTAAGTTATAAAAATTTATGTTTTTAACCCTTAAACCCAAAACCCTAAACCTTAAATCCTATAAAAACAAGACTTTTTATAACTTATGGAGAAACTAGTTTCCCCCAAAATTTCTCTTGTTTATAAACATCACATATGGACATGATGAATTGAACTGAAAGGGGTATGTAAAAAGCTTATTGGTTTAAAAGCTTATTGGTTGACTTGCTCCTATTGTTGTTGAGATGTTCACCCTCTTCTCAAAATGATTATTCAAATTTGTTAATGATCGTATGTACTTGCTTCACTAAGCATATTGTATTATGCATAATTAAGCTTAAATTATAAAAATAAGAAAATCATTACGGAAGAGGCGGAATAGAAGGTAAAGTACATATTTGCCTTTTTATCTAGTTTGTATAAGACCCCATCAAGATGGATTTGGTATTCGTGCAGCCACCATTTGGCTAATCTGTCGGTAATCTTTTGTTGAGAATTACTCCCTCAGTTTCTTGTCCACATTTTTTTAAAAAAAAATGTTAAAACAAGTGAATTTTAATTAAATATATAATAAAATTCTAAATATTATTTTTCATAAATATTTTAGTGATTTATCATTAACATTTTCTGAAATTTCACTCGCATGATTAGATTGACTTTAGTGTTTGGTTTGGTCAAAGTTTATTTGCAGCTTCATTGCTGCAAGCCACTAGCTCAGATGGCTAACTATCTGTGTTTGCACCATTCATCTTTCGACCCAATTATCTAGTTTAGGAACGGAACAAACATCTTCCAAAGTAATCCTATCCTTCCATTTATACAAGAATCAATAAAATTTTCATATGACATTGGTAGGAAAACCAGCAGAACCAGCATCCTCATCACCAATCTTAACCTCTAAGTTACCTAATTCAAGTAGCATAGCATTAAATTGTTCTAATTGAGATAAAAGAAACGTACCTTCTTGCATACATGTGGCATACAGACGTTGTTTCAGAGACAGGTTGCTAGTAAGGGACTTTGTCCGATACAACGTCTCTAACTTAGCCCACAGATCGGCTACTGTCTTTTCAGTAGCAATTGTGGATATCATCACCAAGACTCATGATGATTTGAGAATACGTCTTCTCCTCCAAAGTACTCGCCTTGTCCTCGTCAACGTCTCCTTCCGGTCTTTATACCAAGGGTGCGCAAATGCCTTGTCTCTTCAACACGGCTTCCATCTTATTTGCCATAAATTGAAAACTATTTTCCCCTGTGAACTTGACGATCTTGACTTCCTTGTACAACATTTTTCCTCGAATCACAAACTGGAATATGTGAAAGCCACAGAACTCCTAACCGGAGTATTGATACCAGATTAAGAAACAAATATACGACCAAAAATAAAACAAGAACACACATATTTATGTGGTTCACTATCGCGAGATAGCGACGTCCCGATGGCAGAGGGAGAACGGATTTATTAATATGGAGATCATGTATAGATTACAGACTGCTAATATATGTAATAGACGCCTAGAACACTGAGCCAAAACAGAATACACAAAGCGCCAAACAGAACATCTTGAAAGGAGATAAAGTAGAGGCCTCAGAGTATTTACTCTAGGCTTGCAGCCCCCCTAATCCGGAGTCGGACGGGCAAAAACAAAACACGGGGATATGTAATCGCATTAGCCCGCATAGTGTTATTTATGCGGTCACGTGTTGCGCATGCATGGTTTTCTGGAAATGCATTTGACTCTCTAATGGCTACATGGACACCCTATGCGGCCGCATGGCTCCGCCTAAATGCCTCATATGAGCTTTGCAGAACCAAATCACAAATCCTAATATCACCCTACTTAGGATTTATATTTCCCTTTTACATGAGATTTTGCTTCCCATGATATACCTTTCTTCCCAAAAAGACAATTGTGATTTCTCAAGTCCCAACAGATATCTTCCATGCCAAAGAGACAACCAGCCATAACAACATGACTAGTTAATGGGGATTGTCTGTTTCATTATCTTGCATCTCTTAAATTCCTCCAAATTGAGTGAAATGCTAATAGAGGAATTTAACGTGTAACAGAGGAAGCTTTGTGCGGTCAATAAAAGGAGGGAGTCTGCGGTCAAGAGGAAGGAGGGAGTCTGCGGTAGAAGGAAGGGGGGAACAATCTGAGGTAGACGGTGCGGTCGAGTTGTAGCTGCCGCGGTCAAGTTGTGCGGTCAAGTAGTGGTAGTGCAGTCAAGTAGTAGTAAGGTCAAAACGGAAGGGCTTAGGGGTAATTTCGTTAATTGACCACGTGAATGTCTCGTGAGGTAGTCGAAACCATGTGAAAGTCTTGTGAGGTTGTTGAGAGCACGTGACCACGTGAATGGATCGTGAGGCAGTTATCTCCAACAAACTTGCACATGGAACTCCCTATAAAAGAGGCACAAGAGGCGTGATTGGTGTGTGGATGATTTGGCTATTTTCATATTCATAGTTTGTTCTTAGCTATAGCTTAGTGGTAGTTCTTCTTCATAGTTTAAACTATAACTCAGTATTGGTGTCCTACATTAGTTTCCATAGTTTAATCTTCAATTCCTAGTTGATTACTTTGTTATTGTTGTTATTGTTGCTTGGTTAATCGAATTTGGTTTCAATTCCCATTTTTCGCATTTGTGATTAGATCTCATCTGTTACATAACGCCAAAATTAGTAAGATATGAGAGAGATTGAATCAAAAATTGAATGGTATGTTTTCATCCAAAAATGATGCTTAATTTTATTGAAACTTTACTTTTTTTAGTTTTACTCCTTCCTTCACAAGAATGTAATGAAAGTCCAAAAAAATTCAAAGCTCCTAACTCTCCATCTTAAAATGAAACCAAATTTTTCAAAACATCACTCTGTATCAAGAGAAAATTAGAAAATTTTTGACATTTATTATGGGATGGGAGAGTAAGTATATCGTATGTTGTTACAAGAACAACAAAAATTCGTATTACAAGAACAACAACAGAAAATCATATGTTGTTGCGCACGTAAAAATTGACAAGTCAATAAGTAGATTAGTAATGTTACATAGTAGGTCTAACGACATTTTTAACCACTTTACTTTGATGAAATTTTGGTTTTAGCCATCCATTTTTTTTTTATTTTTTTTTTGCAGTTTTAACCATTATACTTATCATACACGTTCGATTTGCGCAAGCACCCTAATTTCACTAAAAAATGTTTTTTTTTTAAAAAAAAAAAAAAAGTTAACAAAAAGCTAGAAAAGGTAACAAAGTGATAGAAAAACGAGAACTAAAATGACTTAATAAGATGCCCGCATGGAGTCTTAAGTGAGTCCAACATGGATCATACTCAATCTAGCTGCACATCCTCTTCAACCCCACATCCCTTTACCCCTCTTTTTCGTCACTCCACTCGGGATTCGACCCCCACTCCCTTGACCTCGTGTCCCCAGATTCTTCTTCCCAGAGTCGGTTCCCAAACACGAATTTTCAAAAGGGATAGGTAACGGTGCTTGGTGTGTTAAGTCGTACTCCCCTCTGAAATTCAACTCCATTTAGTTAACTTTGGTTAGTTTTCATTAAATTTTCTGACATTTTGTTAACTTTCCAAATATTTTGTTAACTTTTCTAACTTTTTGTTAATTTTCCTAACATTTTTTAATGAATTTAGGCTGTCTGAGCAAATCGAACGTGTATTCTAAGTATAGTGGTTAAAGTACTAAAAAAACAAAGATGGTTATAACCGAAGTTTTACCATGGTTAAAAATGTCGATTGGCTCCGTCCTTTAAGTGAATGACCAAATTTCAATTTAAAGTACATTTTGAAAATTTCTAATTTAGTACAATTAAATTGGCCAAAATATGTTTAGCCCCCCAAAGTATCCACCCATTCCCACTTTGCCACCCAAACCCAATTTTGTCCCAAAGTGACCCTCTAATTTGCCATTTGTCCCAGTTTGACCTATGACCCCTAACGGCGTTAGAAAATTAACGAGAAATGGTCATGTGCATGCCATGTGCATGGTATTTTGGTCATTTTCTTATAAACTTTCAATTAAAAGAAAGAAAAAGAAAGCAAATGCAAAACAAAAAGAAAAAAAAAAAAAAAAAAAAAAAAAAAGAAAACCCAGTCCATATCTTCATCCAGATCCGGCACCCCCTCCATTTCACATTTTCACCCCCAACATTTCATCCCTATTTCTTCTTCCTCCACAACCACAGTCTCCCTTCCATCCTCCCTAACTCCAACTGCCAACCCAGCTCCTCTTCATCTTTGATTTCCGCCATCTCCCATCCCCAGATCTGAGATTCCCCTCCGGCGTTCATGTCGTTTAACGCCGGCGTGTTTATCGCTGTTGTCCTTGGACTCGCGGCGGGGTACTTGGTGTTCAGGAGCGGCGACGATGAGCAGGTTGTCGTCGTTGATAATCCGTGTGTCTGTGCTTGATCGATTGATTGCTGGTGCCGATCTTTGAAATTAAATGATTTCCAACAACAAAATTCCCAGTAGAAAGTTGTTCCTCTTTTGAAGTTTGATAGTGAAGGAAGGCTATGTATACTGTGTCGGAAATGGGTGATGGTGGTTGTCGGATTCTTGGAGAAATGGTGGTGGTGGTTATTAGCTGGGTTGTTTTTTGTTTCATTTTGGTACAAATTACTTGGATTTTTAAATTGTGGTTGATTTGGGAGAATATATACTGTGATTTTGATTTGCTAATTTCTTCTTTAATCTTGTGAAATTGGTAATTTGGAAGGAATATTGGTGGTGGCGGCCGGAATTAGGCTGTGGTTGTCGGAAATGGGTAGTGGCAGCCGGAATTGGGTGATGGTGGTTGTGGTTGCTGGGTTTCGGGAGAAATGGTGGTGGTGGTGGTGGTTGACCGGTGGGGTTGGGTGGAGAGAGCAATTGCCACCATAATAACAAATTGACAATTTTGTCCTTCTCTTTTAAAAGAAAAAAAAAACCCTCATGTGACATGCACATGACCATTTCTCGTTAATTTTCTAACGTCGTTAGGGGTCATAGGGGGTCATAAGTCAAACTGGGACAAATGGCAAATTAGAGGGTCACTTTGGGACAAAATTGGGTTTGGGTGGCAAAGTGGGAATGGGTGGATACTTTGGGGGGTTAAACATATTTTGGCCAATTAAATTCAAGAATTCATTAATATTCATGTTATCCACTTTCCAAACATTTAGTTTTGCAATTATAAATAGACTAGTGAAAAAAAAAAACATTTATGAATAAAGTTTTTTCCAAAAGAACCGTTCATTTGAAACGGATTTTTTTAATTCATTTAGGGACAAGGGAGTACTAAAATTGTATATACGATTCAACTTCCAGAAATTCCCTCAAAGTCAAATTAGACTCTTGGGGAGGGAGAGAGTAAAACCACTCAATAAATTAGTATAAAACCCAAGCTGTTGTTTCATATTGTTGCTTCGTCTTAAACATTAAGAGTCAAAATGTCAAATTAATCAAGCAACAGCCAATCCCTAACACCACCAAAACAATACATATTTATTCATTCCATTGCTCTTATCAGACTGAGCACGAAAAAGTATTAACGAATTTTCTTTTCTTGTCAGCTCATATAACTCACTATCGTTCTCTGACGGTCAACGACACCAAATTTTACACGAAAAATCAATGGGAACAATCTAAACGAGCGCAAAACATTCAATCCTGCTGCAGCACAGTTAAATAGAACGAGTGGCCCACGCCCGTCCCGGAAGAAGCACTTACTCCATGATCGTCAGAGGGTAAAATGGTCCAATTGATAGCATAATTTGAAAGATCGTACGTACCGGGACAAAATACACAAACTAGAAGGGGAACTTCAGTAGTGGACATAGGCTCAAGTTTGACCCGAGTAGAGCTTGACCCAGACCAAATGAAAGGGGAAATGCCGTCTTGCAAGGCTGACTTTGCTGTCCCGCTTCCTGATATTTCAGATGTCAGTTTGATTTCTTTCGGTGTTGATGCATCATGCCATCCTACTTTGTTACCCGAAGAAGCTAACGTGGCATTTGCTGATGTGGCAGTGCTGGTCGAGTCAAATGTGTCAATATGAACTGATGTTGGGGAGTCTGAAGAGTTGTGGATGACCATATTTAACTCTATTTCGCAGAAAGAAGCAGCGGAGAAGTTATGGTAAATGGTGTGAGGGCCTTCCATTAACCACCATATTGGACTTGTGCTTGAAATACTGGAAAAGGGGACGGAATAAATATCAAATTAGTCGACTGACTGGTAGTTCTTACGATCACCATGAAAGCAAAAGAAAAATCAAAAACAAATTTTGGCATATGGAGTTGGAATCTTTAGGATTCAGGTAAAAATAGATACTCTCTCTATCCCGGAAAGATAGTCACATTTGATTTTCGATTGTCAACGCAGCTGAACATTGACCAACCATTAGTGTCAATTAAATCATTCCAATGAAAAACTAAAAATTGATAACTGATAAATCAAATAACAATTTTTAGATTTTCACTAGGATGATTAGATTGGCATGAATATTTGGTCAAAGTTCACTTTTAACCATAAAAAACAAATGGGATTATCTTTTTGGGACGGAGTATAATATTTAAGCCTTGCCTGCAATGACATGCATGGTGTGAGAAAATGATTTGACTCCCCTGCATCTGGGAGATCAATATGAAGTCAACTGAAGTTTGATGTCCCTGTTTCATGCAAGAAGAAAGGTTTGTCAAAAGAAGAAAGTCAAAAATACTGATTGTAAAGATGCATGTAATCATGCACAAATATACAGTTGAAGTCATAGAAAGGCAAGGGAAATGGTGACCTGATTAGCCATTTTTTTATGCAATCTTTCATAGTGATGAAAATCAACAAAAGGAGAGCTGTGTGTATCAAACAATGCTTCACTGCTGTCATGCCCTAATCTCACGTCCATTCCCTCTCCTTCGGCAGTAATTCCTGAACTGCCATTCTGAAGGCGAGAGTGCGCAAAAATGAGAATATTAATAAATGAAACAAGAAATAAAATGGTTCTGGCACACTTAAACAAGAACTAATTGGTCGATAAATAAAATCCAAGTTTCTAGGATCATATATATCCAGTTAAAATTGCGTGCTGGGGAATGTGATCTCTGTGATCAACGGTAAGCTGCCAGTGCAGGTGTAAGTCATAAAACAAAAATGGACAAATAAAATCTGAAAAGACCAAAATCAAAAGATAGTGTTTGAATAGAACATATATGGTGGAGCAACAGCGACAAGTGTCCTAAAAGACTCATTAGGCTATATCACTAACAAATGCAACTCAAGAAAATAATTTTGAGAGTTTTTCATTTTCTTTTTCGAGAGAAAACTCATGCTGACCCCATGAGGTTAGGACTATGGCTGAGTTGATTTGAGAAAATTAATGAAGTTATAATCAACTCTATTCAACCTTAATTCCAATCAAATAGGTAGGCCACGTGATTCCTTTCTCAGCCTTAGGTTCATTCCGGTGCAAGTCATTACACAAGCAATACTCATACAAATCATCCTTAATTATTGATTTCCACTTGGTAATCTAAGTCGTTTACGTCCAAACCATCTTAAGTGAAACTTTTACGTCTAAAGAATTCCTTCATTTTCAACTCATGATGTTATAAGAATTGAGAGTGAGGGTGGGAGTGGAAGTGGGAGAACTGGCGGATCTACTCTATAGGGAGGCGGGGTCAACTGACCCCACTGACTTTCTAAGCAATTCCATTTTAGCCTTGAACTTTGATGAAAGTTTGTATATGATCCCCTTTAAAATATGCAACTGACCCCCTGTCTTCTTAAACAATTCTCCTTTAGCCTTGGATCTGAGTAAAATGTTGTGTATGATCCCCTCAAAATATGCCACTTCTCCCCACCTTCCCCCCAATCAAAATTTGTAATTTACCCCTCAAAATTTAGATTATAATTATATACTTGCTCTAATTCAAAAATGAATGTCCAAAACTAAAATTCCATGAGAGGTATCTTAAGGTAATTTATTCATACTCCCTCCGTCCCGGACTAAGGTTCTTAGTTTGACTTTACACGGAGATCAAGAAAAAGTAAATGTTGTGAGTATGAAAAGTAAAGTAGGAGAAAGTAAGAGAGAGAAAGTAGGTAGAAAGTTTTTGTTGTGAGAATGACAAGTGGGTCCCATTGTCCATTTTAGGTAATAAAGCAACTAAGAACCTTAGTCTGGGACAAACCAAAAAAGAAAGTAAGAACCTTAGTCTGGGACGGAGGGAGTATTACATTTATATTATCTTAAAATTCAAATATTTTTTTTCAAAATTTAAATAAAATGTACTATATCATTTAGGAATGGATGAAGTATTATTATTTGAATTATGATTATGAAAAAATAGGTAATATATGTGGTGTTAAAAAAATGTCTTTAGATAGTAGGGTAATTTTATTCTCTTGATTATTTCAAGTTTGACCCCCCTCACTTAAAATTCTAGATCCGCCACTGAGTGGGGATGTGGAGAATGAAATAAAAAGAGAAAACCTGAACAGCTGTTTGTGACAAATCAAATAACAGTGTCTGATACGTACCTTGAGCTTAAGAAAACATGAAAGAGCTTGACCAGCCATCAGATATCCCGAAGGAAAAATGGCTTCAATTGGTTGAAGCAAAGAAATCTCCCATTCGTTACCCATTGATGATAGTTGATGTAGCTTGAAACTCTCTGACCTTGTCCTGTTGATAATATCCATCCGTACAAGGAACTCCTGTAACCTTGAAGGACAAGGGCTGATACTGAAGGACACATCCAATGACGGCAGCACCTATTGAAAAGAAGTCGGAAAACGATTAAATGAACGGCAACTTTAAAGATTGACATCCGTCTTTATTTTGTGTGTGTACATATATACTGCATAAAAGAGCCATTTGAACAATAACATCAGAAGTAGGGGTGGCAAAATGGGTGTTTCACTTACCAAATGGGTATTATCCATAAAAAATATCATGCTTTACTATTGTACATGAAACAATGTACAATAGTTCAAAGCATGATAAAATCTTAATGGGTATACTCATTGGTCAGAAATTGCCACCCCTAGTCAGTAGTCCCATTCACAAAGTCAAGACCGAAAAGACTTGGAATAACTATAGGATATTAGGATCTAATAGCTAGATTTAAGAAGCAATTGAGCTGGTGATATACATAATAATCTAATCCTCCTACATGAGAAGATTCTTGGTAGAACTCATATCTTCTATTCAACTATTTATATACTCCCTCTGTCCCAGAATGATAGTCCCATTTTTTTTGTTGTTACTACGAAGGAACTTTGAGCAATAATTAAGGCTACTTGTCATTATCTTACAGAGAATCTAAAAATTGGTATTGTTAGTATTTATAATGGTGTATCAATAACAATTTTGAAATTTTCATTAGGATAATTGAAAGTATCCATAATTATTTCTCAAAGTTCCTTCGTAGTAACAACGAAAAAAGTGGGACTATCATTCCGGGACAGAGGGAGTATTAGTCACTGCAAATAAGACAATACAGTTGTGATCACTATACATGTAATGTTCAGGCAAGTAAAACAATGCAGCATAGATCTTTACTTAAGAGCATGTAATGTTCACGCAAGTAAAACAATGCAGCTTACATCTTTAAGTGAGTATTATCAATTTTATTTACTTACTCGTATCTATACATCAAAAATAAAGTGACAACAACAACGAGGAGAGTACCTCCAGATTATAGTGCATGCGTAAAGTGCGGTATCTCATTCCAGTTGATTTATCATCAATCTCATAGTATAGTGCAAGATACAGAGAATTGTTCCCAGGAGTAGCAGCCCTCAGCCAGAGAGGCAGCAAAAAAGGAGTTTCCCCTTGAATAACTGTGTCCTGAAATTTTTTAATTAAAAACAAAAATAAAAATGAGAATGAACCATCAAATGAACATTACCAATACTTAAACAAACCTGATTAGCTCAATACTAACTAGGGGTGATCAAGCTGGCCTGCCCGCTCGGCCTGGAATAAGCCCAGCCCGCTCATCCCATGCCCGTGGGTTATGTTATACAACCAGGCCCGAAGATTTATGCAGGCCGTGGGCTCGATCCCTGATAAGGCTTTAGGATTGTCCCTCCCCGGCCCGGCCCAGCCTGCAGTTATGCTAAACTACATTGTCTAGTTATAGGTATATATACAAAAACTAATTTGTGATTACTTCTCACGATAGTCAGTCACAACACACTATCACAGCCTAGGTAATTTAATTTTGAAAGAATACAGTCTTCTCTCTCTGGACAGAGGCGCACCTCCAGTAAAAGTCATTGTTCCCATCTCCGTCCGCTCCCTCTCCGCTCTCTGTCTTCTCATTTAACTTCTTGGTTTCATGTAGATGGATTTCACAAATGTCCCAAGCTCTTCCAAAAATTGGTCGCTGATGATAATTGTTTGAGGCTATGTTTTGGATGAAAAATTGTTTCAGTGAAATGGTTTTAGCCTTGATTTGTTGCGTAAATAGAAGCTTATTCAGAGGGTTGATATCTTTTAGAAGCTAATCAAGAAGTAAATGGCTGAATGCAAGAAAGTAACCTTAAGGTTCATCGGTTCTGTTGTTCTGTGGTTTCCACTCCTTGTTCTTTAGTGGTTTCATTTGAAACTTCTTGAAATGCCTATTTTTGTAACTCATGTACTTCTGGATGAATTTAGCTAGCAGACATTATTCTTTAGTAACTGTACTTGTTTTATGGATCAAAAGATCTATCGTTGTTAGTATTAAGAATTTGGTTTCGCTATTTTTGTCTGTATTTTGACTTTTTATGTGTTGCGCATATTATTTTAGTTTGGGCCCACCAAACCCCGTAAGATGAGGCCTAGGAAAAGCCTGCAACAGTGGGCCTTAAAAACAAACCCGCACCTTCTTGAGAATGCACTCCCACAAGCATAGGGCCCGTGCACACCCCCCCCCCACCCTTAATACTAACCTCATGTAACAGAAATGCCGTTTCTGATGCTTTATAGGAATCGGCTTGTACATCATCTTGTGCAGAATTGTTCTTCTTCTCTAGGCAAGCAGGAAAATCCAAATCCATAACTTCCTGATTTCCAATTTTGAGAAACCTTGGATGGCTGATCTTTATCTTCACATTCTGCGAATTGAAATAAAAAAACTGTTAGATTAAACGATCTTAGTTAACAAAACTGACAAAATCTCAAGCCAACACTTTGAATCACAAACACCATTGTGCGTGTAGTTCTTCAAGGAAGGAGACCTTTGTCGGCTCTTAGTCTATGTAAAGACACTTTCTAAAATAACTCAAAAATCAGAATCACGGATTTTACAGATCCGCCTTATTGTTAAGGTCCAGAAATGGATATATATTCAACAGATAGCCTGATTGCTAACACTTAAAGGAATGTATAATAACAAATACATATCTCCGGCATACTATACCTTGACAGGGATTTCTGACGGGTTCCTTAATTCTAAAGAAAGACGCTGTAGATCTCCAGCATAAACAGTTTTAGGCAGATGATGAATGAAGCCCTCAAGTTTGGGTAGGCCCTGTACATGAAAGTGAGTAAGCATAATATACAAATAACCAATCAATGAGGAAATATGTAAAAAAAAAAAATTGTGGCCTAACAAAATATAATTAACGACTCGTGCGTTTAAGTTTGCAGGGTGCAACAAGTAGTAAAAGCAAAGAGAAACAATATGCACCTTTATCACTAGAAACTCCAATATCTTGTCCGTGGGATGCTTAGCTTTTCTTCTTCCTTTTGGAACATTCTTTTTGAGCAAGTCGGGCTCAAAATTATAAAAGCCAACTATGGAACCAGATAGTTTCCACCTAACACCAACTATTCTCAGCATGCCTTCAACTCTAGGAGTAACCGTTAATTGTGCCTGAAAATCGTATACCAGAAACAATTTTAACATTCATGAAAATGACAAACATCCAGAGCAGTATTTACTTTAATAGAAATAGAGAATACACTTTCAAGAAGATACACATGATTCAGTTATTTCTTACTTGTATTCTTATCACTTTTGTTAAATAAAATTATGTCAGAACCAAGGAGACAGGATGTTTCTCTTTCAATGAAGATAGTCAAATATCTTATAGGAAATGAACACAATAAACTTGGGGACAACTGACACTTGGGAAGTTTCTGAAATCTTGTACTCCCTCCATCCCACTTAAGGAGGTGGGGGTTGAATGATTGACAATTTAGTAATTTCTTAATTTTCACTCAAAAAAAATTGAATACAAAACAAGGAGGGAACATTTTATTTAAACTAGGTGGGGAAGGAAAGTTAATATAGTCAATTAGATGAAAAAATGAGGCCCCAGAAGGAAAGTCACTCTTCAAGCGAGATGGCCCAAAAAGGAATACCCACCTCTTCAAGTCAGATGGATGTAGTATATACCTATCAAGAACTTCGAAAGGACGTAACTTTAAAATTATAATCAACTGGAAAAAAAAATAAAAAAAAAAACACGACTCACCACTACCGTTTCGCCTCCTTCCAAACAAATGTCTTCCTCAGACAATGTAAATAGAGATACATATGATCCCAGCTCTCTGCAGTTATAAAGAAAATGAGCTCCTAAACAAAAAATATTAATCAACTCAAAGTAACAACCATGTCATTATAAAGCAAAGAACCTTGAGACTGTATCTGAAATGTCCTATAAGTATACCTTTTGCCAACTTCCACATCACTCTCTTGCTCAGAAGTTGAACTAGTAGCATCTGTGGCTGCGCCATTGAAATACGTATTATAAAAAACAAAAATATTTCAAGCTGGTAAATGGAGACAGGAAACAACCCACTCACTGGCCCAAGGGTGGGATGAGGAGGGAGGGGCAGGAGGTGTAGAATAAGTCATTTAAATCATTCAATTCCCAGATGGTCCATTAAATCAAAATCCTTTTATATGATATATTTGAAATTCAATATCAATAGTAGTTCCTATATATGCATACGTAGGTACAGTCATACATTTATAAAACTGAGAATAAAGAAAATAATGAAATCACTAACATATCAAATACCCAAAAAATAGGTTTGTACGAAGAATCCTTTTACGTCAAAAATAATAATAATGATAATAATAATTAAGCAGACAAGGAAAAACACTAAAATATGTGAATCAGAGAAAACAAAACTTACCAGGGTCCCTTTCATCAGATCTTGCAGAATGCTCACAAATTAAGGAAACATTAGAGATGGAAACAGATATTTGGAGTGGATTCTTGAATCCTATGTCAACCTTTAGGGCTTCTGCAAGTTGATAAACCACAAAGTGTCACAATACATAGAGGGACAAACAAAAGGAAATATACATATCTCACATTCCCTCAGTTGCTATATGGATAACATGTTGCTTATAAACAGTTAATGCCCTAATGGGCATACAAGAGAATAGCTACAAACATAAGTTGATGGTCATGAATAGGGGCAACTGGAATGGATACATAGTGTATTTAATTAGTGGCTATTGGACCTATGATGGGCTTGACATCATTTCATGATAAATGATTCTTCAAAAACCACAAAACAAAAAGGAAATTAGCAAGGACTGAGGAGAGGACAACAGAAGAAAGAAACCCATCCCAAAGTACACTCAGCGGACTATGAAGTTTCCAAATCAACTGCAGACTTGTTTTCCGAATTATAATGCATCCATAACAAGCAAAGAGAACGTGAGAATTTTTCTGCTACCGTACCAGAAAATCATAATTTCTCTTCTCTAACGAAATCGAATTTTTCACATCCTAATACCGCCAAAAGTCAATCATTCGGGCCATGATACCACCAAGATCCCCCCAGCCGAAAAGAAACCCTCAAAAGTAGTGAAAGGAAATTTAATTATACACAGCAAATGCCTCTTTGACATGATTATGAGAAGATAGGCCCATTAAAGAGATGACAAAATTCATAAAACATGATCACCTACATACCTCCAGCAACACAGACATTTGATTGTTTAAGCTTGTTTGCCAGAAGCTTTGGTACATCCAGCCAGTTAGTTTTGGCAGTAGAAAACGATGGAATCATGTCTTCCTCCAGAGACTTCCACAAGCTCTCTTTAACCGTAACCTGGAGTTCAGGAAAGATAAAAAAGAAGTTAAGTTCTCACTAAGAGGAAATTGTGTCCCAATGTTCAAACTTAAAAAAAGCCTCTTGAAGCTATGTAAATCAGACCCTAGCCAAACACGACAATGCAGGATCAGTCTCCTGCTTAAAGTGATTGTCTTTAATGTTCAGATTAACTATATAAAGAACAATATATAGTACTCCCTCCGTCCCAAAACAGCTTGCACCATTTTGAAGATGCACGGGAATCAAGGAGAGAGTATATATATTCAAAAGTATTGTGAGTGGAAAAGTGGTTGTGAGTATGATGATTTAAGAGTGGGACCCACAATTTAAGTGTGTGAGTATGACAACTAGGGTAGGGTGAATACAATACAATAAAAATTGAACATTTTAGGAAAGTGGGACTTATCAATGGGACATCCAAAAAGGAAATTAGTGTAAGTTGTTTTGGGACAAAGGGAGTATAAACTACTGGATCATGATACAGCAAACTCAATATCCAAAACTCATCTACAAGCATAACCAGCTCACCGAAGAACCATCCATAAACTAGATGATGAAAATTAAAAATAATTCAACTTACAGCATCAGGAGATCCATAAGTTCTATGATCTTCAGAAACAACTTTCAGCATAGAGATGTTGATGGCAGGCAACTGAAGCCGGGATACCTCGTAAGATTTTCCAGTTTTCTATATGAATCAAATAACAGAGAGAGAGGTATTAAATTCTGATTAACAAGTTTTGAGAGTATCAAGAAAGGAAACTGTAAGTTTGGGGCTGCAGTGAGGATTTTAATTGTTTTCTTAAATTAAAAGTTTAAAACAGTGATACCCAAACATGGACATGTTTGATCCATCACAAAGATCAAGAAAGTGAATTGACTCTACATGAATATAGCAAGTTTTAGACTTTCCAATGTTGCCCAAGTGGGTGTGCACCAATTGATTAAAGGACTAATCAATCAAAGTAAAACATGTAAAAGGAGTCAAAACAAAAGGTTAACATAAAGTGGTCTCTTCTTTTCGTTTTCTTTTTCTTTTTTTCCTCTTTTTGAGAAAGAAAAAAATCTTATTAGTAGGGTCAAATAAAAAACAATATATTAGAAGGGAAGAATGATACAAGGCAAGAGGACAAGATGCTAAAAGAGGCGGCAAGCCAGACTTGAAGAAGATTTAAAGGAAAAAAACTCAACCCCCCTCCAAAACTCGTGTCAGTGGCTCATCTCTGTCTAGAATCTATTCAGACTTATCACTGGCACTCTCTTGAAAGCACCTAACACTGACGCCCAAAAAGAAGCGAGAAACATAATCCGCTTCTTAAGGAGAGAATAAGACAGAACATGGTGACAGAAATTCTTAAGAGAGAGAGATGCACCAATATGTCCTGAACAGCCCACACCCCACAAGCAATCAGCAGCTTTACCTATACCAAAAGATACTCGGTGCAAGGAAATCTTTTATTAAAGGAAGGTACACAGAACTCAACGCAAATTGTAAATAACTCATCTCACGGTAAGCAGGCCATTCGGCTATGAAGGAAAGAATGGTCATGAGATTCATTATGACCCCGATAACAACACACATATCCGTAGAAAAAGATTTATGAGGTCGGTGCCGTTGTTTGGTTTTGAGTTCATTAGTATTCTAAATAGATTCAGCAGAAGAGACCATGCTAAAGTCTTTAATGTGGAGTGAACTTTGGTTTTCCATATGAAAGAGGCCAAGGGGAAAAGACAAACATTACAAGATAAAATAACTCTTCAAAATAGATAGAGGATCTAAAAACTGCCACTAGTATCCAAAAGCCACAAGTGTTGGTCAGGGTGATCAAGCTGTCTGAGCTGAAAGGATATCGAATAAAGACAGTAACTCCTCAAATTCAAGAAGAGAAGCCAAGTATAAATCCAAGAATCGAATCCTTTCCTTAACAAGGAATGTGGAAATTGAGGCGTTAGTTAAAGAAGTTTGAACATTTGGTGACAAATCCCACAGAGAACAACGCCAACCCAACGACTTCCCGAGACACAAGGCATCCCTGTTTCCAAAAGAAAGTGTGGACCGAAAAAAAATGATGACAAGAATGAATGAACTTCCAAGAACTAGCAAAATTCGTGTAAGGATCTGATGCTAGCAGCTACCATATCACCCAGTACTTTGAATTCTGAACTTGCAACTCATAACCTTGTGTTAGATAGTGTGTGGTTACTAAGGAAACACAGCCATCAACAAACAAAGGAAAGTTTCGTGTAAACGGGTTACCAGGAGCAATACCCACCTTCCTCCTCAGTGAAGTAGACCTCTGGCACAAAACCGGACACTTCTCTTGAAAAAGGAGGAGCATTAATAGCACCAAAATGAAAGATGAACAACGAAATGAAAAAAAAGGGTGTACGAGGCCTTAATGTTCCTAAGCACTTGTTTAACTCTGGGACAATAAAACTTTCAACAACACAAGTCACATAAAGGACAAAAAGTGAAAAATTCAAAACATCAAAAATCCAAAATTGAGGAGCCCGAGAACAATAACGTTTAAACTTTAAGGTAATGACATTATTGCATCTTTCACCGTACATTATTTGTCTGTCAAAAAGAAACAAATTATGGGAGAGGGGATACCAAAAGACAAGTAACAATTGCAAAATATTATAAGAAATGGAGTGCAAATTAATATATATAACAAAGTCATACCCAAGTGAGAAAAAAAGGTGCATACCATATCTACTACATAGCACTGAGCATGGTAATTAATTTCCTAACTTCGAGGAGCGTAAACTTTCCCATCAGGTAATGTGTTACTCCTAAACTTCGATGAGAAGAAACTTTCCCAACAGGAAATGTATACAATACAATGGCAACAACAGCATGGATGTTCCACACGTTGACAAAATACGTGAGACCTTTGGGATCCACATGATAAAGCTTGCATTAAACTTTAGTTTAACTAGAGTAGGGAGAGAAAAAGAAATCTCGCCTATTGTAAGAGGAAAAGAACGTCAAAAGATCATCATATTCACCTGTAGAATTTGGAAAAAGTCCCTCAGGATTAGCTCCTGTGTTGCTTTAGATTGATGGCTACAGGCTATAACTTCCAGCATGTGTTTCATGGCCACATCAAATAATCCAAGAAATGCATACCACCTACACAACAAAATCAGGTATGATAAGAATCTTGGACAATCTTATATGTTATACTTCTCAATGAGCCAATCATTTAAATTATTTAGCAGATTCATGATAACTCACTTTCCCACATGGAAATGGACATGATCCCGGATATGGTTCCATGTAGTACCCCTAAATACTGAAAGAGCACCTTGATATGTTCGAATGGCATGCTTTATCTGATATTGGAAAGAAAGAACTCTCAGGAAAAAAAAAAAAAAAGTGAAATTAATAGAAAAAATAATGTGATAGGTGATATGATTACCTGATGGCACTTCTTATACAGATCACCAGAAAGAATTAGATGAAATCCATATTTTCTCAACATGGGTGGCTTGGCTAACAAGTAGCAGTAAGATGCTTGCTCAAGCATCACCGCTGAGTGTAGAGGTTCCTAAGAGGAGAAATCCTTTTAGGAGCAGATACAGAGGTACCCTTTTCGTTATAAAATCAAAAACTTGGGCTTTACCTCACCAGAGATACGGAAGTAAACACTGGCAGCCTCCTTAAGCTGATCCCTTGCCTTCAACATTTCAACCCACCAAAGACCACAACGTGTAGCACTTCGCAGACCCAATGACCCAATTCGCTGAGCAAAAAGTCAACTTCATAAATCAATAAAAGTAATGACAAGGTAAACAATAAACCTAAAGAAACATTGCAATTATGTGCTCAACCCATACTAGCATCTGTTAATCTCAACTTCAGCTAAGATCAGTTACTATACGCAGCAGGAAGAAAAAAATAGATAAATAATTAAATAATTGGAGTATTACACTTTACGGAAGCAACAAAAAGTCAACCTGTGACCTGGAGTATGCATATCTTCTAATATAGGAGAGGTTGTCCGCAATTTTAAAAATGCGCTTATAATTCACCAGATGTTTTTAAGTGTCTCTGGTCTTAAGATTAACTTGGTCATGTGTGGTGGGGCAATGATTAATATGGGAGATGAGGTGAGTCGCAGGTATGCTCCTTTGGTTGGTTTTCAAATTCTTTTGTGGCCTTTAACGTATCTTGGGGTGCCGCTTGAAGGCAAACCTAGGACGATCTCATTTTGAGATATGGACATCCGGTGGTTGAAAAGGTTACCAAGCAGCTTGAGAGTTGGAAGCGGGCTAATTTTTCTCTTGGAGACTGTATTACACTCATTTGTGGCTGTCTTCCTACTGTTTCTCTTTTTATCTCTCATTGCATAATTCCAATTATAGTGTCCGAAGCTATTGAAAGAGTTGAGGAACCTTTATGGGAGAGTTCAGGTGATGAGAGGAGACATCATTTAGTGGCCTGGGACAAGATGTGTAGTCCTAAGGTGGAAGGGTTTGGCTGGGAGTAATTTGGTTTGTTGGAATATATCCCTAGTTAATAAATGGTGTTGCCAGTTTCCTCGTTAACCTGATTCTATAAGGCAAAAGTTCATAGAATTTGGGATGCACAGTAACAACGAGATTCTAATTTCAGCGGTCAGGTATCTCACAAATTCTCGTGGAAATTTATTCATCAATATCAGTGGCTGTACCTTCCTTTCATTCGCTCAAGGGTGGGAAATGGAGCTAGAATTCGAATTTAGGAAGACGTTTGGGAGGCTACTTCCACTGCTCGTGAGATCTTTCCACGTCTTCATTATTTGTCTTCGGTTCATGGGGCGACTAACGCTGATTTCATGGTATTAGGGGATGGAGATAATGTGTCTTGGATTTTTCATATTTTTCGCAAACTCAATGACAGAGTCAAGTGAAGTTCTAGCTCTTATTACTTCTCTTTCCGATGTTCAGTTTCCTACTCAACGGGACTCTAGGGAGTAGGATTTAGATGTTTGGGAACATTTTAATGTCATTCGTTTCATCTTTGACTCGTTGTCTTAATCCTATTCCCTTCCCCATATTTTCATTTGTTTGGAAATCCAGGACTCACAACTATCTCTTCATTCACTGTGATAAAGTTCGCCATCTTTGAAACCAGCTTTTTGAGATGGCATGGGTAGGCTTAGTCCAGATTCTGCATTTTTTTCTTCATATGAATAATCATGAGGTTAAGAGGAAATAACGTGGATATTCTGTGGGACTGTGAGGTGTTTGCTATTTATGGTGTATTTGGATCAATACGAGGATTTTTGAGAATTTTGTTGTCCGAATTCTTTGCATTGGAACAGTTTTTAATTTTGCTTTTTTACAGGCTAATGCTAAATGAGCTTTCAAGGAAATCTTATTTCTGATGTGGAGGAATTGGAGCGTTCAGTCTTGAAATTGTCGTACGATGAGGTGTGTTGTCCTTTAGTTGTATTTTTTATTATTTCTTTTGGCTGATGGACTTCTTGTCTGTCATCATGTATTCTTTCCTAAGTTAATATAATTTCTCTAACCAAAAAAATATATCTTCTAACTTATTTTATCTCCTGCCACTTGCTTCAATATTAATACAAATTAACTAAGTATGCTTTTGTAAATTTTTAACAGGCTCTTAGACTAGTCCTCACTATCCTTCAGCCTTCAGAACTTAAAATATAGTGTAAGTTTAAAATAATGAAGTTCACATCCAAAAAGAAAAGCAAGTGTGAAATTAATGAAGCCAACACCAAAACTGGACTAGAAGCTAACATGATCTTCTGCAAAATTGAAATAGACATACTATATATGTGCTAAAAGCATTTTCCATACAATACTCGGCATCCTTTCTTGACTGATCCAACATGAAGTACGTCAGTCCCATCATTTCCTGCAAAAAGACATGGACAAAGAGATTCAGTCGAAGCAAGTCACATATTCAAAAGCTCATGATACATAAGAAAAAAGCATGTATAAGTTGAGAAAGCACATGTATGCAAGAAAATAGACAACCAAACAACTCTATTGGACAGCGAGCTTGTTTCAAAATATAGGAGTCCATTTATCATGTCCCAGCTTGTATTGTTTCTTAAAGAAATGATTCTTAGTTGTAAAAGAAATAACAAAAAAAATCAAGAATATTAAGAATGACATGATGTAGGGCAGCAGTGGGGTCCTCCCGCTAGACTCTAGTTAACTTTCCAGTAAACTCCAGTAATTGATCAATTTGAAGTAAGATGCGCATCGGAGGCTTGTGAATGGCGGGTGCAGAGAGAGCCTAATAGTAATCAAGTTAGCAGGAAAACACATAATTATAATTTCGGATTGTGATTTATTATTTGGGGCAATGCTAGTGATCAAGCCTAATTTTTGGGCCAAAAAAACGGTGTCATTTTTAGAAAATATTTCTAGGAAATGTAAGCATGAAACAATAGGAGTGGTATAGGTGCATCAATATAAATATAAAAATCTATGTATGCATCTTTAACAATGTAAAAAAGAGCATATAAGGGGGCACAGCACATATGCATAGAAAGGGGACCAATATCAAGCAGTGGCAAAAGAACCCCCAAGTTTGTTAGGAGCCAATATGCACATGCAGAACTTCAAAACCCAATGGCGTATATCATTATTTGATTCAAAAGATAGTCTTCACAAAACGAAGATATAAGGAAAACCCTCCAGAGAATAACTACTTGGAATATTCAACACAACCCCTAAAATAAACTCTCTGTTTGAGGACTAATTAACCATGCATGCCATCAGCATAAAGAGAACTGTTTGTTCCATAGCTTCCAAGTATGTAGCGACAGGGAGAATTCATCAGAAATAACTGAATTACGATACACAAAAAAACTACAAGAAAACTACATCTGAATAAAAATTGCCACTACTTTCGAAAACCTTCGGTGAACTAAGTAGAACATAATTGGCAGAGCCACACGAAAAGTACCTGTACACCAGCATATCGTTTCCATGCTTTGTCAAGCTTGTAATCTGTGGAAAGTAGCCGGTAGTTTGATAAAGCAAGTTCATAATCTCGCAACATGAAGGCATAATCTCCCAGAAGTCTTATTTGGGATTCAATGGAGCTAAAAGTGTACCTTCAAATGTACTCATACAACCAAATTAGAACACAGGGAAGTACAAGCATTTATCAGTTGAATAGTTAACGCAAAATTTCAGGCCATACATGTTTACACTTGAAATATCTGGTGTATCTTCTTTCCCTTTTCTCCACCATAAATTCTTTATTTGGTTTCTGAAGCCTTTTCTTGTTGCAGAAACCTGAAAAAAAAATTAAAAAAAAAAATTGAGTGGCATATGTAAACAATTGACTAGCATGGTGCTCTTCTTCTGGATGAATAAATAAAGCTGGAACGAGAATACCTGCTGATTAAGTATACGGACTTTTTGCTCCATGTAAGGAATTATATGTTTGGATGATAGATCATGAACAACATTTTTTAACTGATGCAATGGAGAAACAGTTTATGATGAAAATATCAAACTAAAAAAAAGCTTGAAATCTCTAAAAGATTATCTCTGTATCAAAATGTTAGGTTCAGAACAACGAACCTCGATCATATCGTCATTGCTCAGCATGGAACCAAGATGCTCACCAGGTGAAGCAGTAGGATTCTGACACAAATACAAGCATACCGCCATTTATTTAACGTAATCACACATCTCGACTACCACAATGAGCAGTGAAAAAGAATGAAATTTGCAGTCATTATGAACAATCTTACATAAGAAGCCCATGGGTTCTCTTGACGATCCAAAATTGCAGATTGAGAGGAGTTGATGCATAATAATCGACATTCATTATACCCAAATGTATTCCTCATATCTGTTAACATCTTGGTAGCTCTGAAAAATAAACATGAACATTGATCACAGTCATATTAGTTTCCAGAAGCAAGTAATATGAGTTGGCGAACAATTGAGAAAGTTAATGAAGATAACACCAGTATAGGATCCAAGAAATACTTTCTGGAACTATTGAAATTCTTTAGGTCTAAGTAAGTTAAAACCAAATGGTCAAAGGACAGGATTTGTTATTTCCTCATATCAAAAGATTCAACCATCAAAGAGTGTAAGATTATTGCTGCACCACTAAACAAAGCTCAAATTAGTACACATATTTCGAAATAAAAATGCATTCAAATTTGCTCCCATTGTGTTTTCCTTTTCCTTATTTGTTAATTAGATTTTTTTTTCCAGCCTCTGGTCCATTCTTAAAATTTGATATGTATAAGAGCAAATAAATGTATCACTACCAAAACCCTCATTACTTATATAGTTATACTGGAGCAACTAACGCCCACCAAACAATTCTATACTGGTATACTAAATTTTGTGCTGAATATGAAACTAAAAGCTGAATAGCAATGCTTCCAAATGCTACAAGGATTTGGAGCCATGACATTATCTTGTTTTACCCGTAAATGAGAATGAAAAAGAGCAAACCTCTCGGGGGATCCATCTTGATTATCATGCACTAAAATGAAGAGCTTCAAAATCTTTGGGTCCATTGCACCATCATTAAGAAGTGATGGCAACTGGTTTGTGTTGAAAAGATCAACAAATTTATTGATGGGCTCCTCATCCTTCGACGAAACAACCAAAAGGCCTGCACAATTAGTGTGTAAGCTGCATGTGTGGGTATAGAGGTGATCCCGTGTGTGTATGTGTCACACACACACACACACACACACACAGAAACACAGCAGCAGTTGAAACAAAATTCAGTGAAAAAGAGCTTACATGCAACAGGATGGTCAAAGGCTTCATGGTCTGAGAAAGACGCACTGCGTATAAGCTCTTTATTGAAAAACTGAAACCATGACGGTACAAAATCAGGTTGAGCAGCTGCGGAGGAAAGTGAAACATCATTATATTATACCCAATCAGGACGTCATCTCAAACTTGAGCATAATTTTTAACAGAAACATAATTTGTCCATTGTATCTGAAAAAAACAGTAATAGGGTATTTAGAACTGTAGAAGTAAAAAATCAACTGCAAGTGAATTTATTATTAGTGTCGGGGCTTGGTACGGACTAAGAAGTTTATTGTAGGAGAGAAAGAGTCAGCTGACATTCACCTGGAGAGAAGAAAAAGTGAATGCAAGAAAGGGAATAAAAACAAAGCAAGTTGTTTAAAGTTCGAGGGACAAAACTAAAGTAGGACACCTCGAAAAGCTCCTAACAGTGAAGCCCACTAAGAAGGCTTGACCTAAATTGGAACTCAAGCGGGGAAAGGAAAGAGACATATCCTGAAAGTGCAAGCATTTATTTCTGTCCAAATGATCACTAAGATACCACATGTAGCAACACTGGAAGAGACAAGAAACAAAAATGCAAAAACAAAAAATCAATAAAAATAGAGAATGAGAAGTGGTAAGATATCCACCATTTCAAAAAGTACAAAGAAGAAATAAGAATAAAAACAACATAAAAAGGTAGACTACAAAAGAGCCGCCCTCCAGCTCCGCATCAAGTCCACTAAAGGCAATCCTTGAATTTCCCCAACAGTAAAGCACAAAGAGAGGCTAAAAGGATAATGACCCTAAAGAAACTCAAGGACAACTTTATTAGTGAATATAATTTAACTTCTTGCATTCCAAATTAACCACAAATGGAGAATATACCAACATCGCCAGACCACCTGATTCCCTGTTTCCTTTCCCAAATTCCCTACATTTCTGAATCAATAGATCGTCCATAGAGGCTGGGCCGACCCAATACTACCCAAATATTGCACAATATAACCCAACAAAGTCAAGTTACTTTGCACTAAAGGAATAGGTGTGTGTGTTTCGCTTGCCCCCATGCAAAGAACAAGCATATCTGGACTTGGTGCCGGTTTTGGTCATATCCTTCCAATCATTAGAATTGACCACGCGAGCATTCTACTTTAAAATGGAACTCTTGCTTTCCAAATAAAATCAGAGGGAAAGAATGGGTAGAGTAGAGCGGCACAAGAATTTATATCAAGAGCAACTACGAAAAAGACCTGTGACGTCAGACTCCAAGTTTGAGTATCAGGTGTATTACTAGATGGGACCTCACCCAGAATAGGGATAAAGGAAAGGGGTTTAGCATGTTCCTATCATTCGGGTTTCTAAAAAAATGGAAAGCTCAAGATGGTATTAAACCCAAGACGCTATGAAACTGACTATAGGGGAATCATGAAGATATAACAGAAAAGGAAGAGGGAATATGTTTGCAAGTGGTCCGCCCCCACCCACACGTCCTCCCAAAACTGAATGCAATTGCCATTAACCAACAATGTACCAGATATGACACGAGAAAAATCAGATAATTGTGAAACAAAATTCCAAGGATTCGCATGAGGGATTTATATTGATATCTAAGCATCCCGTACAAAACAATTTTGATCACCTGGCGCAAAAGAGAAGATTAAAGGGGAAACTCCACAACCATTTTACCAAATAGTGATTTGTTCCTGAACACTATCTTACCCAAATAAGAGCTCCCTCATGAATGGGTTTTCTCAATATTTTATTATGAAAACAAAAACTACGCCCACGCTTTAGAGAATAAACAGGAGTCTTCATATTTGTATGCAGCCATTATGCAGTAATTCAGATTAGTTTGGAGGGTGACAACTTACCAGTGAGTATACTTTCAATAGGTGGTGGACCAGAGTTCATGTCGGAAAAATATGTGTCCCCTGCATCAGTAATAACTTGTTTTAGCCGCTCCTTTGCAACCTAGTTGAGTGAAAACAAATCTCAGCGAGAAAAATCTAAGAGTATTAAGAATAAAGCTAAATAACCCATGAAGATACAATTCAAAGAAAAAGAACACTGTAACAGAAACCTACCAGCACAAAAGAAAAAGGATTGAGTGAATGATATCTCCACCAGGTCATAAGAAAGAATGATCAAATGCAATAACCTCACATTTAAGGGGTTGAAGGACAGTTCTCCACTAGTTTTGCACTTCCTATTCATTGTATATTCTCACTCTTTCTTCAGTAGATGGTTGGTACACTTTCTGTACTTTTCTCCCTTTCGATCTCCATGGCTCCGAAAATGTATAGGCTCAAGTGTATATATTATTTTACTTCATTTATCAAAAATAATACCCCGTCCGTCCCTAAATGAATGTCCAATTTTCATTTTAAGCGACATTTGAGAACGTCGTAATTTAAGCCCTTTTAGTAGCACAAGTACAGAACAAGCCTTAATGAGCTCACAATAATACATTAGAGTGTAAGTGGAAATTAGAACTTCTTATTTAACGAGGGGGGATTCAGTAACTTCTCCAAAAATGCACATTCATTTTGGGACAAAAATATTGGAAAATAGACATTCATTAAGGGGCGGGGGGAGTAGTTATTATTGGGAGGATATCAAAAATAGTAATATAATATGACAATATTTTAATTTATATTTTATAGTAAAAGAGAATTGTGTAAAAGGAAGATCAACATACAAACATATGCTCAACATAGACCCTCTTCAAGACATTAAGTGATAAACCTCCTAAGACACCATTAGCATATGCTCAAAGAGAAGCTAATAAAACAACTTTTTCCCATTTTTTCGTTGTTGTTGTTGTTGTTGTTGTTGTTGTTATTGTTGTTGTTGTTGTGGTTGTGGTTGTTGTTGTTGATGATCATGATAATAATAATAATAATAATAATAATGATAATAATAATAATAATAATAATAATAATAATAATAATAATAATAATAATAATAATAATAATAATAATTGAACAATTTTTAGATTCTTAATTGTCTAAAAATAGCTCTTGAGAGTCATGTAGTCAACAATAGGTCCACATCCCTATAACAATGGAAATTCCTTTTTATCCTTATTAATTCTTTTGCTCCTTAGGTTAAGTCATCTCTGATTGTTGAATCTTGATTACTGGAAAGAATTCATAATATTTCTATAAGCCCATTTACTTACTTGAGCCGTATTATTTCTCTTGTACAAAGCATGGCCATGAAAACATATATTTGGACTAGTTATTCTTCTCCACGCGACCTATTTCCTCAGTTGTACTTGTATCGTCTCTCTTTAGTTCATTGGGTCCCTATTATTGATTTTCCAGTGTTTGGGAAAGGGGGAGGAGTTTCATGTAATTTCATTTCTTCAGTAACCTCAATGATAAAGAGTGTGTTGATGTTTGTGTTCTCCTTCATTCCTTATCTCAAGTTCATTTGTCGAAGAATCAAAATTCTCAGGTTTGGGTGTTAGAGAGTTTGGGAAATTATTTTTGCAACTCTTTTCTTAACTTCTTAACCTGGAGCCCCACCCCATTTTCCTTTACTCTTTCTTCATATGAGTGGAAGTCTAAAATCCCTTTCACAATTTGGGCATTTGTGTGGCTTTTAATTCTTAATATAGTTAATATAAATGATAAACTGCAGATTCATAGGCCTACTAAATGTTTATTGCCTATTGGTGTATAAATTGCAGGGAGTCTGATGAGACACATGATCATCTCTTTCTTCAATGTCGTATAGCCTGGTTCATGTAGAATCATTTGTTTGAGGTTGTTGGAGAAGAATAGGTGAGTCCAAATTCCATCTCATCCTTTCTTCATACTTATTCAGAGATTTTGGGAAAGGAGTAGAGGTGAGACATTTATGGGACTATGGAGTGTATGTTGTTTGTTGGTGTATTTGGATGGAGAGGATCGTGAGGATATTCATAAATCAGTTAGTGTATTTAGCTTCTCTTTAGGCATATGTCAAAGGTGCTTTCAAATGTTTGTCGTTCAATGACTTGACTTGAGGAGAGACTGGAATGCTGCTATAGTCTAAAGTAGTTCCATGTAGTTTTTGTGTTTTTTTTTACTTGTATCTTTGTAGATGGACCACTTGTCCATCCTTTTTATTCATTTCTTATTTTAATACAATCTTCTTTGTCTATCAAAAAAAAAAAAAAATGGGATGTGATAGTCACCCAAGGAAACGGTACTACATAAGGGCAAGGGGCAAGAAGAAACAAATCTTCCCCCGCCTCGTCTAATTAACATTCCTACTGACTTTTTTTTATTGGATCCTACTGACTTACTTACCCAAGTGTGGATGGCATTTATAAAATAACAGATTTCCCCTCAGAATGTACCACCTGGTAGGAGATAGATCAGTAATTCTCCACATTATGGCTCAACATATTCTTATCCTTTCTTACATCCTGTATTACAGATTTACATGCTCATGAACAGCAAAATATACAGAACAGTTTTGATGGATTAAGTAAATACTACTCCCTCCATTCCAAAATGAATAACCAAATTTTGTAAAAAAAAAATCTCAAGTTGGTGCCTGAAATAACTATTATCTGTAAATTAACATTACAAATTAAATTAAATGTATGCGGATTGAGTATACACAAGTTTGAGCTCAAAACTTCAACACTTGAGAAAAACTGTGAGTTTTGAACATAATATAAAAAATATGTACCTCAATATCCGGTTGCCGAACTTCGGATGCATAGAACAATCTCAACTTGAACTTCTTTAGCCTATAAGGTTGATCACTTGCTGTCCGCACAGGTACTGCCATCCACAATCGAAAACAGTTCAAGAAGATTACTAATCAAACCTCTTAACTGATAACACAAAGAATAATACATGTGCAGCTAAAATATGAATCGAGAGGGCTTTTGTGTGTGTCTGTGTGTGTTACTGACCGTCAATATTGTTGAAGGCACAGAAAGGGGTGAGCATTTGAAGAAAGGATAGACCATTCTTTTGACAGGTCTCTTCAACAAGAGGTGTGCGAAGAACCATTACCACCGGCGTGATCTCATCTAATAGCATTTGGCCAAGTGGCGAGCTCGCCGGATCTAACATCATTGGATTCTGCTGCCGGCCGCCGCCGCGTGCCGGTGAGGATGAACACGGCGAGACCGGGACAATGATATCAGTTGTTCACGGATGACTCTCCGGCGCCAGTCTGATCGTCGTCAAAATTTAGGGCTGGCTAGTAATTGGATTCCCGGTGTGAATGGCGGGGGAATTCAGCGAGAAATGTATGGAATTAGAACGCAAGATGGATGTAATCGTAATCCGCCTCTTCTATTTGGATCTTAGCTTGAGCCTCTATGAGGAAGTCCTATCGACCGACGAGGCAATGGAACAACGGAAGAGACAAATCCTCTAGGCTCCCTTAGTCAAACACTATATTACCTGTGAGGATAGGCCGTTTCCAAAAACCCTCTAAAGCTCCCCCCGTGACAAAAATACCCACAAATCCACACGCTCCGCCACGATAACGATAATTATGTTTTTCTCAAAATAAAATTTTGGAAAAAGCGCACCAAAAATCACCCAATTTCTCACATTTTGTGGTTTTGATTGTCAAACTCGTTTTCGTTGCATATAACAAATTTAACTCGTTATTATTGCATTTATAATCACTAACACAAACTTCGTTAGTTTTTTTCCGTAAAATAATCAATAGCATTGATTATAATCGCATTAAATGAATGTATGGGCAGTGGTGGTTGACGATGGTGGGATATGGTGGTGGTGTTTGGTGGTGACAGTGAGATGGTGGCTGGTTGGTGTGAATACGCGTGATTAAAATTAAGAGTCGCCACACTGTTTTATTTATAGTTAAAACATTGGAAAAAACTGACCATGAGAATAATAGGGTTCGGGGGTCAATTTACAATAAGAGAAGAATATTCATGTGATCACTCCTATTGCCCGGCGAATCGGTCTTTCTATCATAATCAATGTGTGTGTGTGTGTGTGTGTGTGTGTTAGTGTTTGAGACCGGATCCGAGGATTGCCTACGTTCTTCTCAACGTGAGAAGCTCAGGTCAGCGTAGTTCATTGATGAATTAGAATAGAGAGATGAAGAGGGGATCATGCATAAAGAGGGGAAGATTAGGGTTAGAAGTAGTTCCTAGATCATATTAGGGTTTGATGAAACCCTAGGATCATCATCGGCTATGTCATGTGAACATAAATAAGGATTAAAACCCTAGATCTAGTATGTTACGTAGAATAAGTCTTAGATCTAGCATAATAATAAGAAGAACATCATGAAAACATATGAATGAACATGTAAAACATGAAGATCGCTACCCTAAACATGGCATATATTATGAGTTTAGACTAAGAATAAGAAGAACGCATGAAGAACATATGAATATAAATGAATAAACATAATGAAAATATGCATGAAACAGATCTAGCCTAAGAACATAACAAGAACGTAAGTAAAAGGGTTAGGAGACTTACCTTGATTGGCAAGAATTAGGATTGAAGCTTCTTGAAGATTCAAAGAGACTTCGAGGGTGCCGAAAAGGCTTAAACTAAGAGTTTTGGAGTCAGTTTTGACTGCAGAACTCGTAGAATCAATTCGTTCTTGATTTCTGGAGAAGGGGAGACCTATTTATAGGGAATTGGGGATAGAAGGAGTGGTCGCACGGCCAGGGCAAGAACTCGTTGCGTGGCCTCTTCTGCCGGATCACGTGGTTATCAAGATTGTGATGAGATCTTATCACTTTGTTCTCGGGATTTGGTCAATATCCTGATAGAATTCGATCTGGAGCTGATTTCGTCAATCTGGAACTCTGGAAAACTACTGGATAAGTCCATGTCAGGTTTTAATTGCCCAAAAGGTCCTTAGAGGTCCCTAAAGGTCTAAGAAGTCATTATTTTTCAGGTCGGGTACTAACAGTATCCCCTCGGCGACGCTTCTTACAAGGCATGGAGGGTCGTCGATTAAGAAAGGAACCGATCTGAAACATGAGTTCCAAATCGGGGAAGAGAGGTGAGAAGGTGACTAAGTTGGTCGAGCGGCTGAACCTTTGTCATGCTACCTACGTATCCTAAGGGGAATCAAGCTAGTCGTAGTTCGTGCTTAGTGGGGAAGAAATGAGACATCATCTTCTGCTGGGGATAGGATCTTATATGAAGGTGATCGTTCGTAGGGGATGAGAGAGAGAAAGAAACGAGACATCAGCTTTTGCTGGGGATAATATCATGTATGAAGTTGATCATCGTAGGGGATGAGAGAGAGAAAGAAATGAGACATCAGTTTCTGCTGGGGATAATATCCTGTATGAAGTTGATCGTTCGTAAGGGATCATAGAACCGTTGTTCGGACTCTACTGGGGAAAGAGACAAAATCATAAATTGTTGAATTCATGTCCAGAGACACCAACAACTCATGTCAAAAGAATATGAGACACACGGCGCGAAAATAAGATTCAGTAATCGAGAACAAGGATAGAGAGGGATTCGAACTTCTTATGGAGCGTGCGTACCAAGAAAGCATGAAATGTGTCCGAGGACACTGGCAACAGTTACTGAAATCATGTCCAGAGACACCAGCAACCTATGCTGAAGAATTCCAAACGTGTCCGAGGACACTGGCAACAGTTGCTGAAATCATGTCTAGAGACACCAGCAACCTATGTCGAAGAATACCAAACGTGTTCGAGGACACTAGTAACAGTTGCTGAAATCATGTCCGGAGACACCAGCAACCTATGCCGAAGAATACCTAACGTGTCCGAGGACACTCGCAATAGTTGCTGAAATCATGTCCAGAGACACCAGCGACCTATGCTGAAAAACATGAGACACACTGTATATGAAGAAGAAAATCTTACGGGGCGTGTGTATCAAGAAAGTATGCAAAACTTACGGGGTATAGAGATGCTAAAACCTCAGGATCGTGGGGTTCGAAAGTGGTAACGTGAACGATATATCGGGATGCTAGTGCCTCGGGATCGCGCAAGCTACAAGGGATAACGTCTTTGATTATATTCGGATTGGCGCATCTCGTGATCGATTCCAGTTATTAATAAAGGATGTGTAACGGTTTCCTTAACCTGTAAATTAAGCTAATACGGCGGATTAATTTAATTTAGGGCATATAGTGGCTCCTTAACCTGTATTAATTAATTTAATTTTGGAAATTAATTTAACTTGGGATTTATAGTGGCTTCTTAACCTGTATTAGGATTTGTAGTGGTTCCTTAACCTGTATTTTAGTATGATTTAGGATTTATAGCGGTTCCTTAACCTGCATTTTGGTTTAAGTTGTCATCACTGGGGATAATTGTACTTTGGTAATTTATAGTGGCCTTCCGGGCCAGAGGAACGGACTAAGGACAAGTCCTAGAGATAGAAGTGTTTTAGTATGAGTGTATGAATGTAACACTTTAGAGTTTTAGCATGATATGATCATTTGTTGTAACCCGAAGGAAAGAATGTGTTTAGCAATTATGAGAGATCGCAAGTTTGAGGGATCAAAGTAGAGAGTGCGTAAAGTTTGGTGGTTTGTAGATGTAAGATACTTATCGTTTAGGTTGTAAGTAGTGAATAATGCTATTAGACGAGCTTGAGTGTAATTACCTATTGTCTAGGTTTTGAGCATTGATTGTTTTATATTAGAGAGGTTTTGGATGTGAATCTCCTGATGTTCGGGGTTTGATTGAATTAATGTTAAGTATAGGGGCTTGATTGTAAGTTTTTTCAAATTATGGATTTGATTTTTGATTACCCAAAGTTTAGGGGTTTGGATAAAACCCTATGGAAGGCTAGGGACTGAATTACAATAAATTCTGAAGGGAACCGCACGGCAGGGAGGAAGGCGGAAGGCGCGCGTTAAAACAGCCAGGACAGCTTGGGAATTTCACACGTAGCGCTAAGGGGCAGTTCAGGGATTTCAGATGGATTTTTAAAATAGGCGCCATACGACGCAGTAACAGGCGGATGGAGGCATACTCGGCGTACGGACTCCCTGTCCAGATTCCTGCAAATCAGACGAGGCTAGGGGACCTTTTGCGCAAAACACACACACCCACACACACTGTCACCAGAGAAGGAAGAGAGAGAGAGAGAGAGTTCGCCGATGAGGTTTTGAGGGGAAAACTCTGGTGAAATTGAGGGGTAGTTACTTGAGTTTGTTCAAGCATCGCAAATGGCACTGAAGGGACCACCAAAGCAAAAGAAGAATGTCCCACACATGATGTTCAAGCACTTTGAGCAATCCGACTTGTATGCGCATCCTCGACTTCATTCTTGCTACTACGCGGCCGGGGAAGTGGTAAGAATTTGAGCAATTAATTTCAAGTTTGATTGAGTTTTGAATTGAAATTGAAACCTAGGGTTTAAGATCTTAAATTTGGGGCTTTTGCGTAATGTGTTGATTTTGTCCCAAATTGATTGTGGAATATTGAAATTGAGTCCCTTTGTAGCATGGGTAAGTAGTTGGTTTTGATGATTTTGTTAAAAAATGCAAATTTTGTGTTAAGTTGTGCTTTGTCCGAAAATGTTGTAATCTTGGACCGATTTTGACTTGGTTGACTTTGTTCAAAGTGCTATTTGTGGTTAGACCTTTGTTTAGAGATGACTTGTCCTAGGTAGACTAGGGTTTTGACTGTGAGTTGTGTAGCGTGCGATGTATATGTGCTAACGTATTTGTTGGGATTTTTTTGGGATTTCCTAGAGTAATATTGCAACAGTCTATATATTTGCTCATATTATGAAATGCTAGATTAATTGCATACCTGAGTTGTGTAAACCTGTTTGAGGTTGCAAATTGTGGTGCCACCCTTGAAGTCGAAGGGGTCTGTAGACACCCTGCCTTGGACCGCTCACCCCGATTGCACATTTGATTTTGTGTTTCTTCTTGTTTTAAGTGTTTTTCGTTAGTTTCTGTTACTTCCGTTGAGTTCCTGACTGACTCCGTTAAGTCCAGGTACTAAACTAAATAACAGTTCTAACTTTCCAGTCTATTCTATCAAAATTGTCTTTTCAGAGTCGCGCGCCTCCGCCTCCATAGGTGAGACGCGTGCGCCTTCTTCCCCAAAGGCCGGAGGCGCGCTTTTCTGGGCGCCAGTTACATATTCTCTTCAAGAATCCCTCCCTTGCTCAATTTACAGGATTTTGCCCGGGAATTTCCTCTTTGTGACTCTGTTTTGGCACCAAAAGCATCCCCTTTTCAACTATAAAAACCCCTCTTCTTCACCATTAAGAGGAGGAAGTTTTAGAACTCTTTTGACACTCTTTTTAGCACAAGAAAACTTTACCAAAAACTCTTAAGGCATTTTCAAGCATTTTCTCCAAAGAAGCTCTTGAAGTTCTTGAAGTCTAGGTATTTTTACTTCTCTCTTTTCTCTCTATTTCTCTCATCTCTACTTCGTTTATCAAAGTGTGCAATCACCCAAACCATTTTGGGACATGACACCAAAGGCCACTTCAGTACATTGAAGTTGGCCAAGGAGTTATCTCCCCATATTCAACCCCCTTTTTAACCCCTTAAATCTCATTTTTAAAGTATAGGAAGAACACATTTTTTATCATGTATATTATGAATAACCAAGACCAACGTTAGTTGGGCGAAATGGGTGTTTAAGTACTTCCCATTTCGCAACCTAACCCCCGAACCTCAATACAAGAATCTCTGGTTTTCGTAATAAAACTTAGGCTAATTATTAGGTTTTTCTTATGTTCCTCTAAAACAAAGGTGGAGACCCTAAACTCTAAAACCAAAAAAACATCCTAGGATAATCCGCCCGCTCTAGCCTAAAGCGCGTGGGTTGCCCGCCCCGGGGTATCTACACTGGCGACTCCGCTGGGGACGTTTGAGGGTTAAACTTGCGTTTTGTTCATAATCTACATCTTTCTGGGCATTCTGGTCTCTGATGGTGAGAAGCGTACGCCTCCGGCCTTCTTGGCCTAAGGCGCGCGCGTCTCACATCGGTGACCAGAATCGCCCGTCTCCTATGTGTTCTTCCTATTATTCCTTTTTCTGTGCTAATCACTTCTGCAGGGGTTCCAAAATATGTTCAGGACCAGGGCAATCCCTTGAGTCCAAAGTGTCTGACATGTTTACCCAGAAGCGGGCGCCTCCAAGTTACTATGCGCAATGCGCGCGCTTCCCATCGCACAGGCCAGAGGCGCGCGCTTCTGGGCAATTTTCCAGAACAGGAACAGATTCCCAGAACGGGACATAATGATGGGGTGTGGGCACAGTTGCCTGCATCAGGACTGATTTGGACCCCTTAACTGTTTTTATGTGCTCTTTTTATCGGCCACATGGGTTATTCGAAAGTTGTAATTACGTGCTTATTTGGTTATATTTTTTTTAAAAAAAAACAAATAAATAAAAAATAATTTTTTTTGTCACATCTGTTGGTCCCCACACTACGTGCACTAAACTCCTATGAATTGCTCACTATCGAGTCGCACAAGTTCATAACCCCAAACCCGTCGAGGCCCGTCCTAGAGAGTTTCAAGCTCCACCAGACCTTGACTCTCTCGAAGCGGTAAACCTCAGCCCGTGGCGTAGTTCACGACTACATGCTGGGGGTGACCTTTAAGCCTCTCTTTAGCCGAGCACAAGCCAACACATTCTAGTTAGGGTCTAACACTCCATGACCAAGTCGGTTTTCATGTGTCAAGATTTCCCTAAACTAATGTCTTCAAATCATACATGCCGTTTCCAAGAGAAACAAGTGGTTATTATCAGTCCCCGCATGTATGCTTTACTACATTAATTTAGTTTAATCCCGTCATATGTAGGATTCACAAGCGTGGTGGAATCCGATGAGTATATGGGACCGCGAGAAGGTCTATATATTAGTGTGGCGATTCCACTATTTTCTTAGAAACCCCAAAAGGAACCGCGTCCCTCCGACTTATATATAAAAAAAGAGTCATTGTTCTTTATGTGGTTCGAGTCGTGTGCCCATTGTGTGTTAAAGCCTCTTCATGGACCGAAAGTGTTACTCAAGACTGACAAGGGCCTCTTCTTCAATTTAGGTCTGATTGGTACTTACCGCATCTACCGAGACTCAGCAAACCGGCTAGTTCGTGAATTGATCACTCCGACAACTCCAACAACATCAATGCCCGGTCCTCTTGCAAACGACTCCTACTCCAACAACACTATGCCCCTCGAGCAACTTTCCGCTCTAGTCCAAACTCTTCAAGAGCAAGTCTCCACCCTTAACAAGGAGGCTCAGAACAAAGACGACTTTTGGCAAGCTCACTTAGAAAATCATAGGGGGGCTGATGAAGCCGAGATGGACCAAATGAAAGCCAAACTCCTCAAGCTTTCCAAAGGCAAAGACAAGGATGACTCCGAGGAATCCGAGTGGACCAAAGGCTTGTTTGAAAGCCTGTATGTTAGTACCCGCAGCAAGAAAATGGGGGAACCTAGCACCGAGAGCAATGATCACAAGATGGTGGACTCAATCATGGCATACATCGACCAACGCTTCAATGGGCTCAACTTGGGAAAAGATTCCGACACAAGCCTTTATCATTCGTCAATTCTCATGAGCACAATGGTCGCTCGACAAGTTCAAAATGCCCGACATTAGTAAGTTCAAGGGAAACTCTTGCCCTATGGCCCACATTGAAACTTACATATAGGCTATGGTTCCAAAGAAAGTCTCCCCAAAGGTGATGGCACAATGTTTCCCTCTTACTCTCGAGGGGGTCGCTAAAGATTGGTATGCAACTCTCCTACTCACCATACGTCTTGATTGGGATACCGCCATGCTTTCCTTCAAAAGTCAATACCAAGGCAACACTACTCACTGCCCAATAAAGAAAGAGTTCGAGAGTACCACCCAAAGGGACAATGAGTCCTTTATTGACTTCACAAGGAGGTGGAATGATAAACTTGCTGAGATAGTGGAAAGGCCCAACACAAAGGAGCAAATGGACATCTTCCTCAAGTGTCTCAAAATTGATCTCCACACCCACCTAAGTGGGGCTTGCTACTCAGACTTTGCTCAAATGTATGAGGCGGGGGTCCGAATTGATGACTTTCTCAAAGAAGTCAAGAAAGCCACTCCGAGGTTCCGCTACAAAGCCGCCTCTAATTCAACAAAAGAGGCCTCTGTCAATGCCGTCACCACCGACAAAGGGAACTACAAGAAAGTCCCTCTGCCCCAAGGCAAAAGGTTCCAAAGTGACCATGTCTACACTCCTCTCCAAGGCATAACTTTAGCCGAGGCTTTCGAGGCCCTCAAGGCCTAAGGGAAAGTTACTCCTCTACAAGGGTACAAGCCCAAGATGATTACCGCCTGTTGGGTTTCCAAGTGACATGCGCAGCGGAATTAAGCATTTAAAATTTTAAGAAACCCAAAGCCATGGATCCGTTCATATGATTAAATCAAATACAACAAGATGAATAGAGGAATAACTAACCCTTGATGGCTATCAAATTTTTCTTGGTCTTTGGTGTAGAATTGAAGACTTGATCACGATCACAAAGCTTGAACACGAACTTTGAAGATGATGATTTTCACCCTCTAACGGTATCCACACTTCGAATGAATATCAAAGGAGCTTCTTTGATCTTGGTTGCTAGACCAATATTATGAAACACACTTTCACAATATAATAGAGAACTATATGGAATTTATTTGTGAATTATTTTGTTCCTCAATCAATGATATCTTAGAACAAAATAAAATCTCTCTCAAACTCTTTGAGACTCACAAAAGCACTAGTAAATACGGTCTGGCCGAATTGGGGTTTTTATACACAATTAAGACCTATTCCAAATAGGTAACTTGTGCCAAAAACCTTTCCTAATCGAATTAGGAATTTTCCTGTCGCAGCACCAGGCGCCCGCCTACAAAGGACCAGGAGCCCGCTTGAATGACCAGAAGGTCCTTGGCTTTTCTGGAATTAATTCAGGCGACCGCCTGGTCTGACTCAAGCGCCCGCTCGGTAGACCAAACAGCCCAGAATGTTTCCAGAAATTCCTCCAAGGTCCTTTGACTCTAAATTCCAATATAGTCCTCTTTTTTAAGATTCGTTCTATTGTGTGTGACCCTCTAGGATTATACTAAGTTGGCAATGGGCTCAAACATGATTCCATAAGATATGATTAGGTTCTAGCAAACCGTCATACCTACCCAAATAGTATAACTAGATACAAGTTCGCATTCCTTTAGAATATGTCACAATCCCTTTGTCCACGATGTCATTGAACACAAGTCATGGTCAAACAGTCAACTTGTTTTGTTCAATACTTTCTCGATTCCGAATATGTTGATAATTCAAATGCTATTGATCCAATCAATCCATTTGAGTCCGGCCAAACATTTCATCAACATCATTCCTTCGAGGGGCCCAAGCATGACATCTCTCCGTGGAGGTGTTAGTACCCGACCTGAAAATGAGTTTATTAGGACTTTCCCAAAATACAAGGACTTTATAGGAATTAGAAACCTTGCAAAGACTTGTCCTGGATTCCAAAATATCTCATTTATGGCAAAATCTATCAAATAGGTAACAATGGTTTCCTTAAAACCATACAGAAACCCTAGCTTAAGAATCAAGTCAGCCGGCAACCTTGGCCACGCGGCCAACTTTGCTCCGCGTTGATCTTGGCCACGCGGCCAACTTTGCTCCGCGTTGATCTTGGCCACGCGGCCACTCTTGTCACCGGCTTCAACAATGGCCGGCCAACCTTGCGCTGGATGATCTGGACCATCAGATCCTCCCATCAGTTTACTATATAAATCACTCCATTCCATTGGTTTTGGGGTCCGATTTTGAGAGCTCTAAGTCCGAGTTTTGGAGTTCTTAAACACTATTTTGCTCTCTAATTAGCATTCAAACACTCAAGAAGATCCAAGGTTTATTTCTTGCCAACATAGGTAAGTTCTCTAACTTTTTCTTCGTGTTCTTGCATTATTTTTAATGTAGATCTTTTATATTCATGTTCTTGCATGTTTATTCATAGTTTCTTCATATGCTTCGCATATTTATTCATATGTTCATAATATGTTCTTCGCATGTTCTTCGTGTTCATAGATTAAAACCTTATTTATGCCATATTTAGGGTTGGGATCTTCATAATTACATGTTATTTCATAGCCGATGATGATCGAGGGTCCATCAACCCGAGGATGATCTAGGAACTATTTCTAAACCCTAATCTTTAGGTAATTCCCCCCTCATTATGAATGATCCCGATCCTTCTGCCTATTCTAAATTCTCTGAGAACTACGCTGACCTGAGATTCTCACATTGAGAGGAACGTAGGCAATCTTCGGATCCGGTCTAAATCACTAACACACTACTAACACACCGCATCATGATAGAAAGACCGATCATTCGGGCAATAGGAGTGATAACGTCCAATATTCTTCTCTTGTTGTAATTTGACCCCCGAACCCACTAAAATGCTTTTTCAATGTTTTGGCTTTAATTAAAACGGCGTGGCGACTCTCATAATTTTAATGTCGTTAAGAATATTCCCTTTGTAAATAAAAATAATCACAAGATACTTCCCATGCGTCGCTTCATCGGAAATGGTATTCACAGTGGCGACTCTGCTGGGGACTGCTTTGAAACTTTTTCAAACTTAGTGGGTCTAACTTTCGTTCACATCATGATGTTTGCCATGTTCTCACATGCACCTTACACTTTGCCATGATTCTCACATGCACCACACCTGCCATGTTCACGCATGCCGCACCTGCCATGTTTACACATCACCTCACATACTTGCCATGTTTACACATGCACTACCTTGCCATGTTTACACATGCCCACGCCTGCCATGTTTGCGCATACACTTGCCATGTTTACACATGCACCACGCCTTGCCATGTTTACACATGCACAGCCTGCCATGTTTGCACATGCACACCTGCCATGTTTACACATACACACACCTGCCATGTTTACACATGCATACACCTGCCATGTTTACACATGCATCATCCACACACTTGCCATTGTTTATACATGCACACACTTGCCATGTTTATACATGCACCACATACTTGGCCATGTTCACACATGCACCCACGCACCCCGCAATGTTAATACTTGTACTTTGTTGATACTTGTACTTTGTATATACCTTGTATCCTTGTACCCGTGTTATCTTCGCTTGGTATTAGGTCAAACAAAACTCTGCTATGCTCCCTTGTACATTATTTCTCTCTCTCCCTCTCTCTCTCTCTCATGCATTGCATTGCATCATCCTAACATCAAAAACTTCTCTCTTTTCTCCTAAAAAGAATTAGTTTCTTGCCACACACTACCACTAGTCCGTGTCAGCACTGCACAGGTCCCCATTACCCAGAATATTCGATGTGCAGGAATTTGTGCGCTACTGTCGCCCTCTTTTCGAGTCACTCGTCTACTCCACTCCACCGTGTACGTTCCGCGAGCGGTGGGAACCTTTTACCTAACCCGTGTCAACCCACACTAGTATAAGTATCACACCTAGGTTTTGACCGGTTGGTTTGGCTAGCTTTTTCTTAATAGTCAATTAACGTGCTGTCTATGTCGAGTCATCCCCAAGTCAATGATGAATCGAGATCTTTGAGAGAAAGTGCACAAAAAAGTGATTTTCCTATAAGGGACGTGCCATGGTGAGATGAGTGTTTGTTGTTAAGATCTCCGCTCATCATTAACTTGCGTAGGATGTAACATAGACGTCACGTTAAATGCCTTTAAGGAGGGGTTAGTCGTAAGATCCGATAGTTGGTGGAAGCCGCTTGCCCTATAGGACCCTCGCCCAAATTGTCCGTTTGGGAGTGTGCAATACAGGTGAAAAACGAGGGGTCTATAGACGTAGTGATGGCCTCCACTGATCGTAGTCTTCTAACTAGTTGCGAAAAAGGGGTACCCCTTCAACCAATTAGGATGTAAATAATGTATGTTTTGTAAATTAAAATATACTTTGCATGAGCCTTCCCCCTCTCCTAAAAAACTTCATTGCCCTTCAACCTTTCAGCAAAGCAAGTTTGGATCCGCTCGGGTGGTCGACTACAACGTGAAGCTTCTACTCCGTCCACGTTCTCAGTCTCGTCATCAGCAATGTCAACTCCCGCTTCAGCTTCAGCCTCTGCTCCTCCTGCTAGTGCCGCCGAGCTCAACACTGAGGCTACTCTCAATGGTATTCCCCCAAGCCTCCAGAACTTCCTCGCCGGTCTCGAAGCCAAGATCAAGAATCTCGAGGAAAGCAACAAGATGCTGGAAGACCAGAAACAACAGTTGAAGGGTCACATTCAACAAAAGGGGACTAAACTGGTGCCCGATGGGGAGAATTTCATTTATGTCGAGGATGAAGAGGTCAATACCAACTGTCCCCCCCAACACCAATGCTACTACCTTCCCATTCCCAAGCTACCGCAATGTTCCACCTCCTTCTCTCTACACCCAACAAGGTTTCACTACCATGAGCAAGAACAAGGCTGTCTATGAACCTTCCCCTGAACTGCTTGGTGGACCTCTCCGCTAGCAAACTACCCGCACCCTCGTTACCCTCTGAGTATTGGGATGGCCGCTGCTACTGCTTCCACTACTCCTCCCGTCATTCTGTCAGAAACTATCCCCGACATCTCCAATCACCCTGTGGTTATGGCCATGCAAGAGCAAATGCGCTGAAAGTTGATCGAGACCGTGGATAAGCAAAGTGCACCGACTACCAAGACAATCAACCCTAGCCAAGTGGGGGCTCTCCCCAAGGATTTCAAGATGCCTAAGGTGGCAATGTTTCATGGTGACTCGTGTCCTAGACTCATTTGGATAGTTATGTGTTGGCCATGAGGGCTCGTGACTGCACCAACGAACAAATGGCTCGCGTATTTCATAGCACTTTGGATGGTATAGCTCTGCGTGGTTCTTAGGGCTAGAACCAAGCGAGAGGCAAACGTGGGATCAAATCAGTACCATTTTCGTGAGAAGTATCAAGCTAACTTGGATTGGCATGTGAATCGAACCGACCTGAGAACACTATGCAAAGCCCGGCGAGGCTATTTATGATTTTTACAAAGGTGGAACCATCGGTTGTGTGAGGTCCAATACCCACCAAAGGCGAAGGAACATAAACAGATTTTCTACAAGTGCTTGCTACCGGAGATGAAAGCAGCTATAGGTAATGGTTACTTCCCTGATTTGCGAGAAAATGGTTGACGCCGAGTAAGGTACGAAGCAGGGTTCACTGGGATTGTGCCGCAAAGGAAAGTCCGAAGGACCAACAACAACAACTCCTTCCGCTACAAGGGTCCTACTGCGCCTGCGCCTCCTAGGGGTGGAAAGGAGGCCGTCGGCCAAGTGAATATGGTCCAAAAAGAGGTCCCGCTGGATGTCCAAGCCGTAACAAGGAATGGGGCTCCGCCGCAAAGAGAGAGAGAACACTTTGACGATTTTGGAATGCCTATGGGGAAAGTCTTTGACGTGTTAGTCAAGAGAGGTCTTATCAAGCTTTGGAGAATTACAAGCCCGCCTACCCAAGAACCGATTTGGACGCCTCCAAGTTCTGCAAGTATCACAAGCACATCGGGCACACAACGGATGGTTGTATTCAATTGAAGCGCGTAGTACAAGGGTTGATCAATGACAAGAAGATTGAGAAGCGAAGGGTCCTAATGTGGTGAATAACCCTCTTCCTAACAACGGGGGTGGGGTGAATATGGTGCAAACATGTGAGATTAGTATCCTCGAGCTCATGGATGCCTTCAACAAGATAGGGCTCACGATGGTGGATATCTTCATGGCATTAGCGACGTTAGAAATACTCGAACCATGGAAGGACATCTCCCCGCCTTGGTTGCGATTTGTCGAAGTTTTGCCACTACCCAAGTGCACCTGTCACACTACCGAAGAATGTTTTGAACTCAAGAAAGCCGTGCAAGAGCTCATCCACAAGGGGGTAGTCGAAGACCCTAGAGATTATGTAGCTAGCAATGTACTCATGGTAGAACTTAGTGAGATCACTGATCCGGCCGAGTCTGTTGTGGCGGACTGTGATGAGATGGGTTGTATTCCAATGACTAATAATAAAGAATCTTCTTGCTACTTGTTGTCTTTAGAAGAACTAGTGAGTGAAGTCGAATCTCTAGAGGAAGAGAGTCCCAAACCCTCTCAACCTCTTTCTTGGGCCGAAATCTTCGAGGAGGCCGAAAAGACCGAAGTTTCGCCCCTTGTCATGACTCGCCATGTCTTTGGAGGAGTACGTGCGGAAGTTTGTCTCCTTACAAGATCCGGTCAAGTGTACCAATCCGACCCGAGGGTGCAAAGAAAGTCTTTGGGAAGGAACCGAGCAAGCCGACCTAGACAAGGAAGACCTATCCTCACTCAACTCAAACAAACCCAAGCCCATATTTCACTATGATCCCTACTCACTCCTCCCTAGCCCATCGCCTCATGCTCGAGCAAAACCTCGCCGCCACCGGTACCATCCACTATCACCCCGGAGGACGTCACCCACATGATTGGTAATATCCACTATGGAAACATCATCACTTTCTCAGAGCTAGACAAGCCAGTGTTCGGAGTTGATCATAATGAGCCTTTATACATCACTATCGAAGTAAATGGCAAGAAGATTCCCCGTGTATTCATTGATAATGGTTCTGCTATTAATATCCTGCCTTCAAGGATGATGGATGTGGTCGGGCGTTCATGGTGTTGATTTACGCCCATCCAAGCAAACCATCAGAGCTTATGACTCTACATGCCGCGCCGTGATAGGCGAAGCCACCTTGCCCATTACCATCGGAAACAAAGATCCTGCCAACCGACTTCCCACGTCATAGACATCCCGCAACCTTCTCACTCCTCCTGGCCGGCCGTGGTTACATCAGTCGGGCGCTGTTCCATCTTCCCTGCACCAGTGTGTGAAGTTTCAATCCGGTAATGAAGTGACCATCATCTACAGTGATCTCGTAACTTCCCAAGGGACGGACACCAAGGGCGTTCCTGTCTTACAGATTCAGCATGGGGAAGAGAGCCGACTCTTCAATGGCTTCGAAATAGTCGCTCAAGCAAGATCTGCACCATCGACCTCACCAAAAACAACGGACAAAGTGGCACCTGTTGTCAAGATACTGCGTAACATGGGTTTTATACCGGGGCTGGGGCTAGGTAAGAACTTGCAAGGCCCCACAGAATTGGTGAATTGAGAGGTTAATCATCGAGGGTGTTCGGTCTAGGATACACCTTACTCTTGAAGACAAGATGGAG
>JAOWBW010000218.1:1467294-1525754 GCA_026119855.1 Campanula takesimana | reverse complement strand
AATGGAGGAATGAAGAAGAAGAAAGAAGAAAAGAAGGAGAAGAGGGAGGGTTTCTGTGATGTGACAAAGGAGTCAGCCCGACGGTGACCTTGGCCACGCGGCACTTATGCCCTCGCTATCCCCAGCCGTCGGTATCAAGCGATCCGCGTGAAGGAGATCTGACCCCACTCAGCGTTCTTGGCCACGCGGCCACTATTGCCATTCAGTAATTTGGGCCACGCGGCCAACCTTGTCCCTTCAGATAAAATTCCATTTTTTTCCCTTGATCTTTCCTTTTAATTCATTTTAAATGCCCTTAGCATTACTTTGACTGATATTCGTTACCTTTGGGTACGGAAAGCCCCTTAAAATTTCCATTCTTCACCGAATATTTGCTTAGGATTCGTATGATTACAGGGACTTCGGCGCCTCTATGTCATATGCATCCTAGATCGATCGTGATGGCAGAGAGCCTCGGCGTTTCTGTTTGCGAGAGATCCAGCATCTATTATTAGGATTCGTATTGTTGTAGAGACTTCGGCGCCTCTATGACATACGCATCCTAGATCGATCGCGATGGCAGAAGCCTCGGCGTTTCTGTTTGCGAGAGATCCAGCATTCGTTATTATAGGATTCGTATGGTTGTGTAGAGACTCGGGCCTCTATGACATACGCATCCTAGATCGATCGCGATTGGCAGAAGCCTCGGCGTTTCTGTTCGCGAGAGATCCAAGCATCTATTACTTTAGCGCAATCGGCAGGAACCCTGGCGATCCTGATTGCGTTTACCATCCATCTTGGGATTATTTAGACAACGTAGTCTTTATTTTTCCCAAATAATTTCATTGCTTACGAATGTTCGTTCTTCAATTAAGATAGTATCCGTAGGTTTATTATCCGCAGCAGAAGTCCGATGTCTCGTTCTTTCCCCAATATCTCTGAACTACGACCGCCTTGATTCCTCGGAGGATACGTAGGAAAACCTGAAAAGGTCCAGCCACCCGACCGACGTGGTCATCTATCATCCCCAGCAGGTGCATTTCCCCACAGAAGACGTTGCCTCCCCATCAGAGGACAGTCATTCCCGATTTCCCATCAGATTTGAACTATGTTTGGCTGATTCCCCCGCGGATACGTAGGTCGCCTGCCAAGGTTCAGCCGTTCGCTTACCTTTCATCTTTTGAAACTCATGTTTCAGACGGATCCTTCTTTTATCGTCGACCCACATTGCCTTGCAAGAAGCGTCGCCGAGGGGCTACTGTTAGTACCGACTGAAAATGAGTTTATTAGGACTTTCCCAAAAATACAAGGACTTTATAGGAATTAGAAACCTTGCAAAGACTTGTCCCGGATTCCGAAATACCTCATTTATGACAAAATCTATCAAAATAGGTAATAAATGGTTTCCTTAAAACCATGCAGAAACCCTAGCTTTAAAATCACGTCAGCCTGCATCCTTGCCACGCGGCCAACCTTGCTGCACCTCCGATCTTGGCCACGCGGCCACTCTTGTCACCGGCTTAAGTCATGGCCAGGCGGCCAACTTTGCTCCGGAGGATCTCAGCCGTAAGATCTTCCCCTCAGTTTACTATATAAACCAATCTCAGCTCATTGGTTTAAAGGGTCCGATTTTGAGAGCTCTAAGTCCGAATTTTGGAGTTCTTAAACACCATTTTCTCCCTAATTAAGCATTCAAACACTCAAGGAGATCAAGGTTTGTTTCTTGCCAACATAGGTAAGTTTTCTAACTTTTTCTTCATGTTCTTGCATCATTTTTAATGTAGATCTTTTATATTCATGTCTTACATGTTTATTCATAGTTTCTTCATATGCTTTGCATGTTTCATTCATATGTTCATAATATGTTCTTCATATGTTCTTCGTGTTCATAGATTAAAACCTTATTTATGCTATATTTAGGGTTGTGATCTTCATAATTACATATTATTTCATAGCCGATGATGATCTAGGGTTCATCAACCCGAGGATGATCTAGGAACTACTTCTAAACCCTAATCTTTAGGTAATTCCCCCCTCATTATGCATGATCCCGATTCTTCTGCCTATTCTAATTCTCTGCGAACTACGCTGACCTGAGCTTCTCACATTGAGAGGAACGTAGGCAATCTTCGGATCGGTCTAAATCACTAACACACTACTAACACATTCATCATGATAGAAAGACCGATCAATTCGGGCAATAAGAGTGATAACGTTAAATATTCTTCTCTTGTTGTAATTTGACCCCCCGAACCCACTAAAGATGCTGTTTTCAATGTTTTGACTTTAATTAAAACGGCGTGGCGGCGACTCTCATAATTTTTATGTCGTTAAGAATATTCCTTTTGTAAATAAAAATAATCACAAGATACTTCCCATGCGTCGCTTCATCGAAAAGGGTATTCACACATATACATCCAATGTATAATATAGTTTAACTGGGCTAAGATCCATATTTCATTTAATTTTACGTCCGCGATGGCAAGATGCATAAATTAAACTATTTAGGTAGATAACTCCTTATCAATCATATCGTATATGATCTTAGATCTTTATGAGATTATATCAAGACATCATATGTCATGCATGTTTTAATCTCATCTGTGCCTTAGGCCCAAAACTCTTTTGATAGCCTAATTAAGTCAACCCACTTTAACGCATAGGAACCACTCTTTCACTCATCTTGTTCATACATGAATAAAAATCAATGCACCTCGCGATGGTTAGAGTGCACATGAAAGTACCCATGTAAATCCCAAGTGTTTTAATCATGGGTCGGCACGGAACTTAAATTTTAATTGAAGGTTCACAACATATAGCATATAACAAATTTATGATCACATAAGATAAACATGTTATACATCATGTTTAGTCATTAAATTAATCTCTATTAATTTAAGCATGATATTATGTGTCATTAGTTTCTCTATAATTATGAGGATGAGACTATTTGAACTTTGGTTATTATCTCCAAATCAAGACAACAAAATGCGGCCGAACTAACCAATAAGGTAACCACAATTCCGCACTTATCCAAGAAACCAAGAAAGTAGTCCATGTGGCCGAAACTAAGCAATAGATGGTCTCGATGAACGTAGGCCAATTGCATTCAGAATTCCAGATGGATCTCCAATCTTCGAATCAAGAACTTTGTTTTCTCAAGTTTAGTAAATTATGAACGCTTCATAATTCTAACTTCGTTTTATCTTTGAATCTTTGATTATGATCAAGTTTGGGAAACACGGACTCGAGAACGTGGGCTAGCCATCCAAACCTTAAACCAATCTCAGAATTCGACAGACTAAAACAAATAGGAAATCAAAACCCCGAGATCCATACCCAAGACCCAAACCTGCGCCCCGATCCAGACCCAGGGTCCGGCTGGGTCACAGTCTGGGTCCGGTCGGACCTCCTCTGAAAAATCAACAATTTTTAAAGTTCCAAAATTTGTCCCAAATTTTTTTTCCCTATTCAATTAGGATTTGGAGTTCTTGGTGATCCAATCACCATGATCATCAAAACCTTGAATAAACAATTTATTCATGAATCTCTAGATTATCAAAATTTTGATCCAATCGAAAATTGATAACCCAACAATTTTGAATCTAACATAATTTTTATTGCGATTGAATAGTGAGATTAAAGTTTATAAAACAATAAACCACATAAAACGCATATAACACATAAACATCATAATCTCAATATTCAAATCATGCTAGGCACATAAACAATTTATATACACACAACATGATTATGTATTGAAATAATCAACATGAACGGGGCTCTGATACCACTGTTGGGTTTCATAGTAACATGCGCAGCGGAATTAAGCATTTAAAATTTATGAAACCCAAATCCTATAGATCAATTCATTTGATTATGACAAATACATCTACTATGAATAAAAGAATACTAACCCTTGAAGCGTTTCTTGATTTCTTGATCTTTGGGTCTTGAGTTCTTCGTGGCTTTCGAATCACGAACGCAGGAACACGAACACGAAGATGATAACGGAATCACCCTCTATGGATATCCACACACGAACGAATATTAAGAACTCTTTCTTAATCTTGACTGCTATATCAAAAAGGGACTATATGATTTTATGTATTATTGATCTTTGATTCTCAATCTCAATCAATAATTATGTTTCTCCAAACAAGTGAATCAATCATTATACAATGGCTGGGACAGAGATATTTATATGGGTATAGTCCTTAACCCTTAAGGACTAAGGATACCAAAATCCCGTCACTAATTTACTGCACAAGTTATTCTGGCTGACATTACTGGCACGGTCGTGCCCCAAAAACTGGCACGGTCGTGCCCCAAAACTGGCACGGTCGTGCCAATGCCTTTGAGACAACCTTCCCAGTCGCCCAATATTGGCACGGTCGTGCTTTGTATCTGGCACGGTCGTGCCGAGCTCAGCACGGTCATGCTTGATATTTTGGCACGCTCGTGCCAATCAATCTGCCAGCACTTGTCCTTGGTTGATTTATGGCACGGTCGTATCTTCTAAAGAGCACGGCCGTGCCAGACCAAAACACAGCCATTTTCCCTTTTAACAATTCGTTCTCTTGTGTGTGACCCCATAGGATTATATCAAGTTGGCAATGACCCCAAACAAACTTTGTCTCATAAATCATGAGCAGACCCTAGCAGGCCATCATGATTACCCAAATGATATTGTTAGTACCCGATCTGAAAATGAGTTTATTAGGGTTTTCCCAAATATACAAGGACTTTATAAGAATTAGAACTTGCAAATACTTATCCCAGATTCCAAAATATATCTCATTATTCTAGAACATCTTTAAAATGGCCAAAATAGGGTTTACATAAATCAAATAAAACCCTAGCTTGAAAATCACGTCAGCTAAGAATGATGGCCACGCGGCCACATTCGACCTTGGCCACGCGGCCACATTCGACCATGGCCAGGCGGCCATCTTCGCCTCAGGAGATCTCAGTCGTCTGATCCCTCCATCAGTTCACTATATAAAGCCATCCTCACCTCTTGGTTAAGGGTCCGAATTTGATCAACCTTAGGCTCCCTAAGTGACGAATTTGCTCTCTAATTAGGCATTTCAAGCTCCCAAGAACATTCTCAAGAATCCCAAGAAGATCAAGGTTTATTTCTTTCCAACATAGGTAAGTTTTCTAACTTTTTCTTCATGTTCTTTCCATGTTCTTAGTATAGATCCATAATATTCATGTTCCTTGCATGTTTATTCATATGTTCATCATATTATTCACAAGTTCATAATATGTTCTTCGCATGTTCATCATGTTCATAGATTAAAACATTATTTATGCTAGATTTAGGGTTGCGATCTTCATGTTAACATGTTATTTCATAGCCGCGGTGATGATCTAGGGTTCATCAACCCGAACACGATTTAGGAACTACTTCTAAACCCTAATATTTAGGTAATTTCCCCCCTCATTATGCATGATCCCGATTCTCCTGCCTATTCTAAATTCTTCTCAAACTACGCTGACCTGAGTTTCTCACATTGAGAGGAATGTAGGCAATCTTCGGATTCGGTCTCAAACACATTACACACAACATACACCGCATCATGATAGAAAGACCGATCATTCGGGCGATAGGAGTGATAACGCTTAATATTCTTCTCTTGTCGTAATTTTACCCCCAAACCCATTTTCATGTTTTTTCTCAATGGTTTGGCTGTAATTAAAATGGCGTGGCGACTCTCATATTTTAATGTTACTATGAATATCTCAATTTTAAACACACGTATTCACAGTGGCGACTCTGCTGGGGACTGCTTTGAAACTTTTTCAAACTTAGTGGGTCTAACTTTCGTTCACATCATGATGTTTGCCATGTTCTTACATGCCCCCTACACTTTAGCCATGTTCTTACATGCACCACACATTTTTCTATGTTCACACATGCACCTCATATTTTGCTATGCTTTCATATGCTCCTTGTACTATACCACTTCGTCATATGTACCTTGTATTTTTACCATGTCAATACATGTATTTTTATACTTTCGCTATGTTCACCCTAGTACTGAAGACAAACAAAACTTTGTTATGCTCCCTTGTACATTCTTATCTTTTCTTATCTCTTGCACTGCATTGCATACATACCAACATAAAAAAAAACTTCTCTTTTTTCTCCATAAAAAGAATTAGTTTCTTGCCACACACTACCACTAGTCTGTGTCAGCACTACACATGTCCTTTATTACCCCCAGAGCATTCGATGTGCAGAAATTAGTGGTGCTACTGCCGCCCTTTTTCGAGCCACTCGTTTCCTCCACTCATCGTGTACGCTTTGCGACCGGTGGGAACCTTTTATCCTACCCGTGTCAACCACACATAGATATTAGGACACTCCTTGGACCAACCAATTAGGATATAAATAATGCAAAACTTTTCGTAAAATAAAATGCGCATTGCATCTATGCGACCTCTAAGGTCCATCGCTCATCCATTGGTCCATCTGTCAAAACTCTTCATCTTGACCTATCTAGGTTACGTACCCATTACGTTTGACCCATCCAAGTCTACCCATCATTACGATTCATTTGGGTCTACCCTTCATCTCGACCCGCTTTGGTCAAAACCTTATCACCTTTGACATCTTAGGTCAACCTCTTGACCCTTTAGGTGAACCTTATCACCCTTTGACCTCTTAGGTCAACCTCTCGACCCCTTGGATCAACCTTATCTACCTTCGACTTCCTAGGTCAAACCTTGGACCCCTTAGGTCAACTTTATCACCCCTCGACCTCTTAGGTCAACCTTTAACCGCTTAGGGCGACCTTATTAATCTTTGACCCCCTAGGTCAACCTTATCACCTTTGACCTCTTAGGTCAACCTTTGACCCCCTAGGTCAACCTTATCGCTTTTGACCTCTTGGGTCAACCTTCGACCCCTTAGGTCAAACCTTTGATCCCCTAGGTCAACCTTTGACCCCATAGGTCAACCTAATTACCTCCGACCTCTTAGGTCAACCTTTGACCTCCTAGGTCAACCCTATTACCTTTCCCTTTAGGTAAAACCGTCCCGACCCGCCATCAACTCACCATCCTTGACCCACCTTGGTCATCTTTGACTTTCTTAGGTTAAAAATATCCCTTACCTTTGACCCGTCTAGGTCGATCCTTAACCCGCTTAGGTCGACCTACCTCCCTTTGATCCTTCTAGGTCAATTTCTGACCCGCAATCACGTAGTCTCTTATTAGAGGATACACCTCCACATAAATTAAGGAATGAGGACAATCATGCATATATAGCACGAAAAAATATCCACTTTACGAAATAGATACGCCTAAGTCTTTGAAGACTCGCACTCTCGATTTTCTCAACCCATCTAACCCTAATTAGACCAACATTATCAACACCAGTCCTATGCCTGGTATAACAACAAGTAAAGAAATACTCGACGTCAATATCACACCCATAAACCAACCCACTTAGGCCGTAGACCCTATCCAGGCTTAGAGCTAACCATAGCTCTGATACCAACTGACACGACCCGAGTTCTGAAGTCCTATATGGAACCACAAACCAGGTGCGTTAACCCTGCTATAACACGGACATGACGGCTGCTAATACTATCATCATCCATAAACCTGTATAACACACGAGCTACACTTGATCGACAACAGAATACTAAAAACAACCACAGGCAAACCGCCTCAACTAGTGAACAACCAAACTAGAGTTATACTAAACTCCAACCACGCCTAGCAACACGTGCCGACACAAATAATAACAAATACTTTATTACAGGCACAAAACACATCTACCCAAATTTACAGAGTTTAAATAACTCAATAAAACCATCGTCCTCACAAAATAAAAATATATAAGCTCAATAAAGTAACTACCCATAAAAGAAACAACCTTCTCAAAGATCCCCGCTAAGTCGTACCTTACTGACGATCTTCCTTGCCTGGAAACTAAGGAAAACAAATAAACAAAGAAACGAGGTGAGTCAAAACCAAGTAAGTTACTAATGCAACTACATAACATGCTATCAGTGTTCTAAAAGACGGGCGCCTAGGCCGCCTAGGCGGCGCCTAGGCGCTAGTCGGGGGTGGTCCGCCGTGACTTTTGTCAAATTGGCCAAATTAGGCGCTAGGCGGGCTAGGCGGGCCTAGGCGGATCTAGGCGGAGCTAGGCGGGTAGGCGGATTAGGCGGGTAGGCGGATTTAGGCGGGTTTAGGCGGGCTTGGCGGCTAGGCGGATTAGGCGGCCTAGGCGGATTTAGGCGGGCCTAGGCGGAATTAGGCGGGCTTAGGCGGGTTTATGCTGATTCAGTGAAAAAAAAGATTTGTTAATATTTTATCAATATACTACTCCGATTTGGCCATAAATATAAGCAAAAAAAAAAAAACCCTAGCTTTACACATTTTAAAATGTTAGTAAAAAATTGTTCCAAAAAAAAGTTAGTTAAAGTAGTCGATTATCCTGATTTTATAACAAAAATATAATAATATTACTAAGATTTCCACACATTAAAATTACTATGGTTTGAATAACTACATATATATTTATAAAAAAATAATATTAAAAAGGGTTAATGACAGATTAGGGCCTGAACTGCAGGGGGTGCGTCTAAAAGGGGCCTGTTTTTTTTTTTTTTTTCGCTAGATCAGGGCTCAATATCATAATTTTTCGGCAGTTAAGGGCTTTTTGACGGAAATCGTTAGAAAAGTCAGTTGAGTGCCATGTGCATGGCACGTGATCGTCAAAATGGATGGGTTTGTAATGAATCTTAGCAATGAAGGACTGTAATGAAATTTCTGAAACTTAGAGGGTTTAAAAATGAAATAAATATTTTTTCTAAATAATCAAGTATATAATAAAATAAGTAATTATCATATATAAAATAAATTTATTAAAAAATTAAAATTATTAAACAAATTAATCTACTCCCCCTGGTTCAAAATAACTGTCACTTTTGGTCAAACAAATGTAAGTTTGACCAATAAATTTAAACAAAAAATAATGATCTTAATAAAAATCTAAAAAAATGATATTAAAAGTATTACTACCTATGTCCCTAAATGAGTGTCCAAATTACTGAAAATCTCAACTTTGTTGTACAATTTGTTAGCAAATATTCATATATAATTTTGTAATCTCCTTTCCAAACATCTAGTTTTACGCATATAAAGAAACCGGTGAAAAAAAATTAGAAAAAAAAAAAACATTTAGGGACAAAGTTATGTAAAAAAGACACTCATTTTGTGACAAAGATTTCTTGAAAATAGACACTCATTTAGGGACATACGGAATATTAATACAATGACAAATTTAAAATTTTTATTAGCATTATTATTTTTTATTTAAATTATTGGTCAAAGTTACATCTGATTGACTAAAAGCGACAATTATTTGGACCAGCTGGAGTAATAGCTATACTAGTATTAAAAATTATTTTCTAAATAATAATCTAAATTGTCATTTCCCAATCACAAATTCACAATAACCCATCACAAATAATCCCCAGTTCACCTTCCTTCTTCCCGACACCCATGTCCGCCGCCTCCACCATGGCCCCCCTCAACCATCGCCACCACGACGTTGCCGCCGTCACCTACAGCTTCAGTTCGTCCCCCTCAACCATCGCTGACCAATTTGGAGTCATCAACGACGACGACGAATTTATCTGACGTCGCCTCCACCATTTTCTCCCGGAGCAAAGCGCCGCCGCTGCCTTTGACCAAATTGAGATTCGGGTCAACCTCGTCAGCGCCGTCGATTGCGAGATCGAGTTTGGGATGGTCATCTATGATATTCATGGCCAAAAACATTTGTTGAATTTTTTGATTTGGATGATATTTTTTTGTTTTGATTTTGGATGAGTTTTTGTTTTGATTTGGATGATTTGGTTTGCTTTAATATTTAATGGCGGGTGATGGGTTTGGTGGAGTATATCGGTGATGATGGTGGTGGCGGTGGCGGTCGGAGTAGATGGTGGTCTGCCGGAGGAAGTGGGTTGGACTTGGATCTGGGTTTTGATTTGGGAAGAAGAAGGGGCTGATTTGGGAAGAAGAAGGGGTTGGATGTAATATTTTAGAGGGATATATTTTTAATTTTGTCCTCTAATTTCAGACTTTTACATATCACCCCTTAATAGCTAATATTCATTACAAACCCATCCATTTTGACGATCACGTGCCATGCACATGGCACTTAACTGACTTTTCTAACGATTTCCGTCAAAAAGCCCTTAACTGCCGAAAAATTATGATATTGAGCCCTGATCTAGCCAAAAAAAAAAACCCAGGCCCCTTTTAGACGCACCTCCCTGTAGTTCAGGCCCTAATCTGTCATTAACCCTATTAAAAATGCGCTAATTCTCGGCCCCGCCTAGGCGCTAGGCGTTGCTCCGCCGCCTAGCGTTTTTTAGAACACTGCATGCTATCATGTAAATAATAATCACAATAGAGCATTCTCAATAAGTAATGTTGTAATCACCAATCACATAGCATATAATATGAGAGACTGTGCCAACTCATCATGCAACACATAATAACTGAAGTAAACACATATCAAAGGATATGGTTTTCTAACCACTTCCGACCTTATTCCTCCATACCAATTATAACCATTGTTATCGATGCTTGTGTTGTTGTCGCTATACACATATCAATCTGAACGCTGCTTTGCAGTACGATATAAGATCCGGTATCCAGTATCTTGCCCGATAAAAAGAAAGCTATCCAATGTCATGCGTATTGCTACAGCAATCGGAAGCTATGCCCCTATTATGGACGGTAGTAGGGGAAACGGTCACAGGTGTATAGACCCACGGTTATTACTTAGCCCCAGCACTCGCAATAACTGTACATCTATACACCCCCGAAACACACAAACCAGCTGGACTCACATAAAATGCACAAGTAGGTATTTACTTGACATAACTATATCAGAACTAGGCCCAAAATTAGTGGACCAGTCCATTAAATCTCATGAACCATGTAATCGTTTGGGCACATCAATAACACATAATCATATGCAATATTTGCACATATACTCCAATACAACCAGAGCACATTAATGTGTCTACCATAACACCTTCAATCCCAATTAGAGCCCACACGTATTAGACTCTAAGTAGTAATAGGATAGGTCGCATTGTACCTAATCACGAATATACACATCGCGTATATGTGCGATTAATGATCGAATACATTTCCCGACACATATTGCGTTCCGTAATTATTCTTGTTGACTTAAATCGTATTGATCATAACTTTATTAATTATCATTATACTTTTACTAGTCCCTATTTTCATTAGGAACTCAATTATGGGACTGAATATTTTTATTATATCTTATATACTTCATTGAGTTTTTTACTCATATTGGATGGTAATTACGATTATAGTGCCAACCTAGAATAAAACCAAACCTAGACAGAGAAGAAATCCTAAAAATTTGGCCAATCCTGTTTCTCTGCCATGGTGTGCGGCCGCACACACTATCATGTGCAGTCGCCCAACTGCTGCACCAAAGGCCCTAAACCAAGTCAGATAGATGTGCGACGGAACACCCATTCTGGGCGGCCGCCCACTCTCCTGGTAGACGTCTAATTCCTTTCTTTTTGCTCTGATCCTAATTCACCATCTCAAAAGTACTATCATAATTCTCGTTTTATTTACTTGGGTCAATTTAATTAATTAAAATGTATCTAACACCACATAGTACCAAAATAAATAATTAACACCAATATCACCCATTAGGCAATAATTGACAGTAAAAGTATCACATATAGCATGAATGAACAATACTATAATTAAAAGGGGAGTAGTAACTTACCTAATACGGAAATAGTATCGATGAAATAATATTTTAATCAGCTAGAAATGATCTACTCGACGCCCCGAATATTTTGGTGAAGTCGGATTTTAGAACGGAGGACTAAAGAATGAGAAATTAGAGAGTTTGAGTCAAATCCTTCATCTCTATGCAGAACAGAGGGAGACTTGCTGAGAAATGGGAAAGCAAAGAGACTTTCACGAAGTCTCTAGGTTTATATAATCAAATTTTCATAATGACCCCTCTAATTTAATCAATTACATTTAAACCCCTAAAGTTTCAACTTTAACACTTAACCTCCTTATCATTATTTACAAAGATTAACTCAACTATTTTAACTTCTAATAATGCTAGTTAGTCATTTTGCAACTCAAATACTTTTATTTAAATATTTTACTTGATCAAGTAAGTCATTGAAAATGATAAAACTAACACAAATTAAATCATAAAATAATGTCATGCATGAAATTTATATGAAATTGGGACGGGCGTCACAGTGGCCGTTCTAGATTTGCCGGAAACTGCTTTCGGCCGGCGATAGATGGTGGCCGTGGGAAAGGATCGTTATCAATGTTATTGAAAATTAATGAGTGTTAGTTTTTTAACAGATGTTACTTTAAAATTTTTAAATTGGTCCATAACCAAACAAATATCATCCCTATGTTCTTCAGAATGCAAACACCATGCCGCTCCACTACTGAACCGCCACCAAGCCACCACCCTTGCTGGAAATGTGGCTTTAGCCTACCAAAGTCCATTATCACCACTCAAATTGCAAATTCAAAACCTTTACACCCAGCACCGGCACCGCCATTGAACCAGCACCGGCACCGCCACCGCTACTACTGAACGGCCACCGGCAAATACCACCATCATAACTAAATCAGATTACAAACCAGATCCAGTCTTTATCATAACAACCAGATAAAATCATATCTCAAATCAAAAAAACAAATTTGGGTTTTTTCGTTTTTCCAGTTTTGGTGTCATGGTTTTCTTCAAAGATTAAGGTAAAATACAAAAATACCATGATCTGGGTTTTAGTGTAAATCGTTAATCTACAATTTTACACAAACCCTAGATTGAAATTATTCAAAATCGTCAATATGCGGAGCCATGGAAGGAGGGAGCTTTAAGTGGAAGGGTAGCAAAATCCAAAAATCCAAAATCAAGCAACTGAAAAGATGAAGAAGGAAGAGAGATCTGGAAAAAGGAAAGGAGAGAGAGAGAGCTACTCGTTGCTGTTTGAAATAGCATACAAAACCAAGGACGCCCACCATCAATGCCGCCGACGACGTCGATGCCGATGCCGACATCGGTTGTAGGGTGGAAACAAGGAATAAAGAGAGAGAGATGAAGGAGAATAAGAGACGACACTAAGGAGAATAAGAGACGACACCGTAAAACTCAACCGCAGGTGACGGGATCTATCAACGCCAGCAAGATTCCGACCAGATCTATTGTTGTCAGTCGCCGGCGACACTCCGACCAAACCAACGAGCACACAGACGGACTCGCCTTGTCGGATATGGAGTGGTGGCCGGAAGTGCAGAGGGGTGGGTTAGCCGGAATAATGGGGGGCCTTGTCGGAGGTTTGGTGAAAGGGTTGCTGGAGTTTGGGGGAAGAGAGAGAAAGTAGAGGGAGGGAGCGCATCTGTGTTGAGGATGGGAGGGTGGGGTTTTGTTAAGGGTTACAGGGGTAGTTTCGGCATTTTAGAAAAATAGCTTGTTAAGTTTTTAACGTCTATTAACGTCCATTAAATTTTTTAACGATTTTGGTTAGTTTTGCTAATTAATCAATAGTACGCAGGTTTGTTTCGTTGTTTAGATAGTACGGAGGTTAAAGTGATATTCTTGACATAGTACGGATGTCAGAAATGTGGTTTACTCAATATTTTTTTATGGTAAATGAAAGTGTTTTTTTTTAACTATCATTTTGACACAAATTTAAACTAATTATTTTTTAAGATACTTTATTAATATGAGATATTATAATTTTCTTAGGTTTTTGTTTTTGAAACCTTTTTTTTTTAATATAGAAAATAACTGTATACATTTGTTTAAGGATTATAGTATAGTCCTTGTGTTCCAGCACAAGTGAGACCAACTTGTGGGGCATAATAATTAAGAAAATATAGTATATGTGTGGTAAAAAATGAAGAGAGAGAATGAGTAGTGCAAATAGTAGTGTTGGTTGAATAAATTAAGTGGGGGAAAATAAAAAGAGAGAATGAGTGAGGTTTGTTGAGTATAAATATATTAAAATATTTTCACTTTGGGCCGTTTTACTAGTGGTGGGACGGACTGAAAAGGAAATTAGTTTCACTTGTGCTGGGACGAAGGGAGTATAACATTTTAATTTTCAATAAATAATAATTAAAAAAATAGTTTTCAACCTTTAAAGTTAGGATTTTTCATTAAACCCCTTATTCTTTAGTATTAACTTCAAACAACCAATTCATCGATCACGTGCATGGCACATGGTGCTTTTAACAAGATTCTAACAAATTTCGTCAGAAAGCCCTGAATTGACCAAAAATTTGGCTTCGAGCCTTGATTCGCCAAAAAAAAAAACATGTTTAAAGAAACACACTGTGAAGCTCAGGCCCTAAATCTAATTAACAGTTACTCCCTCCGTCTCATACTTGAACTTTGACTAACATTTTATTACAAACTATTAATCTCCATAAAAATTGAAAAAATGTTATTAAATCACCATTAGAAACAATATCAATAACCATCTTTAATTTTTTATAAAGATCAATAGTTTAGCATAAAATGATAGTTAAAGTGCAAATATAATCAATGAAAAATAGCGATAAGAGTATATTATTATGTGAGTTTTTTTAAAGAATTCTAATATCATTATTTATATTATTTATATCGAGAATCCACGTGCATCACGGATCTTAAACTAGTTCTCTCAAGATTATTCGAACTAGTATATGATTATTCAAATATGAAGCACCAAAATAATAAAAATATATATGAGGGACCAACTAATAAAAATTGTCAATTTTAGGGACTATATTCTTCTTTAATCCCAATACAAATGTCAATTTTTTTATTTAAAAAAAAAAAAACTTTCAGAATTTATGTTGCATTTTATATTTTCAATGAACAGTATGTTTTACTTTAAAGTGTCATTATTATTTTCAATAATGGGCCGGGTGGGTGGTGGTGGTGTTTATAGTAAGAGAAAATTTTGGGGGAAACTAGTTTCCCCCTAATGTTAAAAAAAGACTTGTTTTGGAAGTGGGTATATAAACCTCTAAACCGGTTCATACAATTCTCTGATTCCTTTTTGTGAACCGGCCTTTATGCGGCTTACCAGGTACGACTCTTTCTCTCTCCATATCTAACTGTGCTCTCTCCATCTCTCTCACGACTCTCTGACCTAACCTCCGTCTCTCTCATTCTCCGACCTAACCTCCATCTCTCTCACTCTCCGACTAACCGTCGCCGTCGCTATCTCCATCTTACTCTCTCTCAGACCTAACCTCCGGTCATACTCACTCGATTTTAAGCACAATGAGGTTGAAAAAAGCAGCGAATCCCAAAGCAAAGAGATATTTAATGATGGAGAGGACGGGCGTGATGGAGGTATGTGTTGATTTCAAGTTTTTCGCTTGATTCTCACTCTATTTTGTTCGATTACTGTGTTGATTTCAAGCCTTTTTTGTTCCGTTTTGTGATGTTTGATTAGGCATTTTGAGTTTGGTACTTGTTACTCAGTGATTTAAACAAGCAAAAGGAGTCTATGTTGAATAAAGTTGAAGACTTTCCGACTATCAAACATGATCACATTGACAAAGTTGTTGGGAGCAAAGACAATGAGGAGAAGAAGAGGAAGAAAGCTGGTAGTTCGACTGCAGCATATATGTTAGACAAACTAGGTCTAGAAAGTGTGTTAATCAGTGAAATTGTAACATTTTGTTTTGAAATCCAAACTTATTGTTTTTAAATCCAAACTTATTGTTTTAAGTTCTTAACTTGTTGTTTTTTATGCATAAACATGTATATTAAGTTGTATTATAAGCTCATGTTCAAACTGCTTGTTTCAAAAGAAATTGCATGGTTATTATAATATCAAGTTTGTCTGTTAAAACACGAAGTTACACTACTAAAACACTAAGTGTAGATCTGATACAACTTAACTTGATTAACCACCAGACCGCACTAATAAAACACCAAGTTACTGTACCAAAAAATAAAGTTACAATACTAAAACACCAAGTTACTATACTAAAACAACACCAAGTTATATTATAAGTTGATGTTCAAAATGCTTATTTCAATAGAAATTGCATGGTTATTATAATATAAAGTTTGTATGTTAAAACACCAAGTTACATTACTAAAATACCAAGTATAGATCTGATACAACATAACTTGATTATCAGCAGGCTGTACAAATAAAACACCAAGTTACTGTACTAAAAGATAAAGTTACAATACTAAAACACCAAGTTACAATACTAAAACAATACCAAGTTATATTATATGTTGATGTTCAAAATGCTCATTTCGATAGAGATTGCATGGTTATTATAGTATCAAGTTTGTTTTTTCAAACACCAAGTTACACAACTAAAATACCAACTATAGATCTGATACAACATAACTTGATTAACCACCAGGTTACACTAATAAAACACCAAGTTACTGTACTAAAACATCAAGTTACAATAACAAAACACCAAGTTACTATACTAAAGCAACAAGTTACACTAAATCAATTTTATTTCAATTTCAGCAGTTTGAACATCTCTATTTCAATTTGAGCAGCAAACGACCACATGATTCAAATTAAGTGTAGATCTGGTGTTTTTGAGCCAAATGAAGATATGCATCTCTTCCAATTGATCTTCATTGTCTTTTTCAATCTCTTTCTCCTCTGATTCAATAACATTTGTGATCTACTATCTCCATCTCCATCTCAATCTTCTATAAGGAGAAAATCAATTTCAATAAGATCAATTAGCTCATTCGAATATCAATTTCAATTTCAAATAGAAAAAATGCAGATTAAATTTACCTGATTCGATCTCCATATCTTCATTTTCATTGTCATTTGTAATAGATATCTCCTCTAATTCGACATTTTCATCCAATGCCTCTATCTCCATCTCCTATTTCAATGGCGACAGAGAGAGAGAAATGGCGGAAGAACGGCACCTCTGTTTTCTTCTTTACGACTGCCCTGCTACTCCGTGTTTTTAACTTTTTATACCATAATTTTTTTAATGAGCGAGAACCGGTTCAGAAAAGGTAGGAGTTGGTTTGCTGGTTGTTCAAAACCGGTCTTTTTTTAACATTAGGGGGAAACTAGTTTCCCCCAAAACCAACTCTTATAGTAATATAGTTGTCCCTAAATAAATGTTCAAATTTTATTTTAATTGACATAATTTTTTGTATAATTTGGTGACAAAATTCATATATAATCTTGTAATTCTCTTTACAAACATTTAGTTTTTGCAACTATAAAGACACCGTAAAACAAATTTTGAAAAAACATTTAGGGACAAAGTTATGATCAAAATTGACACTCATTTTGAGACAAAAATTTTTAAAAAATGGAAATTCGTTTAGGGATAGAGGGAGTAGTTCTCTTTGAATCATTCGCTCCATATATTCAAACAAGAAAAGTCAACCCCATAGATCTAAACAGAAAACCAGAAAACAAAAGAAATGACATTTTCCTGTGTAGTCAACCTGATAAACACAGTAGTAATAATCTTCATCTTGATCCTTGTTTTGGCGATTCCCCTCTTTGACGCACAATTGATCTTCCCTCCTCATCTTTTTCCTCCCTTTTTAATCAATTTCAGGATCTGGATTACAGAAGAATTCGGAAATTATTTGCTCGATGAGAAACCCGATTTCTACCGCGGCCTAGCCTGGGCTGAGCTCCTTCTCAATTGGCCGCTCTCCGTCGTCGCTTTGTATGGATTCGCCGCCGGCAGGTCTTGGTTTAACACTGCGTGTTTAGTTCTTGGATTTTCGTTTTTAACAGCTCAGGTAATTTTCCATTTTTCTTTCATCCTTGGAAAAAAAAAACAAAGTGGCGTATAATAATTGTGACTACCCCAACCCAAAATGAGAAAATTTTGAGGGAAACTAGTTTCTTCATTAAGTTATAAAAAATCTTGTTTTTATAGAGTTTAAGGTTTGGGGTTTAGGGTTTTAGATTTGGGGTTTAAGGTTAAAAACATGACTTTTTATAACTTACGGAGGAACTAGTTTCTTCCAAAACACAATCATCCAAAATAGCTTTTGTTTATTTTTTATTTTTTTGACAAAATTATCTAATTATTTTATTAAAAAAGTCGGCTTAAGGCCGTAAAAGTGTTGATACATATTTCTTGCATAATTAACATTTACATGCGCAGTGATGTTTTAGGTAATGATTGAAGTTGTTTTGTTAAAACCTGCAATGATATTTTGTAATAACTTACCCTCTTTCTCAGACGTGTGATGGTAGTATTTTTGTAAATAACTGTGACTTCTTTAGAAAGAAATGTATATTTTTGTAAATAATTGAAAATTATTGACACAACACAACTAAAACTAACATTTTTTAATACTATCACTACTGACATTATTTAACATATGTGGTGGCATTCTTTAAACAAATGCATTGGCACTCGATAGAACATGAACAGACGCTTTTAAACATTACAACTTGCTCTCATAAATACTATCACTAGCACTCTTATAACACTCATCTAGTCCTTAATACAACATGAACAGACATTATAACTGACATACTTAAACACTAAATGTGACAATTTTATAGCACCCCATTGACACTTTTATAATAGTGTTTTCGAGTGCCATTGGTATTTTGAGTATTTTTTATTGCTTGTGTTATTAAATTTCGCTTATTTAAGACAAATGCAACATGCGTTTAAAAAAATACTACTCCGCTAATCACGAGACAGAAGAAATAATTAATTTTGATGTGATTTATGTATACTGTACTATTGTACAATTTCAGGGTGCCATATTTGGAGAGCTGTTGGGGTCTAGTAGGGCGTCAAATAGACTTCTGATATTTTACTCCACCTTTCTAGCGTTTGCTGTGCTCACCATTATCCGAGGTTTCCTACCTATTTCACCCAACTCTTATATAAGTAGGGAAGCCCATGGATTAAAGAAGAAAATCTAATACTACCTCCTTTCGAAAAAATTATTTCTGATAATGATTATATTTGAAAAGCTTTTAAACACTTATTTTGAGAGACGGAGGGAGTAGTCGTATGTTTGGGCATCCGGAGCGCCTGCAGTTGTATGAAAATTCAATCATTCGTTAAAAATAAGATTGTCATTACATTTCTCTTCTTTCCGTTAGTAGGATATGTAAGATGAAATCTGGTGTCGCTATGCAGCTGAATTTTGTACAATTCAACTATTCTCGCTCTAAATTCATATATATTGTACCTAATACCTTATGCAAGGGTTCTTGTTAGAATTGACATTTTCATGTTCATTTATGTTACAAAGAGTAAATCTTTTAAAGTAATACAATACTTTTGGGGGTTAATGACAATCTAAACCCTAAAGTGATATACCATCAATCTAATCGAAATCTGAAGTTTTTTTTTTCCAGATCACACCTTGATGTGTAAAATAGTCGCCAATTAAGACATTTATTGATGGAATTCGTTAAAAAGTCAGTTAAAAAGCATGTGCCATGCACGTGACTGACATAATTTGAGTAGTTTGAAGTTGATATTTCTGCTAAGGGTGTAAAATGGAATATCTTAAAAATGAGCGGATGGTAAAACAAAAATTCTAATATTATACAATCTTCCCCTTCACCTTCCCGTAATCTAGAAAGGGCGGACACAAACGACGGCCTCCATCACCGCTAAGGTAGGTAACACCACTTCTCCTCCATTATCCCTAATTCAATTTTTCACCTCGTGTTTACTTGTATTATACTCCTTTTGTAAATATAGTCTCATTTTGACTTTTTATGGTCAACAAAATTGAACATTGACCAAATATTAGTGTCAATCTAAAATTAATATAAATAAGCCTCAAGTGAAGTGGGACGGACCAAAATGGAAATAAGTCTCAAGTGAGGTGGGACGGAGGGAGTATACTCATTTGTCTCAAAAATTAATATAAATATTGATAAAAAAAATCGAAAATAAAAATTACTTACATGCATAAAATAATTAAGTTCTTATATATTTAATTTTTTTTGTTTCATTTACGAAATTATTACTCCATCTGTCTCGATCTAAGGTTATTAAGGTTTTTACTACACTTTATTAACTAAAATGGACAATGAGATCCACTTGTCATTCGCACAATAAAAATTCCCTACCCACTTTCTATCACTTATTCTGTTTTTCATACTCACAACATTTACTTATTTTAAATTCCTGTGTAAAATCAAACTAAGAACATTAAGTGGGGCGGAGGGAGTATAATTTTTTTAATAAAATTAATTACTTTTTTCTAACATTTTTAACCAGTGCACAAATATTGGTAATTTTTTTTTTTTGGAAATAATAATTGTTTTGATTTTGAGACCTCCTAAATTTGGAATATTCTTTAAGCCCCTTAACAAAAATATCAACTTCAAACCACTCAATTATGTTAGTCACGTGCATGGCACATGTTTTTTAACTAACGTTTTAACGAATTCTGTCAAAAAACCATTAACAGGCGACTATTTTACACATAAAAGTTTGATTTTGGCGGAGAAAAAAAAACATAAGAGTTCGATTGGAAGGGTGATATACACTTTAAGGTTTTAATTGTCATTAACCTTACTTTTGGACATGAAATTGAATAACACATGACCCGATACTATTCATGTTTGCATATACCCATTAATTTCATTAGCCAATGCTCCGATGTGAATGTCATGTTAAATGAGACATTTTCATGACCCAAAATAGAATTACTCTATGACACGAAAATTTGTCCAAAAAAATTAAGAAATTTCTAAGTATTATAAGTAAGATACAGAATAAATTTTCAATCAAATCAGATACTCCATCTATCCCTAAATGAGTATCCATTTTCAAGAAAAGTTGGTTCATAAGTTATAAAAAGTTCATTTTTTAACCCTTTAACCCTAAGTTTTAGGGGTACCCTAAAGGGCCTAAACTCTAAACCCTAAACTTTAACCCTTATAAAAACATGACTTTTTATACTTATGGAGAAACTAGTTTCCCCCAAAATTTTCTCTTTCAAAAAATCTTTGTCCCAAAATGAGTGTCTTTTTTTAACAACTTTATCCCTAATTTTTTTTTTCGAATTTTTTTTCACCGGTCTCTTTATACGTGGAAAACTAAATGTTTGGAAAGGAGATTACAAGATTCTACATGAATCTTTGTCACCAAATTGTAAAAAAAGTTGAGATTGTCAGATGTCCCTTAAAATGAAATTTGGACACTCATTTAGGGACAGAGATGTTAAGGATATTAGAATCCTTCTTTAATTACAATTGTATATTTCCTATTGTTTATATTATTTGCTTTCCTAATAGCATTGCTATTGTATAGTTTCTTTTTCCTTATATAATTTAGAATAGTCTAGAATAGCTTGGAGAGTACTCCACCCTCTTGTATAAATACCCTACTCATATGATCAATAATACTTGAGTCATTCATACAATATTATTTGAGTCTCTCATATCAATTATCTCTCTCCATGTATGATTGGCTCCGACTATCTCTTTCTCTAATCCTTGACATGGTATCAGAGCTATGATCCATTATGGTACTTCTCCACCAAAACCCTATGAACCGCCCCATACTATCTCCACCACAAAGCTTCCGCCAACCACCATACTAAATCCCACCCTAACTTGTTTCCAAACCCTCCTTGTTGAGTACCACAAAGTTTCCAATTAAATTCCTCTTCTGGTTTTGTCTTGCACCTCTCTCAAAAACGAAAACCAAACTACTTCCACTGACCACATAACGCAACCATGTAAAAGAACTCTTCCCTGGTCTCTCGAGGATAGCCTGCTTTTTTTCACCACTCACAATTTTTTTTTCTTTGAGAAAATTACCGTAGGGTCCCCCATTCTAAGCTAAATTACCACCTAGTCCACGCACATTTTCAATATTACCATGTAGTCCACGCACATTTTGAATATTCCCATCTAGTCCATTAAAATTATAGAATCCCGAAACTACCCCTTATTTTCAATTAAAACAGAAACCCCTCCCCTCTCCTCACATTCAGACGCAAATTGCGTTCTCTCTCTACTTTCTTTCACTGCTTTCTCTCTCTTCTCCATCCCCACCTCCGACGACCCCATCCGGCCACCTCCGGCGACCTTTCCCTTCCCCATCGCCGGTGACCCTTCCTATTCACCTCTGGTGACCTTTCCCCTCGATTTCCGAACCCCGGCGACCATCACACTGCGTTTTCACTCTCCTCCATCCCCCACCTTCGGCGACCCCTCATCTCCCCTATCTCCGGCGACCTTCTCCCAGTACCAACGCCCTCCTTAGCCATGGCTGAACCTAGAGGAGTTCTAGGCGACAACCACGAGCCAACAACCGTCGAAAAATTCCGGCCAAGATGCCAAAATCCGAATCAAAAACAAAAAACTGCACCTCCAGAATTCGGACTGTAAAAACGCGATTCCCGATGATTGAACCGTTGGATCGTCTTCAAATTTCTGGAGGGAGTTCGCAACACCTAAACGCTACTTTCCACCGTTGGGATCTTCCAAAATATGTCCGGTGCCGGAGATATGGCCGACGGCCGAACTGGAAAAAACCCAAAAAAAATCGCTACCCCTATCTCCGGCGACATTCTACCTAACCTCGGCGACCATCCCTCCCCGACCCAAATGCGTCCCTCACCCTCTCAACCCAACAAGCTCCAGCCGGCCAACTGTTCAGATTCAACCAAATCGCCCAGCCATCTCACCATCGCTGGCCAACTCCGGCGACCCCATCCCTCCCCTAACCCCGGCGACCCTGCAGCTCCTTCTCCGTTACCATCCACCCTTACACCATCTCCGTTCACCCCTCCCCACCTCCGGCAATTACAGATCTATCCCTCACCTCTCTCTCTCTCTCTCTCAATGGCGAACCTGCAACTCCTTCTCTGTCATCGGTCACCCCTCCCCCACTCTTTCTTCGGTCACCGCTAGCTCCGGCGACTTCCCTCAAAGTCGGTTTGTTTGTTGTGTTGTTTTTTTTTTTTTTTTTGTTGTTTGGGAAATGAGAGTACAACTGTGAATTTGTTATTGGAACAATTGCGAACTTACAATTGCGAGCTAACATTTGCGAACTTACAATTGTGAACTTACAACTGTGAACTTGTTAGAAGAAGTGCGAACTTACAAGTGCGAACTTGTTATAGAAACAATTGCGAACTTACAATTGCGAACTTGATTTTGGAACAAGTGCGAACTTGTTATTGAAACAATTGCGAACTTGTTCTTGGAACAATTGCGAACTTGTTTTTGGAACAAGTACGAACTTGTTCTTGGAACAAGTGCGAACTTACAATTGCAAACTTACAACTGTGAACTTTTTCTTTTAAACAAATAGTAATTTTTTTTTATAAATGTGAATTTGTTCTTGGAACAAGTGCAAACTTACAATTGCAAACTTGTTTTTGAAATAATTGCGAACTTACAATTGCAAACTTACAATTGCGAACTTACAACTATAAAACTTGTTCTTGAAAAAAAAATAGTTTTTTTTTTTTTTTAATGTTTGAATTTGTTCTTGGAATAACTGTAAACTTGTTTTAGAACAATTGTGAACTTGTTCTTAAACAACTGTGAACTTACTGATTAGTTCACAGTTGTTTGGTCGCCGGATTCGATTGTGTTCTTAGTAGTTTTGTTGACAACTGTGAACTTACTGATTAGTTCACAGTTGTTTGGTCGCCGGAAATGGTAGCCGGAAAATGGTCGCCGGAAAATGTTGGCCGGAGGTGGTCGCCGGAAATGGTGGCCGGAATATGGTCGCCGGAAAATGGTGGTCGGAGGTGGTCACCGGAAAACGGTGGACGGAGGTGGTTTCCGGAAAACGGTGGCCGGAGGTGGCCGCCGGAAACCGGTGGCCGAAAAATTTTGCCGGAAAAGGTCGCCGGAGACGGTGGCCGGAAATGGTCGCCGGAAAAGGTGGCCGGAAATGGTCGCCGGAAAATGGTGGCCGGAAAATATTGCCGGAAAAGGTGCCGGAAAAAGGTGGCCGGAAAAAGGTGGCCGGAAAAGGTAGCCGGAAAAAGGTTGCCGGAGGTGGTGGTCGGCCGGAGGTGGTGGCCGGTCGGTCAAAGTTGTTGACGGTGAGAAGGTGAAAGGTTGAGGAGGGAGGGGTAATCATGTAATTTCCAGTCATTTAGTAAGGGCATTCATGCCCTTTTAATATCCCTTGGACTAGGTGGTAATATTGAAAATACCTTGGACTAGGTGGTAATTTAGATTCTAATGAGGGACTAAATGGGAGTTGCCCCTTTTTCTTTCTCAACTTCCTTTTGGCCGGCAACACTATGACTCAATTTTTTTAATTTATTTTTTACTTCTTTTCTTAAACAACCAAACCTATAACCCCATAATAACCGACCCATACTCTTTCCTCCCCTTAAAACCTTACCCTGGCCAAACTAAAACCCAAGCAGCTCCCCTTTTGCAGTGCAACTCAACCAAACTGCAACCCTACCAAACCGCACCTCTGCCTAACCGAACCGTCTCGCGACGTTAAAGCCTCCACCCGTCTCGCGACGTAAAAGCCTCCACCCGTCTCGCGACGTTAAAGAGCCAAAACTTTGCCTTAGTAGCACTCATTTTTTTTTCCCGGCATCTCAGCTGCCTATCCCTGGCGTAACAGCCTTTTTTTTTTCCGGCATCTCTGCCGCCTATCCCTGGCTTAACAGCTTTTTTTCCGGTATCTCAGCCGCTTATCCCTGGCTTAACAGCCCTTTTACCTCGGCTTAACAGCCCTCTTTTTTTTTTTCCGGCTTCTGTCGCCTATCCCTGGCTTAACAGCCCTTTTACCTCGGCTTAACAACCTCTTTTTTCCGGCATCTCTGCCGCCTCTCCCTACTGCCATCAATATCTGGTTCCGCCTCAAACCCTGTACCAATTTCCCACCAAGCTGCCCCAAAACCGTACCTTCCCAAAACCGCACCTGCCCAAAACCGCAACTGCCCCAAACCGCACCTTCCCAAAACCGCAACTGACCCAAACCGCACCTCAACTAAATGTTCCAAATTACTCTTGTATATAATCTAAACCGCAACTTAACCGAACCGTCTCGCGACGTAAATGCCTTACTCCGTCTCGCGACGTTAAAGCCTCCACCCGTCTCGCGACGTAGAAGCCTTACCCGTCTCGCGACGTAAAAGCCTCAACCCGTCTCGCGACGTAAAAGCCTCAACCTGTCTCGCGACGTTAAAGCCTCCACCCGTCTCGCGACGTAAAAGCCTTACCCCCGTCTCGCGACGTAAAAGCCTTAGACGTCCACTTCGTAAGGTGAAAACCCTACTTGTACAAATGTAAAGATCATGGCAACATCAACCACAACCGGGATTACATCAACCAACTCACTTCAACAACCCGGTTCATCTCATCACTTTCCAAGAGTGGACTCTCCTATCGGTCGTCCATCTTGCGGGGGCATGTTAAGGATATTAGAATCATTCTTTAATTACAATTGTATATTTCCTATTGTTTATATTATTTACTTTCCTAATAGCATTGCTATTGTATAGTTTCCTTTTCCTTATATAATTTAGAATAGTCTAGAATAGCTTGGAGAGTACTCCACCTTCTTGTATAAATACCCTACTCATATGATCAATAATACTTGAGTCATTCATACAATATTATTTGAGTCTCTCATATCAATTATCTCTCTCCATGTATGATTGGCTCCGACTATCTCTTTCTCTAATCCTTGACAAGAGATAGTATGTGACATCTGAATGTGAAGCTAGATGTTTTCGCAATTGTTTGATCATTTCTTTGAAGATTTCAAGCCCTCTTTTTCCTCTTCAGCGCTGAACTTTTGCCAACTCCACTTGTTTTGCCGGAATACGGAACTAGACCTCGCAAAGCAGCTATAACACCAAAACTGAAGAAAGACAAATACATCTTCAACATTTTCTCTGATGTCTTGTCGGAACCCAATATATCCGCTAACGAGATGGCCTGAAAAGTACTTGGTAGTTAGAAAAAACCGAGCTAGGTGCATCAAACACTAACATAAATACCTTTTACTCCTTCCGTCTCATAACAATGTACACAAAAAATTTCTTAGGGTGTTCAATTGATAGGTCAATTTCCTAAAATGGAAAGTTTATACAAGTCTTTAATCTATGAGACGCAATTTTCATACTCACAACTACCTACTACCATTTCTCTTTTTCTTTAATTCATGTGCACTCACATAGTCACATTTTGTGCACATTGTTATGGGTGGAGGGAGTATAGGTTATTGGATAAAATACAAGATTTTTAACTTGATGGCTGTAAGTTCGAGTCTTGAAATAAACATTTTTATTATCAAAACTACATTTTGAATGATTGTACTGTAACTGTGAGCGCCCACTTAATTCATGTGCACTCACATTTTGAATGTTTATACTCAGAATATTTATTTTTTCTTAATCTCCGTGTATGGTCAAAATAAAACGTAAAATTGGGACGGAGGGAGTACATACCCAGTTAAACATTCTTATTATCAAAACTACATTAAGAATGTTTGTAGAGTAGCCGTGGGCCCACCTAGTTGCAGTATGATACATTGTGCTCCCTCTGTCCCGGAATAAATATCATGGTTGACAAGTCAATATTTCTAAACATTTAATTATGTTTACTAGATCGCTCCAATCTCTTCATACGGGCAGAGTGACACTTCCCATGGCATTGCAATGTTTGTGCCTATTAGAATGGGTAGTATACGAAGATCACCAAACTTACCCTATTTTTTGTTAGACGACATTTATTTTAGGACAAACGAAAATGAAAAGTAGGACATTTATTCCGGGATAGAGGGAGTAGTGTGTTTGTGCAACAGTTTAGAAAAACTTCTAGATCCCGACCTTCTGCATCATTTTCAATTTATCAGCTTCAATCTCAATTTATCAGTTTCAATTTACACCCCTGAACTATACACGACCAAATCCCACCTCGCACTCTCGCGAGAAATTCCTACTTTGGTACCTCATGTCTTAAATTGTCTCGCTTACCACCTCCATCCGATGGATGTTATAAGTCCTAACAGGCATCATATTATAGTATGAGGAAGGGGGTGTAAACGTATTTTGATTACGATTCACTTAAATAATCATATAGTCCCTCCGCCCCAAAGTGGTGTTCTCTTTTTTTTTTTTTTTTTTTTTTTTTTTTACGTTAGCACGAGAAAACTTGCAGCAATAATTTTACTTTAATTTAACTATCCTAATAAAAATATAATACTACCTCTGTCCCTAAATGAGTGTCCAAATTTTTTTTAAGGGACACTGAAAATCCCAACTTTATTATGTACAATTTGCTAGCAAAGATTCATATATAATCTTGTAATCTCATTTCCAAACATTTAGTTTTGCACGTATAAAGAAACCGGTGAAAAAAATTTCGAAAAAGAACATTTAGGAACAAAGTTATGTTAAAAAAAGACACTCATTTTGGGACAAAGATTTTTTTAAAATAGACACTCATTTAGGGATAGAGGGAGTACTTGTTATTACTCAATGTTCCTTCGTACTAATCTCAAAAAAAGAGAGAACAACATTTTGGGACGGAGGGTGCAAAGTGAAATTTGGTGTTTGGTTCCCGGGAATGTCATTCGCACAACAAAATCTCACTACCCATTTTCTATCTCATAATTTAATATTTACTCCCTCCGTCCCACCTCACTTGAGACTTATTTCCATTTTGGTCTGTCCCACTTCACTTGAGACTCCCCAAAATGGTAATCTTTTTATAATTTTATATTCAATCTACCCCACCCACTCATTCTCTCTCTTCATTTTCCACCACACAATTCATTCAACCGACCTGCTATTAACCACATTCATTCTCTTTTTTTATTTTCTACCACACATTTTCCTTATTTTATTCTTTTTCCTTAGTTAATGTGCCCACCTCTTAGGTCTCAAGTGAGGTGGGATGGAGGGACTATACTCATAATATTTATTTTATCTTAATCTCTGTGTAAAGTCAAAGTAGAAACGTTAAATTGGGACGGAGGAAGTACATACCAATTAAATCTTTGCAAAACAAAAGAAATTTCTTTAGTTCCAAATTCCTCAAATAATTTGGGGGTAACTTCAACAGTTAAGTTACAACACATTTTCTGATTTCAAGTAACTCATAGAAATTGAAGCCGATTAAATTGAAAATATTTTCAATTAAAATAACACCCAGATCTGAAATTACTCCCAAATATCTAATTCCACCAGCTGAATACAAGCATAAAGAAAGCACTTCACAGTTTATCAAATCTAAAAGCACCATCAACTCAAAGAAAAGCAAGAAAGAAAAAGAAAGAGTACCGTGGAAGTGGCACAGGAAACGCCATAGATCAAACAGGTGGTGGGCAACCAAGACTTGCCGGTGAAAATGCCGTAAAGACACACAAATGAAAGAGGCCACTGCAAAAGAAGCTCGATCCACATAACCCCGACAAAGAAATCGGGTTTCTCGACGGCAAGGTAGCCGCCGAACTCAGGTAGAAACCAGTCCATGAGATCTTTAATGGAGGCGGGGAAGAAAGGTACAAGATGAGGAAGGCAAATATAGGCGTTGAAAAAGAAAGTTCCGGTTGCGACGAAAATGAAGAAGAGGATGAGACTTGCGTCGACGAATTTGATGAAAAGCCCCATTTTTCGTTGAATCAGTGATATGATTTTCTCGTTTTAGAGGCAATCGAGCCAAAGCGAATGTATGCAAGCTAATTGTTAAATATTAGGGTTAATTGCAATTTAGACCCTGAACTCATATACCATTTCTCAGGACGGACCCTGAAATTATTTTCTTGTCACTTAACGCCCTGACTTGAAAAAACCCTGTCAATTTAGGCCTTTTTGACGGATTTGGTTAAAAACTCAGTTAAAAAGCATGTGCCGTGCACGTGACTAACAGAAGTGGTTAGCTTGAATTGCTATTAAATTTGGAGGGGTTGTAAATGACATATTTTAAAAATAAAAGGATGACAAAAAAATAAAACATAAATCCCACCTTCTTCAACCTTTCGTCGCACACACACACACACACATACTCCCTCTCTCTCTCTCTCTTTCTCGCCGCCAGATCTTGGATCGTAACCGGTGACGTTGGTGATGGCCGGAGGAGCGATGAATCAAAGGTGGCGCTAATGAATCTCTTCCAGACTCACACACACACACTCACACATTCTCTTCCTAGACTCCGACCCTGTTTCCGCCATCAATTCCGGCTCTAATGAATCTCTCTTTCCCGTCTAACTCCTCACCCAAACGCTTCCCTTCCCACCCGCTGCCCTCTCTCTCACCTTCCAAATTTTCCACCTTTGCCATCGTTTCTGGACAACTAATCCAAATCCCCTTCGGAATTTACCGATTACGACGCAGAGGAAAACAATGAAAAAGCCAGTAAGATCATCGGCAACCGATCGAAGCTGATGACAGGAGATACGTCTTTGGGGGTTTTAATCTAAAACAATAATCCAACTCACTGTGATTCATTTTGCGTAGTTGGGAAGATGAATCGGGAGGAAGGAAATTATGAAGAGGTGGGTTTGTAAATGGTTAAATATTAGTTTTACTGGTGATGGGTTGGATTTGCGTTTGGATTGGAATGTATTGGTTTTAGGGTGTATTGAATTTAGTGGGTTTGAAGCATAGAAGAAGACTGAATAAGAGGATGGTGATGGTGGAGCGAGGTGGAAGCAGATGAACTGGGTTGGGGACTGCGGTGGTGAGGGACTCCGACAGTGGTGGCCGGCTGGTTGTAGAAAGTATGATAAGAAGAATATGAAGTGGTTATGAAGGTGATATTTTGTATTGGTGGGTGGTGGGTGGCGGTGCGGCGGTGGTGGTGCGGTGGTGTAGTGGCCGGTGGTAGTAATGGTGGAGAGAATGGTGATGATAATTTGGTTGAAATGTAATTTCATTAACAAATTTGACTGTAATCAAATTTTATATTTGGACATTTTTTAGGTAAATGAAGTGCTTAATCATAAATATTAAATCTCTTAATTCAATCTTATTATCACTTTTCACAATATAATACTATTATATTGTGAGTATGGAAAGTGAGTGGGAGAGAGAAAGTGTAAATGTTGTGAGTATAAAAGTAAAGTAGGAGAAAGAATAAATTAAGTGGGGGAAAATAACTGTATACATTTTGACACAAATTTAAACTAATTATTTTTTTAAGATACTTTATTAATATGAGATATTATAATTTTTCTTAGGTTTTTGTTTTTGAAACCTTTTTTTTTAATATAGAAAATAACTGTATACATTTGTTTAATGATTATAGTATAGTCCTTGTGTTCCAGCACAAGTGAGACCAACTTGTGGGGCATAATAATTAAGAAAATATAGTATATGTGTGGTAAAAAATGAAGAGAGAGAATGAGTAGTGTAAATAGTAGTGTTGGTTGAATAAATTAAGTGGGGGAAAATAAAAAGAGAGAATGAGTGGGGTTTGTTGAGTACAAATATATTAAAATATTTTCACTTTGGGACGTCTTACTAGTGGTGGGACAGACTGAAAAGGAAATTAGTTTCACTTGTGCTGGGACGAAGGGAGTATAACATTTTAATGTTTCAATAAATAATAATTAAAAAAAAATAGTTTTCAACCCTTTAAAGTTAGGATTTTTCATTAAACCCCTTATTCTTTAGTATTAACTTCAAACAACCAATTCATCGATCACGTGCATGGCACATGGTGCTTTTAACAAGATTTCTAACAAATTTCGTCAGAAAGCCCTGAATTGACCAAAAAATTGGCTTTCGAGCCTTGATTCGCCCAAAAAAAAAAAAAAAAAAAAAAAAAAAAAACATGAACCATGTTTAAAGAACACACTGTGAAGCTCAGGCCCTAAATCTAATTAACAGTTACTCCCTCCGTCTCATACTTGAACTTTGACTAACATTTTATTACAAACTATTAATCTACATAAAAATTGAAAAAATGTTATTAAATCACCATTAGAAACAATATCAATAACCATCTTTAATTTTTTATAAAGATCAATAGTTTAGCATAAAATGATAGTTAAAGTGCAAATATAATCAACGAAAAATAGCGATAAGAGTATATTATTATGTGAGTTTTTTTAAAGAATTCTAATATCATTATTTATATTATTTATATCGAGAATCCACGTGCATCACGGATGTTAAACTAGTTCTCTCAAGATTATACGAACTAGTATATGATTATTCAAATATGAAGCACCAAAATAATAAAAATATATATGAGGGACCAACTAATAAAAATTGTCAATTTTAGGGACTATATTCTTCTTTAATCCCAATACAAATGTCAATTTTTTTATTTAAAAAAAAAAAAAAAAAAAAAAAACTTTCAGAATTTATGTTGCATTTTATATTTTCAATGAACAGTATGTTTTACTTTAAAGTGTCATTATTATTTTCAATAATGGGCCGGGTGGGTGGTGGTGGTGTTTATAGTAAGAGAAAATTTTGGGAGAAAATTTGGGGGAAACTAGTTTCCCCCTAATGTTAAAAAAAGACTTGTTTTGGAAGTGGGTATATAAACCTCTAAACCGGTTCATACAATTCTCTTATTCCTTTTTGTGAACCGGCCTTTATGCGGCTTACCAGGTACGACTCTTTCTCTCTCCATCTCTAACCGTGCTCTCTCCATCTCTCTCACGACTCTCTGACCTAACCTCCGTCTCTCTCACTCTCCGACCTAACCTCTATCTCTCTCACTCTCTGACTAACCGTCGCCGTCGCTATCTCCATCTTACTCTCTCTCAGACCTAACCTCCGGTCATACTCACTCGATTTCAAGCACAATGAGGTTGAAAAAAGCAGCGAATCCCAAAGCAAAGAGATATTTAATGATGGAAAGGACGGGCGTGATGGAGGTATGTGTTGATTTCAAGTTTTTTCGCTTGATTCTCACTCTATTTTGTTCGATTACTGTGTTGATTTCAAGCTTTTTTTTGTTCCGTTTTGTGATTTTTGATTAGGCATTTTGAGTTTGGTACTTGTTACTCAGTGATTTAAACAAGCAAAAGAAGTCTATGTTGAATAAAGTTGAAGACTTTCCGACAATCAAACATGATCACATTGACAAAGTTGTTGGGAGCAAAGACAATGAGGAGAAGAAGAGGAAGAAAGCTGGTAGTTCGACTGCAGCATATATGTTAGACAAACTAGGTCTAGAAAGTGTGTTAATCAGTGAAATTGTAACGTTTTGTTTTGAAATCCAAACTTATTGTTTTTAAGTCCAAACTTATTGTTTTAAGTTCTTAACTTGTTGTTTTTTATGCATAAACATGTGTATTAAGTTGTATTATAAGCTCATGTTCAAACTGCTTATTTCAAAAGAAATTGCATGGTTATTATAATATCAAGTTTGTCTGTTAAAACACGAAGTTGCACTACTAAAACACTAAGTGTAGATCTGATACAACTTAACTTGATTAACCACCAGACCGCACTAATAAAACACCAAGTTACTGTACCAAAACATAAAATTACAATACTAAAACACCAAGTTACTATACTAAAACAACACCAAGTTATATTATAAGTTGATGTTCAAAATACTTATTTCAATAGAAATTGCATGGTTATTATAATATAAAGTTTGTATGTTAAAACACCAAGTTACATTACTAAAATACCAAGTATAGATCTGATACAACATAACTTGATTATCAGCAGGCTGTACTAATAAAACACCAAGTTACTGTACTAAAACATAAAGTTACAATACTAAAACACCAAGTTACAATACTAAAACAATACCAAGTTATATTATATGTTGATGTTCAAAATGCTCATTTCAATAGAAATTTTATGGTTATTATAGTATCAAGTTTGTTTTTTCAAACACCAAGTTACACAACTAAAATACCAACTATAGATCTGATACAACATAACTTGATTAACCACCAGGTTGCACTAATAAAACACCAAGTTACTGTACTAAAACATCAAGTTACAATACCAAAACACCAAGTTACTATACTAAAGCAACAAGTTACACTAAATCAATTTTATTTCAATTTCAGCAGTTTGAACATCTCTATTTCAATTTGAGCAGCAAACGACCACATGATTCAAATTAAGTGTAGATCTGGTGTTTTTAAGCCAAATGAAGATATTCATCTCTTCCAATTGATCTTCATTGTCTTTTTCAATCTCTTTCTCATCTGATTCAATAACATTTGTGATCTACTATCTCCATCTCCATCTCAATCTTCTATAAGGAGAAAATCAATTTCAATAAGATCAATTAGCTCATTCGAATATCAATTTCAATTTCAAATAGAAAAAATACAGATTAAATTTACCTGATTCGATCTCCATATCTTCATTTTCATTGTCATTTGTAATAGATATCTCCTCTAATTCGACATTTTCATCCAATGCCTCTATCTCCATCTCCTATTTCAATGGCGACAGAGAGAGAGAAATGGCGGAAGAACGGCACCTCTGTTTTCTTCTTTACGACTGCCTTGCTACTGCGTGTTTTTAACTTTTTATACCATAATTTTTTTAATGAACGAGAACCGGTTCAGAAAAGGTAAGAGTTGGTTTGCTAGTTGTCCAAAACCGGTCTTTTTTTAACATTAGGGGGAAACTAGTTTCCCCCAAAACCAACTCTTATAGTAATACAGTTGTCCCTAAATAAATGTTCAAATTTTATTTTAATTGACATAATTTTTTGTACAATTTGGCGACAAAATTCATATATAATCTTGTAATTCTCTTTACAAATATTTAGTTTTTGCAACTATAAAAAGACCGTAAAACAAATTTTGAAAAAAACATTTAGGGACAAAGCTATGATCAAAATTGACACTCATTTTGAGACAAAATTTTTTAAAAAATGGACACTCATTCATTTAGGGACAGGGGAGTAGTTCTCTTTGAATCATTCGCTCCATATATTCAAACAAGAAAAGTCAACCCCATAAATCTAAACAGAAAACCAGAAAACCAGAAAACCAGAAAACAAAAGAAATGACATTTTCCTGTGTAGTCAACCTGATAAACACAGTAGTAATAATCTTCATCTTGATCCTTGTTTTGGCGATTCCCCTCTTTGACGCACAATTGATCTTCCCTCCTCATCTTTTTCCTCCCTTTTTAATCAATTTCAGGATCTGGATTACAGAAGAATTCGGAAATTATTTGCTCGATGAGAAACCCGATTTCTACCGCGGCCTAGCCTGGGCTGAGCTCCTTCTCAATTGGCCACTCTCCATCGTCGCTTTGTATGGATTCGCCGCCGGCAGGTCTTGGTTTAACACTGCGTGTTTAGTTCTTGGATTTTCGTTTTTAACAGCTCAGGTAATTTTCCATTTTTCTTCAATCCTTGGGAAAAAAAAAAAAAGCAAAGTGGCGTATAATAATTGTGACTCTACCCCTACCCAAAATGAGAAAATTTTGTGGGAAACTAGTTTCTTCATTAAGTTATAAAAAGTCTTGTTTTTATAGGGTTTAAGGTTTGGGGTTTAGGGTTTAGGGTTTTAGGTTTGGGGTTTAAGGTTAAAAACATGACTTTTTATAACTTACGGAGGAACTAGTTTCTTCCAAAACACACTCATCCAAAATAGCTTTTGTTTATTTTTTATTTTTTTGACAAAATTATCTAATTATTTTATTAAAAAAGTTAAGGCCGTAAAAGTGTTGATACATATTTCTTGCATAATTAACATTTACATGCGCAGTGATGTTTTAGGTAATGATTGAAGTTGTTTTGTTAAAACCTGCAATGATATTTTGTAATAACTTACCCTCTTTCTCAGACGTGTGATGGTAGTATTTTTGTAAATAACTGTGACTTCTTTAGAAAGAAATGTATATTTTTGTAAATAATTGAAAATTATTGACACAACACAATTAAAACTAACATTTTTTAATACTATCACTACTGACATTATTTAACATATGCGGTGGCATTCTTTAAACAAATGCATTGGCACTCGATAGAACATGAACAAACGCTTTTAAACATTACAACTTGCTCTCTTAAATATTATCACTAGCACTCTTATAACACTCATATAGTCCTTAATACAACATGACCTGACACGCTTAAATACTATAACCGAGGTCGACATACTTAAACACTAAATGTGACAATTTTATAGCACCTCACTGACACTTTTATAATAGTGTTTTCAAGTGCCATTGGTATTTTGAGTATTTTTGATTGCTTGTGTTATTAAGTTTCCTTTATTTACAATAAATGCACCATGCGTTTAAAAAAAATCCACTTATCTACAAAATACCACTACACGCGATTTTTTGTTTACGAAAATGCAACGACCCATTTTGATTAAATAACGGTATTTACAAAATAATCTTGAATCAAAAATCAAATACTACTCAGCTAATCTCGAGACAAAAGAAATAATTAATTTTGATGTGATTTATGTATACTGTACTATTGTACTGTTTCAGGGTGCCATATTTGGAGAGCTGTTGGGGTCTAGTAGGGCGTCAAATAGACTTCTGATATATTACTCCACCTTTTTAGCGTTTGCCGTGCTCACCATTATCCGAGGTTTCCTACCTATTTCACCCAACTCCTATATAAGTAGGGAAGCCCATGGATTAAAGAAGAAAATCTAATACTACCTCCTTTTGGAAAATTTATTTTTGATAATGATTATATTTGAAAAGTTTTTAAACACTTATTTTCAGAGAGACGGAGGTAGTAGTATGTTTGGGCATCTATAGTGCCTGCAGTTGTATGAAAATTAAATCATTCGTTAAAGATAAAATTGTCATTACATTTCTCTTCCTTCCGTTAGTAGGATATGTAAGATGAAATCCGGTGCCGATGTGCAGCTGAATATTGTACGATTCAACTATTCTCACTCTAAATTCATATATATTGTACCTAATACCTTATGTAAGGGTTCTTGTTAGAATTGACATTTTCATGTTCTTTTATGTCACAAAGAGTAAATCTTTTACAATAATACAATACTTTTGGGGTTAACGACAATCTAGACCCTAAAGTGATATACCACCCTTCTAATCGAACTCTCAAGTTTTTTTTTCGTCAGATCACACCTTGATGTGTAAAATAGTGGTCAATTAAGGCTTTTTTGACGGAATTCGTTAAAAAGTTACTTGATGCTGCCAAAAATGTGTCGGATCAGCCCTTAGGCTCCGTTTGTTTGGCGGAAAACAACTTCCGGAAAACATTTTCCCCATTTTCCGGTGTTTGTTAAACACCGGAAAATGGGGAAAATGTTTTCCAAGGAAGTGGTTTTCCTCCATTCCTAAGGAAAACGTTTTCCTTACCTCCACCTAAGGAAAACGTTTTCCGGAAAATGCTAACACTTCAATTGTTGTTTTAACTCCAATTTTTGTTTTACGAAAATTATTTTTTAAATATACCCAGTTAATTAAAAAATGTCTAAAAATATTTTATTTTTATGAATATTTTGCAATATGTTAAATTATTAACTTTAGTCCATTATAATTACAAAACTACATTTCCATTTTACTTTATAATTGAAATTGGAGACAATGACTAATTTATTGATTATTTCTTTTAATATATACTCTAGGTGATCAAAATTAATGTATCTAAAAAAGTTTTCCGGAAAGCATTTTCTTAAAATTCACCAAACAGTGAAAATTACATTTTCCGGAAAACATTTTCCAAGAAATCGTTTTCCGGAAAACATTTTCCAAGAAATCGTTTTCCGGAAGTTATTTTCCGCGAAACAAACGGAGCCTTAGTCTAGCGGTTCGGATAAATCCAGCAATGAGAACCTCCCCGTTCGGATCTACGTACAATAAACAAACGTAAACTACACCGGGGCTTCACCGGCGAAGGCCCTCTGGCGTTTAGAATAAGAATTCGGGTTGTGTATGAATTGAAGAGAAATCAATTGACTATATCTTAGAGCCAAAAGAGTTCATTACCCGTTTCCTGTGTAGAGGACCTGTTTATATAGGCATGGGTGAATGAGTCCTGACTTGTTAGAAAAGCCAGGGAGCCCGTATTGTTGTATGACTCGTATTCTGATGAGATAGAGTCCTGATAAGGATGATGAATATCCTGTTTGTATGGCAGTAGGAATCTCCTTGTTTAGATAAGGATTCCCTGTGTTTGTGTTGTAATGAAACTGTGAGAGTAGTCTCCCGTTAGCACTGGGATGATAATACCTGTCTTGAGGTATGTCGGCCCTTCATCCATATCAGCTCGTCATAGAGGCAGACTGGGGATTAGGCTCTTGGATATCGGCATGTCCTCCAACTCAACTCGTCACAGAGATCGAGTCGGGAATAAGGCTTTCTTTGTTCTCGGCCTCGTTGAACTCAGCTTCACTCGGCTTAACTAAAGTCAGCCTTAAGTTATGGGCTTCTCGTATATAGGCCTTTGTGATGTATGGGCCCAAAGCCTATGGGGCCCAATGACCAAGTCGGTTCATGTCGTTCAGTGGCCTCCGAGTTTCTATCTCGGCATGATGAGTAGAAACTAGACTGCATTGATTACAGCATTTATTATTGACTTTACATTCAGCCACCAAATCCTTATATCTTTAGATATTCTGACAGCCTCCGGATCATATTTGTTAGAACAATCATTAACCCTTTTGGGAACTAGAGTTCATTAATTGCCAACCACTTATAGCCTCCTATAAATACTCTAACCTTTCACATTCTGCTGGCCACCAAAAGAAAGTCAGTTTACCTGAAATCTCCCCTTCACCTTTGAGAAACCTTCAAGAAAATCAAGATGACGCCCAAGAGATCATATGATGATGCCTTTCCCGAGGAAGTAGATTCAGATTCCGTTGACCATGATGAGCGTTCTTCATCCAACAGTAGCGACGATTCCATAGTGCCCTAAAAACCACATTTGTCTTTCCCAGAGGAAGAATCCCCGACCGACAGTAATGGAGAATACAACTCCCCGGATCCCATGGAGAGCGATGATGAAGAGTCTTTGGATAGCAGTGATGACAGCGGTGATGGCGACGACGAATATGAAGAAGATGATGATGAAGATGAGGGCAATGCCATGGATGATTATGAGATGGTCTATGATGGTGATGTGGAGTAGGAAGGAAAATAAGGTTCTTTGTTACGCTGTAGTAGTAACTTTTCTTTTCTTTCTTCTTGTTCTTGTAAAGGGCCAGGCCCCCGGCCGTATTGTGGGGGTCCTTTTGATGGTGATATTAGAACTATCTTATGTACTTATTAACTTGTTTACATTGTAGTTCTGATTTTCTCCGGAATCTGTACCTTAAATTTGACTCATAATCAAACGACAACCTGACTGACGATCGACCTCGGCATGACGTTATGTCGGCATTCATTTTAACCGTTTCAACTCGGTGTCTATCACTTTGCCGAGATGTTGGGCGTGTGTTAAGCCGTAAATGTTGAGCTCTCGATCCCTTATGTTAAATGACCTTCCTCAATCCTTGCTTCGTCATTCACCTCTTATCGACTCCCGGCTTTATGACTCGTCATGTCGATAGCTTTTAGGTCGGCACCTTTAGATTATACTCGATAGTTTGCCCCCAATTTTGATGGTTGAGTCATGCCAAATGCTTCCCCTTCACTGTTCATTGTCAGGTGACATCAGCACGATTGATTGAAAAGACACCCCCTATTAATTAGGGGTAATGATAAGGTTTAGTGAGGAACGTGCCAACCCGTGGATCTATGGGTACGATCGGGTCGGATTCAGGCTTAACCCAGTTGACCCGGGGTATAACTCCAAATTCCTTCTTTTCATTTCACTTTTCCGAAATTCCAAAAAGGGTTTAAGGGTTTTGACAATCGCCGGCATAGTAACTCCGTTCTATACTCGGCTTTTTGTCAATTCGTTCCATTCAACGTTTTCAGGCAGCTTTCCGACCAATTTCATCTTATCATTTTCTGTTTTCCAGGTACTTTTCAACCCCATTTGCTTATTTCTGTCAATTTTCCATAGGTAGGGTTCCGGCCAAAACTTTGAAGTTTTCATCTTTTCGTTTTCCTCTGTCAAATTCGCCATATTTCTTGAACAAACTCTGAACTTTTTGACCGTCCATAATGTCTGGCTCCTCTAGCTCAAACGTAGGTCCGTTGTATGGCCTTTATAGGAGGAACAGTAGGGTTTATATCAAATCTGAGGGGGTATGGAAAATGTTGTCGTTACTGGCCATTGGGGACCTCTTGTTCATCAATAAGACCTCCAGGGAAGACGTTAGATACCCTTCAGGTTTATTTGCCCCAATAATCGTGAGGGGTGATGATGTCGATATGACAGTGTTGGGTAGTTATAACAACGTCCTTAGCCTTATACTCCTGCATTATGTGAAAGACAAATCCCTATTCCGATCTCGTCATGAGGGAGTAACCTCCTCGGTCCCTTTAGTCGATTCGGAGGGGAAAATTGCCTTGTCTAGGCTTCCAGATGAGTCTAACCCCTCTGTTTCTTCTACAGGTATGGCCGGGGAGAGTACGTCTGAGCGGATAGTAGACCGATTTGATACGGATATTTCCCAACCGAGACGAGATCGTCGAGTAGGTCCTAGCAGAATAGGTAGGAACAAAGGAAAGTTGGGCCCTGTCATGGATAAACATCCAAAGTCTAGTGACAAGATGATTGAGACCCTTTAATCTCGATATGGAGTAAATCGGGATGAATACTGTCTGTATTATAGTAAGCCTGGTTCGTTAGATACCGAGGAGAAGGTTCAACGCTTCTATTATGATCAAGCCTTTGTCCCCTTCTTCTTTAAACAGTTCCAGATAGGATTGAGACTTCCCCTCGACCCGTTTATTAACGAGTTCCTGGAGTCGTGGGAGATAGTTCCAGCGCATATCGGTGCGAATGCCGTCATGTATTTGACGAGCTTCATAGTTTTATGCCCTTGCCTCAACTTTGAACCTTATATGTCATCTTTTGATCATTTCTTCAACGTAAGCTATAACTCCAAATCTCGAACGATTACTATTAAATCAGACCCGTCAAAACCCAAAATAATTTCCCCTATCTCGGGGATGGTTAGAAAAGTGTCGGGCTGGAACAATCACGTCATTAGGGTGGAGTCCTATTTTGGTTGGGAATTTTCCGTTCCCTCCTTTCTACAGAGTCGACCTGAGAAGGTTCATGCGCCTGAATGGAGTGATTTGCTGATAGCTAAGCTTGAGGAGTTCGCCTCCCTCGGTACCCTTGATTGGGCCGAATTGGAGAAGGATCTGAGGTATTATGTACAGGCCGGACTGATTGTAGGTCCTATCGACGGTGTTGTCCCTAAGGTAAGCGTGGAGAGGGGAAACAGATTTCCTGACTGGATCATTCACCCCAACTTTGTATTTAACCACGAGTGTATAAGGTGCAAGGAGCAGAATGGCGTTTGCCTTAGGGCTGCAGACATCGTAGGCTGTAATTCACTATCTATCTCTCGTTTCTTTTGTTTTTTTAGTGTTATTCTTGCTTTCGTCTTAATATACTCGTTTCTTGTGCAGTTCTGACCATGAGTGAAATAGAGGAGATCGAGATGGAAATTGTTGACCCCGTCGAGGCGGCCATAAGAAAAAACAAAGATCCAAGCAATCTTCACTAGCAAAGCGTCATGCTGACATGGAAGCTAGGCAAGCTCTGCTCAAGAATAAAGAAGACTCAGCGGTTCCTTTGGCGGATCGAATTATCGAGGTGGCCCCCGGGGAGAATACGGAGGATGCCGTGCAAGAGAATGAGAAGGCCCCTCCTTCGGATAGTATGACTCAGAGTCAAGATCAGGGATAAGGTGCCAACGTTGAGATGAAAGTAGATCAAGGTGATGTCCATCCTCACCAAAAACGGTCCCGTGTGGAAGCCGGGGAGATTCAAGGCCGCCCTCAGCCAAAGAGGTCAAGTTTGTCAGTTCATGGTTCAGCTTCAGCTTCTGCCTTGCCTGATGACGTGGTCAAGCATTTGATTGATCAGTACAGCGAAGTTCCCATCATGTCGGGTGTGGATGTGTCGGTTCGTTCTGGCCCTTCTTTGAAATTTGGCGGCCCTGTGATCAAGCGCGCTATGAATGCTGACACTACAGACAAATTGACAGCCGACAGGCCTTCTTCTCTCCAACTTTTGAACCGCACGGGACTAATTCTGAGCGAGGTAAGGTTTATCTCAATTTCGTCCTGTTGTCTGCCTTCGTATTTCGATTATCCATCGCATGTTTCTTTTCAGCTCGCGTCTCTGGCACAACATGACTATGTTATGTTTCGGCAAACCCTTGAGTCGGTCAAGAAAGCTGAGTCAGAAGTAGAGCAACTCCAAGCCTCCCATGATGAATTGTCTAAGATAGCTCAGGACGTGGAAAAGGAGAAGGCTGCCGTGGATGCTCTGTATCATCGAGCAGAAGCATGAATGAAGGAGGCTGACTCGATGGTGAAATCAGTGCAGGATGAGACATTGAAGCTAAAGGAATCTTTGCTGGCCTCAGAGGCCAATGCCGAACTAATGGCGACCGAGAAGACTACGGCTGAGGAAAAACTTGCTCTGATGGAGGATAGATATGCTCGGTTGGAAGAGAGCATACCGTCAAAGGAAAGCGCAGCTGTTGAGGCGTACAAGAAAGGGCCTCGGTTCAAGGCGGACTTGAGTGATCAGGTGGGCACTGTTTATAATGATGCGTGGTCAAACCTGACTCGGCTTCTGTATATTGATCCTGAAGTTAAAGTCCCTTTGGAGAAGTGCGCACGTCTTTTTCAACAGGATGCTTATAGTGTTGAAGCAGAGCTGCTCATTCCTTGATTCCTTTTTCTGAAACCGGCCTTAAAGTTATCCGGGGACTTGACCGTAAGGCTCAACGACTTGTTTGGGATCCTCCTGCCCTAGAACCAAGGAATTTTGAGGAGCTCCTTGAGAAGGCCGTGGAGGAAGCTGACGCCGGTTTGGGATAGGTTGCCATGATATTTTCAAACTTGTTGTCGTCCGCATTTTGTAAGGCCGGTTTGGCCGTAGACAATTTCTTTTTTGATTCAAGTATTTGTATGCCTTGGTCCAGTGTTATCTAGGGGGCATAAACACCTGTTATTTGTAATTTAAGTATTTAAGGGTTTGTTTACCTCATCCGCCAAGGATTAAATCCGCTAAGGATGTACCCTTGCCTGTCCCAAGCCAGGATAAAGGATGAGGGTTGCGGTAGGCATGTGACAGCCAGCGTAAAAACTTTGTCACATTTCTTATGACATGAATCTGAATATGAATATCGTTGGGGCGTTCCCTTCACAGCGACGCGCTACACTTCCTAGGCTGGGTTTAGTGATAAGTATGCAAAGGTTGCTAGGTCATCGCCCGGAAGCAACGCGCCACCTCGACGCCTGGGGGTGGTGTCAAATATGCAAGGGTTCCTGCATTGCGGACGAGTGCGGGTAAATAAGCTAGTCCATGGTGGGGGTAAGATTAGTGGGATGCGCTTTGGAACTTGGAACATAGGCTCTTTGACATGGAGATCAGCAGAAGTGCTGGAGGTTATGAGGAGGAGGAAGATTCACATAATGTGTCTACAAGAAACTAAGTGGGTTGGAGAGAAAGCTAAAGAAATAGCACCTTGGGGTTTTAAGCTTTGGTATTCAGGAAAGGAGAAGGGTAGGAATGGAGTAGGTATCATTATTGACAAGGAGTATATCGATGATGTTGTGGAGGTGTACAGGAAGAGTGACCGGATTATTGGTATTAAACTTGTGGTTAGTGATAAGATTATAACTATTATTAGTGCCTATGCACCACAAGTAGGGTTGGACGCATCTATTAAACAAGAGTTCTGGGAAGATTTAGAAGAGGTTGTGCAACGCGTACCTAGTGGTGAGAAGTTAGTCGTTAGTGGCGATCTTAATGGACATGTGGGGTCTAGTCGACACGACTTTGAGAGCATTTATGGAGGTTTTGGTTTTGGGGAGAGGAATGAAGCAGGGAACGGGATCCTGGAGTTTGCGATGGCATATGACTTGAGTATAATTAACACTTGGTTCAAGAAGAGAGAATCACACTTGGTGACTTATAGAAGTGGAGGTAATGCAAGTCAGATTGACTTCTTCTTAGTAAGAAATGCTTGTAGAAAGAGTTACACTGACTGCAAGGTTATTCCAGGTGAAAGTACTGCAACTCAACATAGACTTGTGGTACTTGATTTTCGAAGTAGGAGAATTTCAAGGAAGAGAAAACCACTAGTAGAACCTAGAATCAAGTGGTGGAGGCTTCAAGGGGAGAATCAACAGATATTTCTAGCTAAGATGTCCACTACTGGTATTTAGTCGGGTAATATGGAGGATATGGATATAGATTCAACCTGGACTAAGATGGAGCATACCATAAAAGAGGTGGCAAGAGAAATCCTTGGAGAATCTAAAAGAAGTGTGCCACAAAGTAAGGACACATCATGGTGGAACGAGAAAGTAAAGCAAGCGATAAAGAGCAAGCGAGAATGCTATAAATTATTGGGAAAATGCAGGAGTGAGGAGAACTATGAGAGGTATAAGGAGGCTAGAAGAGAAGCAAAGAAAGCAGTAAAAGATGCAAGAGCAAATGTGAATCAGAAACTTTATGATAGATTGGATACAAAAGAAGGGGAAAAATACATCTATAGACTTGCTCGTATGAGGGATAAGATGACACGAGACATTGGGAGGGTTAAATGTGTTAAGGATGTAGACCAAAGAGTGCTGGTCGGGGATAAAGAGATAAAAGATAAGTGGTGTTCTTACTTCAATACCTTGTTTAATGGCAATCAAGAGCAGGATATTGGAGATATAACTATCCCTTCGAGTATGGTTGATCGAGATTTTATGAGGCGAATTCAAAAGGGTGAAGTAGAAATGGCGATGAAAAATATGGGATTAAAAAAAGCCGTAGGGCCGGATGGAATACCAATTGAGGTGTGGAGATGTTTTGGGGAGAAGGGAATAGATTGGTTAACAACACTATTCAACAAGATATGGAGAAGTAACACAATGCCATTGGAGTGGAGAAAAAGTACCCTAATCCCTTTGTATAAGAACAAAGGTGATGTCCAAGATTGTGCCAACTATCGAGGGATCAAACTAATGAGCCATACTATGAAACTTTGGGAAAGAGTGATTGCACAACGGCTAAGAAAAATTGTGAATATTTCGGATAACAAATTTGGATTTATGCCCGGCAGATCGACTATGGACGCAATATATCTTATGAGACAAATCATGGAGAAATATCGAGATAAAAAGAAAGATTTGCACATGGTTTTCATTGATTTGGAGAAGGCGTATGATAAAGTGCCAAGAGAGGTACTTTGGTGGGCTTTAGTAAAGAAAGGCGTTTCAAAGAAATATATTGATATTATCAAGGACATGTATAATGGAGTTAGTACTAGTGTACGGAGAAGCGTTGGGAAGACAGAAGAGTTTCCTATCACGATTGGAGTGCATCAAGGCTCTGCACTTAGTCCCTTTCTCTTTGCCCTGATAATGGATGAAGTGGCGAGGTCAATCCAAGATGATATTCCATGGTGTATGTTGTTCGCAGATGATATTGTGCTGATTGATGAGACAAAAGAAGGTGTTGAAAGTAAATTGGAGTTGTGGAGACGCACTTTGGAATCTCGATGTTTTAGGTTAAGCAGAAGCAAAACTGAATATATGGAGTGTAAATTTAGCAAAGTTGGAAGTAGAGAGGCAGGAGTAATCACATTCGATGGAAAGATTGTCCAAGATTCTGAGTTCTTTCGCTATCTTGGATCTATTATCCAAAAAGATGGAGAATTGGATGGAGATGTGGCTCATAGGATTAAAGCAGGTTGGTTGAAGTGGAAGAGTGCCACAGGGTTTCTTTGTGATCGTGGCATGCCAAATAGATTAAAGGGAAAATTTTATCGTACGACAATTAGGCCTGCACTGCTTTATGGCACTGAATGTTGGGCCGTGAAACAGTGTCATATTCATAAGATGAATGTAGCAGAGATGCGTATGCTACGATGGATGTGTGGGCATACAAGAAAAGATCGATTGAGAAATGAGGTGATCAGGGGTAAAGTAGGAGTTGCGCCCATTGAGGATAAAATGAGGGAGCATCGTCTAAGGTGGTTTAGTCATGTGAGACGGAGACCGAGTGATGCACCGGTTAGGAGGCCTGAAGAGTGGAGAAGTGATAAAATGGCGAGGGGTAGGGGAAGACCCAAGCAAACTTGGATTAAGGTGATTGAAAATGATATGAGTTTACTCGGAGTGGATGAAGATGTGGCGTTGAAGAAGCCGGAGTGGAGGGCAAAAATTCATGTGAATGATGGGGGTTGATCGTACTTTTTATTATTATTATTTATTTATTTATTTTATTTTATTTTCTCCATCTTTTTCCTCTCTTTCTCTCTCTCTCTCACTCGCTCTCTCTCTCTCTCTCTCTCTCTCTCTCTTTCTCTTTCTCTCTCTCTCTTCCTTTTATCACGATGACATATGAGGATTCATGTTAGCCGACCCCAAATTAATTTGGGACTAAGGCTTTGTTGTTGTTGTTGTTGTTGTTGTAAGGGTTTGTTTACCTCGGTTTGAGGTGTAAATTAACCCTTGCTTTCTTGACTATTATGTAATCAAGTGTGTTATCTTATCATTTGTTCATGTTACTTTATCTCGGCTTGAGATGTCTTAACACTGTCTGAAATGATGAGATATGTCGGCCGGTTTAGGCCATGTTTATAGGCCGTGGTCGTTCACCGTTATGGGCCGCGACGAGCGTTAAGTGCTCGGTTTTGTTAAATTTGAAAGAACTAGTTATCATAACTAGGCTCAATCCGTGATGGGAGTCAGATGATGATCTTAACCCGGTTTTAAGTGGACTAGTTGTCAGAACTAGGTTCAAACTGTCAGGAGTCAAGATGTCTCAGCTCTCAGTTCAAAAAATGACCCTGCACGTCATATATGCCGTGGTCGTTCTAGTTGTTGAAGCAAGGCTTTAAGGGAAATTAGGCGTATTAGCCCTAGACTCCGAATGGCGGTCTTGGCACAGTCCAGTAATGCTTAAACCGTGCTTGGTGTATATGTGATGTGAAATCAATGACGTAATAAATGGAAACTTTATTGATGAAATCAAACTATGACTATTTAAGCTATCAGAGGCTAAAAACTAGAGACCAAAAATCTAATCTAGAAAGCAATAAAAGATAGATAGGGTGCCGAGGTATTACTGATAGTATTTTCTCAAGTGCTCTGAATGCCATGGGTGTTTCAGCTCTTTTCCCTCCAGAGTTTTGAGCATGTAGGTCCCCTCTCTGATAACGTGAGTGACAATGTAGGGACCTTCCCAATTCGGGGAGAGCTTATTTTGTTGAGCCTTTAAGTGTGTCGACTCCATCTTTCTGAGTACCCAGTCACCAACTTCAAAAACTCTCTTCTTTACTTTGCTGTCATGGTAGGCCTTGGTTCTTTGCTTGTAATTAATCATTCTGAGCTGAGCAGTCAGCCTTTTTGCTTCAACTAGGTCTAGGTCCAGCAGTCGATTGTATTCATTAACGACCTCATCGTAATTTGTTACTCTGAAGTAGGTAAGGCCATCTCGGCTAGAGCCATAGCTTCAGATCCATAAGTTAGTGAAAAGGGAGTCTCCCCAGTCGGCCCCCGATTGGTTGTACGAACTGCCCATAAAGCAAGGGGGAGGTCATCCAGCCACTTTCCTTGACTTCCTTCTAGAGTCTTGGTTAGGGCTCTCAGTATTAACTTGTTTGCTGCCTCGGCTTGCCCATTACCTTGAGGATGACTGACCGATGACTTTTTGTACTTGACTCCTAGTCTGCTTAACTCCTCAGTAAAAGCATCAGAGAACTGGAGCCCGTTGTTGGTTACAATAGAGTGTGGGACGCCGAACCGACACCATATGTTGTCATGGATGAAGTTGATGGCGTTCTCTTCTGTAATCTTTGCCAAGGGCTTAGCTTCCACCCACTTGGTGAAGTAGTCAACTGCCACAATTACGAACTTGTTGCTTCCTTTGGCCAAGGGAAATGGCCCAATGATGTCGACTCCCCACATGTCGAATGGCCATGTCGGTATGACAAGACTTTGCTCCACCGGTGGTACTCTGGGTAGGTCCGAGAATCGTTGGCATTTGTCGCACTTTTTTACGTAAGTTTGGGCATCCTCTCTTAAGTTCGGCCAGTAGTAACCCAGTGTGATCACTTTATCAGCAAGAGTCCTGGCCCCTGGGTGTCCTCTGCAAACTCCCTCATGTACCTCGGCTCAGTTTTTCTGTGTCTTTGGGGGAGACGCATCTCAGGAGGGGCTTAGAGAACGACCTTTGATATAAAATATCGTTCCAGACTATGTACCTGGCCATCTTCTTCCTTATCATCTTGGCCGCCAACTCGTCTTCTGGTAGTTTTCCCTTCTCGATGTATTCCTTATAGTCTTCAATCCACGTTCTTTCTTCGTCATCAAGGATTATGATCTCTAGCCTTTCATAAGCAGGTTGGTCGGCGTAGATGATCAAGGGGTTGTTTTCTTCTGACGTGGCCATTTTGGATAACAAGTCAGCCTCTTGGTTGTGCTCTCTCCCTACTTGCCTTATTTCCCAGAACTCCAAGTTCTTAGTCAGATTCAAGATGAGATCTCTGTACTTAGTCAGCATGTGATTCTCGGTATTGTACTCCCCTTTCACTTGGTTCACCACGAGTTGGGAGTCACTATAGGCCACCAGTTTATTTGCACCGAAGAACTTTGCCCTCTCTATCCCCAAGATCAAGGCCTCGTATTCTGCCTGGTTATTTGAAGCTGGGAATTTGAACCTGATGAAGTTGCGGGCCACATGCTCGCCGCCTGGACTTGTTAAATACACTCTAGCTCCTCTTCTCTCTCGGGTTGTTGACCCGTCTGTGTATAAAACCCAACAATCACTTGGAAATTCTTCTAGAGGTTCTCTATTTATGGGGAACTTCCTCTTCCTGGTTGTCGGCGTGTGTTCACTTGAGAATGCGGTCTCGACTAGAAAGTCCACTAGAGGTTGTGCCAAGGATGTCTTCCTCGTCTTGTTGGTTATGTCGAACTCAATCAATTCAATGGACCAGTTGAGTAGTCGGCCTGAGCTGTCCATCTTATGGAGTATCTTTTTGAGTGGCGCGTCAGTATAAACCGTGATGAGATAAGCAGAGAAATATGCACGTAGCTTTCTAGCGGCTATCACCAAGGCGTACGCTATTTTCTTGGCATTAAAGTACCTCGACTCGGTTTCTGACAATGCCTTGCTCACATAGTAAACCGGATTTTGAACCCCGTTATCTTCTCACACCAGTACGGCCACCACGGCTCTATCTGTTGCTGCAAGGAATACAGAGAGTGTCTCGCCCATAATCGGACTGCTGAGTAGTGGGGGAGAACCCAAGTATTCTTTCAACTGTTGGAACGATGTTGAGCACTCTGGGGTCCAGGCAAAGTCCTTAGTTCCCTTTAGGGCTTTGAAAAACGTAAGTGACTTCTCTGCTGATTTGGCAATAAACCTTCCCAAGGCGGCCACTCGCCCATTCAGCCTTTGAACCTCCTTAACACACGTTGGCTCTTTCATGTCGACTAAGGCCTGGATCTTCTCGGGATTTGCCTCAATGCCTCGCTGCGACACCATGAAGCCAAGGAATTTGCCTGTCGTGACCCCGAAAACACATTTACTTGGGTTGAGCTTCATGTCGTTAGCCTTCAAGTTGTTTATAGTCTCCATCAGATCTGGGACGTGACTTCCTAACTTGGTCTTGATTACCATGTCATCGATATAGGCTTCCATGTTCCTGCTGATCTGGGATTTGAACACCTTGTTCACCATCCTCTGATAAGTTGCCCCGGCATTCTTGAGGCCGAACGGCATCATTACGTAACAGTAGATACCTTTTGCTGCTTGAAAAGAAGTTTTTTTAATGTCGTCCTCAGCCATCTTAACTTGGTGATAACCAGAATAAGCATTCAGAAAACTCAGAGTTTGATGTTCGGCAATGGAGTCAACCAGCTTGTCAATCCTGGGAAGGGGATAGCTATCTATTGGGCAGGCCTTGTTGAGATCTGTGAAGTCAACACACATCCTCCACATGCCGTTCTGTTTCTTCACCATGACGACATTAGCTAGCCATTCGGGGTAGGTTGCTTCTCGAATGATTCCGGCCTTCAGCAACTTATCTACCTCGACATCGATTGCTTTTTCTTTATCTGTGGAGAAGGCCCTTCGTCCCTGTTTGACTGGCTTGAAAAACTTATCCACCTCCAATTTGTGGAGAGCAATGGCTTCTTTGACTCCGACCATGTCATCCACCTTCTATGTAAATACATCCAGGTTGTTTTTAGCAGGCTGATGAGCTCCTCTCTTTCTTCTCGGGGGAGTTGATTCCCAATTCCTATCTTTTGATCTAGGTAGTCGGGGTTGATAATGACCTCGTCTAACTGGTCGACTGGTTTTAGTTTGGGGCCCTCTCTGAACTCCAAGGTTTCTACAATGATTTGTTTGACTTTCTCCCTATCTTTGCCTTCTAGGCTCAAATTCTCCATATCTAGGAGCCTGTCTATCTCGGTATCCATGTGGTCGGGTATTGTGGCCCCCGAGCTTAGGACGAGGGCGAGGTTTGAGCCACTCTGCTCGTCCGAAGCTGTGTTCATGGAGATACAACTAAATACCTCCAATCCATATGTTACCTCGGTCTCGGTCATGGTATTGTCGTCATCTAGTACCACCCACTCTTCAGGCATATCTACTGTTATCACACCGATATTGAGGGCTGATGATGTGACCGTGGTCGACCTTGATATAGTAATATTCCTTTCTGGAGTGTCAATCTCCATTTTGGTTTTTGCTTTCTTGGATCTCATCACGTGTTCCAAAAAGTGCTTGGGATTGCCGAGGACACAACCTATGCCTTCTGGGGTCAGGAACTTCACCCTTTGGTGAGGGAGGGAAGCAACCATTCCCAATTTTCCTTGACTAGGAGAGCCGAGGATGGCATGGTAATCACTTCCCAAGTCCATAACAATGAACGTGATCGTTGCCGACGTTTTATAAGGGTACTCACCGACTTCCAGCACTAGGTCCACGGTCCCTTTTGCCTCGGCCTTATGATTTGTGAACCCTTCAAGTCTTCCGTTGTATGGTGTCAGTATGGTATCCGACAGTTCCATCTCCTTAAAGGTTCTGTAGTAGAGCACATCCTTGGCGGCTCCTGAATCAATTAGGAGCCTTTCTGATTCGCAGTTATCAATCCTGCCCGTGATTACCAACGGATGTTCCCTCATTGCCCTGTTTCCGGCTAGTTCATTTGGAGAAAAGCTGATCACTTCCTCCCCTTTATGAATCCAAGGGGGGATGTGATAGACTTTACTTAACTCGTAGATCTGCTCTTTTAGCCTTGTGTTTGAAGGGATTTCCTCTCTTATGACTCTGATAAACTTTTCCCGTGGCGGTCTATCTTCTCGGTCATCTTCCTTCTCGTCTTCCCTCGGGCGCTTGTTATCCTTCCTTGCTATAAATTCATTAAGCTTTCCCTGATCAGCCCATCTCTGCAATATTTTCTTCAGGGCGTAGCAATTATCTGTCTCATGCCCATTATCCCTATGGTAGGCACAATACTTGCTCGTGTCCCTAGGGAATTTTGGGTTGACTTTGAGGGGTTTTGGATTAGGAAGATTCACCACGTTCATTATCTCGGAGATCGGCTTTGTGAGGGGGGTGAAGTCCTCGGTCCCTCTGGTTCTATTCTTTCCTCGACTTCCGCCTCCGCTGGTCCCTTGGGCCGATTCAGAAGTGGGTGGTTTGCTTTCTCGTCCTCTTTACCTATCTCGTTCTCCGGACATCCACTTCTTTTTTTCTTCTGCTGTGGCCGTTGCATAAGCCACGTGGTACAACTTAGATTTTGTGAGAGGTTCTCTCACTGACAATTCATGAGTGAGATCGTCTGATCTTTGCCCATTAGTAAAGCACGTGATAATCTCACGGTCGGTGAGTCGCTCTTCGATCGAGTCAGCCAAGTTTCTGAATCGGTTATAGAAGCTCATAGTTGACTCGTTTTTCCCTTGGACTATGTTGGCTAGATCTGACAACTTTTTCTTCCTCGCCCCTGCAGTAGTGAAATATTCCATGAATCCCATCTTTAATTTCGAGAAAGAATCAATGCTTCCCCTCTCCAGGTCCATGAACCAAGATCTGGCTGCCCCAGTTAGTGTACTAGCAAAGGCCATGCAAAGTACATCGTCCTGATTGGACATTAGTGCCATCATGCCTTCAAAAGCTTGGAGGTGATCCAAAGCGTCTGAGTTGCCGGAATATTTGTCCAGGTGGGGTAGCTTTAATTAGGGAGTAGGCGGAGAATCTTTGATCCATTGCGAAAAAGGACGCATTGCATCATAATGAGTCTTGGGATTTCCTGCCCTTGGTTCATTTCTATATTATCCAGCCTCTCTTGTAAATCCATGATGAGCCTTTCGCTTATTGCAGAGGTACGATAAGAACTCCTAGGTTTCTCTCTTTCTTTATCTCGACCTCTTCCAGCGATTCGTCTTATCTCCGGATCATCTAGAGGTCGTCTCGGTGGAGTACGGCGAGGTGGTGCCTGCCTTGGTGGGGCTTGGCGCTGGTCTTCCCATCTCCGCCTTTCTCCTAGAAATTTTACGTCTGGAGACTCTGCCTCCCCTTCTTCTCTACGGTTTATTTGATCTCTCAGATCTCTTCTTCCATTATTAATTGGGCCAAGTCGACCTTCCAGTCGGCTCGGTTGAGCTGCTCGGTTTCCGGGGGGTGCATCACGTGGTTCCTGATGACGTCTGTCATCAGTACGTGGGTTTCCCCTATGGTCGATCCTTTCTCCGTCTTCCAAAGCTCCTCTAGTGCCAGAGGGCTGGATTAAGGGTGCCAAGGAATGGTCAGGGTCATACTCTAGTAGAGCCCTTTGAGCATCAGCTAGCTGCTGGAGGGTCGAAAGATTTTGCTACAATAACACCCTCCGATCAATTGGCGCCGGCCTAGAGTGGCCAGCCTCGGTATTCTGGGGGCGTGAAGCTGTACGCCTTCTCCGTCCATATTGATGTGTAATCTCCGGTGGAGGCCCTCTGGAGCGTGTATGCATTCCACCTCCTTGAGGTGGAGGAGGCCCTTGATTCAAAGGAGCATTGTTATTCGTCCCGTTAGGGGGGGGCAGATTGAGATTAGCATCTGGTGAAACACTAGCCTCCTGACCGTCGGCGCGAATTCCATACATGAGGAAATTGTGGTTATCCGGACAAAAAAGTTCTCCGATCGACGTTTCCCGGCAATGGAACCAAACTGATGCTGCGGATTAGCCCTTCGTCTAGCGGTTCGGATAAATACAGCAATGAGAACTTCCCCGTTCGGATATGCGCACAATAAACAAATGTAAACTACGCCGGGGCTTCACCGGCGAAGGCCCTCCGGCGTGAGAATAAGAATTCGGGTTGTGTATGAAATGAAGAGAAATCAATTGACTATATCTTAGAGCCAAAATAGTTCATTACCTGTTTCCTGTGTAGAGGGCCTGTTTATATAGGCATGGGTTAATGAGTCCTGACTTGTTAGAAAAGCCAGGGAGCTCGTATTGTTGTATGACTGGTATTCTGATGAGATAGAGTCCTGATAAGGATGATGAATATCCTGTTTGTATGGTAGTAGGAATCTCCTTGTTTAGATAAGGATTCCCTGTGTTTGTGTTGTAATTAAACTGTAAGAGTAGTCTCCCATTAGCACTGGGATGATAATACCTGTCTTGAGGTATGTCGGCCCGTCATCCATATCAGCTCGTCATAGAGGCAGACTGAGGATTAGGCTCTTGGATATCGGCATGTCCTCCAACTCAACTCGTCACATAGACCGAGTCGGGAATAAGGCTTTCTTTGTTCTCGGCCTCGTTGAAGTCAGCTTCACTCGGCTTAACTAAAGTCGGCCTTAAGTTGTGGGCTTCTCGTATATAGGCCTTTGTGATGTATGGGCCCAAAGCCTATAGGGCCCAATGACCAAGTCGGTTCATGTCGTTCATTACTTAAAAAGCATGTGTCATGACAGAATTGAGTAGTTTGAAGTTGATATTTCTGGTAAGGGTGTTAAATGGAATATCTTAAAAATGAGGGGATGGTAAAACAAAAATTATGCTCCCTTCGTCCCAGAGTAAGAGTCATACTTTCTATTTTGATACGTTCCAGAGCAAGAGTCTCTTTCCTAAAATAGCAAAGAATTTTTACTATTCATCCCACTCATTCTCTCTTCTACTTTACTTTTATACTCACAACACTAATCAACTTACTATTCTCTTCAACTCATTCTCTATCATACTTTACTTTTACACTTACAACACTTATTTTACTTCCACCATTTCTTAACGGAGGGAGTAATATTTTACAATCTTCCCCTTCACCTTCCCGTAGTAATGTAGAAAGGGCGGACACAAGTGACGGCCTCCATCACCGGCAAGGTAGGTAACTCCATTTCTCCTCCATTATCCATCCCCAATTCAATTTTTCACCTCCCCTTTACTCGATGTTGATGGGATTTGTTGAGTCTGATTGGAGTAATAATTTCTTAATCTGTGCTGAATTCTGAGTGTTCAAAATTGTTGGTCAGACTCTTATGGGGAAGTGGTTATGGAGGTTGAAGAGTAAAAAATGTTGATGTAGGGGATGGATTATGAATCAAGTGGTTGTGAAGGTGATGGTGCTGGTGAAGGTGTTAGAGCAATTGAACAAGATTTGATGAGAAAATAGAGTATATCACGTAAACTCCAAAATTGCCTTGTTAATTCGGTCAACCAAAAGAGTCCTCATTGAATTTTTAACTAGGATTCCTAATCCTAATTGACTAGACCAACCAAGTCAAACCAAACAAACAATCATCAATGGCGTGGCCCACTTCAGCATACATGTTTGGCGTGAATTTCCAGATAATTTATGCGAGCCCTTTAAGGGGCCGCATAAACTAATTCGGTTTTTTCTTTTACTCCGTCTCATTATACTTCTTCTGTCTCGGAATTACGAACTTGATAATTTAACCCATTAAATTAGGCGCCCCCAATTTCAAAGGCATTAAACTTAACAAATCTCCACCTTGACTTTGAATCTCCCAAATAACAAATCTTTCCTCCCCCCCCCCCGCCTCTTCTGCTATCTAATAGCTGCGAACATTAAGCAAGTCCAAACAATGTTGGAACTTGCTCCCCGTCACGGGTTTCGTGAACATATCTGCAGGGTTGTCCGCCGTCCCTACCTTCTTCACCTTTACCCGTTTCTCATCCCTTAGGAAATGATACCTCACATCAATGTGCTTAGTCCTCTCATGATGAACTTGATCCTTGGCCAAACAAATCGCACTCAAACTATCGCAATAAATAATAGCCTGATCCTGATGTATCCCAAGATCGATGATCAATCCCTTCAACCATATTCCTTCCTTAGCGGACTCTATCAATGCCATGTATTCTGACTCTGTTGTAGACAACGTCACTGTCGCCTGCAATGTAGCCTTCCAACTGACAACTGACCCACCAAGTGTAAATACATATCCGGTCATCGATCTTCTTGTATCAACATCACCTGAATAGTCCGAATCTGAGAACCCCTCTACTGCACACTCTGCTCCACCTCCATAGATGAGACCGACATCACTGGTACCCCGAAGATACCTAAAGATCCGCTTCACAGCCTGCCAGTGTTCCTTACCCGGATTACCCATGAACCGACTAACAATACTAACTGCTTGTGCAAGATCCGGCCTAGTGCACACCATACATCAAACTACCAACTGCACTAGCATAGGGTACTCGAGCCATATACTCTTTCTCCTCAACCGACTTGGGCCCAAACGCGACTGACAACCGTGCATTCGCTGCACTCGGAGTATCTATAGCCTTAGCTGTTGACATACCAAACCTCTCTAAAACTTTCTTGATGTAACCTTTCTGGGATAAGAACAGTTTTCATTTGGCCCTGTCTCTATAAATCTCCATATCCAGAATTTTCTTCGCGCTACCCAAATCCTTCATCTCAAACTCTGCGGACAATAAGCCTTTCATCTTCTGAATCTCTGACTTCTTGACTGCTTCTATCAACATATCATTTACATAAAGCACCAAATAGATGTACGACCCATCTACCAACTTATTGTGATACACACAACAATCATACTGGCTCCTCGTGTATCCGATCTCTGTCATATAGCTGTCAAACCTCTTGCACCACTGCCTAGGCGACTGCTTAAGTCCATACAAGGACTTATTCAACCTACAAACTTGATCTTCCTTACCAGGAACTTGGAATCCTTCCGGCTGTGTCATGTATATCTCTTCCTCCAACTCTCCATGCAAGAAAGCTGTCTTGACGTCTAGTTGCTCAAGATCCAAATCCCATTGTGCTACTATTGCTAGCGACACTCTGATCGAAGTGTGTCTGACCACTGGTGAGAATATCTCATTATAGTCCACGCCTTCTCTCTGTGTGAAACCCCTTGCAACAACGCGAGCTTTATACTTGATCCCTTCCACCGGTGACATCCCTTCCTTTTTCTTGAAGATCCACTTGCAAGTCACAACCTTTCTGCCTTCTGGCCTTTTGGTCAAATACCAATTCTGATTCTTATGAAGAGACTCCATCTCATCACCCATAGCCGCATACCACTGAGATGACTCTGAACATGTAACTGCTTCCTTGAAAGTAGAAGGTTCCGAAAGATCGGGCTCCACTTCCTCAGCAACCTGCAGTGCATAAGACACCATGTCTTAAAGTCCATACCTCTCCGGAGGCTTCCCGAAATTAGCTCTTCTAGACCTTCCTTGTGCTAACCCATGTTCTTCGGGAACTGTAGACACCCCGCCTTAGACCGCTCACCCCGATTGCACATTTGATCTTGTGTTTCTCCCCATTTTAAGTGTTTCTCGTTAGTTTCTGTCACTTCCGTTAAGTTCCTGACTGACTTCGCTAAGTCCAGGGACTAAACTGAATGACAGGGCTGACTTTCTAGTCCATTCTGTCAAAATTGCCTTCTCTGAGTCGCGCGCCTCCGGCAGGAGGAGCCAGACGCGCGCGCCTCCCGCCCCCAAAGCAGGAAGCGCGCGCCTCTGGGCGTCAGTTACAGATTTCTGGCCAGGATTCTCTCCCTTGCTCAATTTACAGGATTTTGCCCGGGAAGGATTTCTTGGTGACTGAGTTTTGGCACCAAAAACACCCCTCTTTCACCTATAAAAACCTCCCTTTACCTCCATTTCAAGCACCGAAAATTGAACTTACAAAAACTATACCAAAACCACTTCTAAAGGTTCTCCAAGGATCTCACCAAGCAATATTTGAAAGTCTTCAAATTGTAGGTAAAAGTCCATCTTTTCCTTTCTTTTCTACTTCATCTCCTCTCTCTCTTTACTCTAATCAAATGTGCAATCACCCAAATCATTTTGGGACATGACTCTAATGATCACCTCATCTCATTGAGGTTGGTTAAGGAGTTATCTCCTACATTCCAAACTCTATTTAAAAACCCTTTTTATGACTTAAAGAAGAAGAAGAAGAACGTTATTATTCATGTAGATTTTAATCAAGCAAGACCAACTTTAGTTGGGCGAGATGGGTGTTTCGGTACTTCCTATCTCGTAATCTAACCCCCGAACCTCAAAACAAAGAATCTCTGTTTTCGTAATCAAACTTAGGCTATAATCAATAGGTTTTTCTTATGTTCCTCAAAACATAGGTGGCGACTCTAAAAACAAGTTAGACATCCTAGGGTAATTCACCGCTCTAGCCAAGCCGTGGCTCCCGGGGTATCTACAGTGGCGACTCCGCTGGGGAGAATTGAGGTTAAACTTGCATTCTGATCAAAATCTACATCTTTTCTGGGCATTCTGATTCCTGATGGGGAGGCGCGCGCGTCTGGCCTCTTCAGCCTAAGGCGCGCGCATCCCGCATCAAGGACCAGAATCGCCCACTTCTTCATTTTCTTCATCTTCTTCTTTGATATTCTGCACTAATCATTTCTGCAGGGGTTACAATATGCACATAGGACCAGGGCAATCCCCTGAGTCCAAAATCTGACATTCTGACAGGTGTGACCAGAAGTGCGCGCCTCCTAATAGCGTTGCGCATGCGCGCGCGTTTCACATCAGCACTCAGAGGCGCACGCTTCTGGGTTGGTTCCCAGAAGAAACAGGTTTCAGTGACTGAGCAGAACAGTGGGTGTGGACACAGTTGCCTGCATCAGAACAGAATTGACCCTCGGACTGTTTTAATTTTTGTGTTTTATTACCGGTCACACGGGTGATTCGGGAGTTGTAATTTATGTGCTTATGTGTTTTGTTTGTTTTTCTTTCTTTTCAAAAAAAATAAAATAAAATTTTTTTGTCACTTGTTAGACCTCACACTACATGCACATATTCCTATGAATGCTCACATCGAGTCGCACAAGTCCAACCCCAAACCCGTCGAGGCCCGTCCTAGAAAGTTTCAAGCTCCACTCGACCTTGGCTCTTTCGAAGCGGTAAACCTCAGCCCGTGGCGTAGTTCAAGACTACATGCCGGGGGTGACCTTTGAGCCTCATATTCAAGCCGAGCACAAGCCACACAATTCTAGTTAGCACAAGCCACACAATTCTAGTTAGGGTCTAACACTCCGTGACTCAAGTCGGTTTTCCATGTACCGAGATTTCCCTAAACTAATGTCTTCAAATCATACATGCCAACTTGTTGAAATGGACGCAATAAAAATCCGTCCCAAAAGTGGTTATTTTGGACGAAAATAAAAATCCGTCCCCGCATGTATGCTTTACTACATTAATTTAGTTTTAATCCCGATACATGTAGGATTCACAAACGCGATGGAATCCGATGAGTATATGGACCGCGAGATGGTCTATATACTAGTGTGACGATTCCATTATTCTCTTAGAACCCCAAAAGGGATCCATTCCCTCCGACTTATAAAATAAAAATAAAAAAGAGTCTTTTCTTATGTGGTTCGAGTCGTGTGCCCAACTGTGTGTTCTAAGCCTCTTCATGGACCGCAAGTGTTACTCAAGACTGACAAGGGCTCTTCTGCAATATAGGTTCAATTGGTACTTACAGAGTCTACCGGGATTCGGCAAATCGATTAGTCCGTGAAGAGATCACTCCAACAGCTCCTACATCAACCATCCGGAGCAGCAACACCATGTCTCTCGAACAACTCTCAACAATGGTCCAACTCCTCCAAGAGCAAGTCTCCACCCTTAATAAGGAGGCACAATAAAAGACGACATTTGGCAATCCCACCTCGACAGCCAAAGGGAGGCCCACGAGGCCGAGATGGAGCTAATGAAGAAAAGCTCACTAACCTTGCCAAGGGGAAGAACAAGAATAATGATGATGAATCCGAGTGGACCGAAGGTTTGTTCAAAAGTCCTTATGTCAACACCCGCACAAGAAAATGGGGGAGCCGAGTTCCGAGAACAATGAGCCCAAAATGGTGGATTCTATCATGGCCTACATCGACCAAAAATTCAATGGGCTCAACATGGGGAAAGGCTCCGACACAACCTTTATCAATCATCCATTCTTATGAGTA